>WAAD01040434.1:59512-163360 GCA_013389945.1 Fregata magnificens | reverse complement strand
TTTTTTCCACATGCTCCAGCTCATTAGCACGTAAATGCAATAGATTTCTCTTGTTTCTTTCATGTTCCTGAATAATAAGATTTGACAATGCGATAATAAAATTTTCTACTCAGCATAAATACTGAAAGAAGAAATTAAGGAAACCTCATCTGGGCCATTTTGAAAGGAATGACAGAAAAGGTAGAGAATCTCCATTGCTTTGTTAAACCCCTGCAGGACCTATCTTGTGGAATTTTGAGCACATTTAGACTATGGAAAACTTGGAAACACTGACAACACTAAAACATCCACATCAACATCTGCTGTTTCCCAGGTTTCTGAAACCACTGGGACATAGGCTGCTCTGGGGTGCCCTCACTCTCTAGACACTCAGAGCTTTGTGACCATGAAGGCAAGAAACAGAGACTGGCTGGACAGAAGGAGAGCAAGAACATCCATAACTCTGGAGTTTCATTAGAACACTAAACTATGTGGAATGAGCAGTTATGGATCTCAAATAATTACTTACATCTGTTAGCCCACAGCTATCCCACATAAATGAAATAAGAAGGTTCTAAAACAGGGAACTGACCTTATCCTAACCACAGAGTTATACTGTTATGCTCCCTTTTCTTCCTTTCCAATGTCTGCTTAACAAGTCTTGAAATCTTTTATGTACCCTGAGAGTGCTCAAGAACCCAGGAAAAGAATGCTTTGCGCAACCCAGACTTGGGGAGCTAAGCTGTAGCATTTTAGAGAAGTGATATGATGTGGGTTTACATCTTGTCTGCAGTTCATCTTTTTCTTAAACTTTGGGGTTGTGAATAGGGCACCTGTCTTCATTAAAACTCAGTCTGATTCTCTCAATAAATACAATTAAATTGTAATTTGTTTAGTTTATTTAAAAACACTTCCCTGTTATAACTCTAATAACATAATTTGTAACTGGGGCATGAATTTGACAGCTACCAAAGAAATAAATAATTGGAACTCCAGCAAGCCACTATACTTTCTTTCACTCTTTTCCTGCTTAAAGACTCGAGAAGAGTGTTAGAATTACTAGTTAATGAGAGATGCACATAGTCTCATTGGCATTTCTCTCTTATTGGTACTTAATGAGATTAAATGAGAAATAATTAGACAAAATAGCAATGCAAAACCCAAGGGGAGTAATAAAACTGTAGGCATTTCAGTAAGAATCTCAGAAATCCTCTATCAATTCTGGTTTAAGCTACAAAAACCAACATGTTTTATCAGAAAGTTAAGAAGTTCAAATCCTTTTCTGATTTGTTTCTTTTTCTAGTATGTCCTTGTGAAGAATCAAAACTGATAGTGCTTGTCATGTTGCAAAACCAACATTTAATATAAAATTATTTAGGGGTTAACATTTGAGAAATTAATCTTACATGCTAGGTATTTCTTTCACTTTGAGCTCATGAGCGCTACTACAGACGCCTGTAAGTCCTTTCACGCACAGACTCTTCTTAAGAAACTGCAACAGGAATTACACCTAACTAACAAGAAAACAGATGCAATGACATGTGATCTAAGCAAAATGGTTTACTTATTCTTTTCAAGTAACCAGGCAAGTTCTGTCTGTGTTTTTCCCCATTTTCCTAAAGCCTTTGTTCTCAAAACAATTTTAAATAATTAATAAATCCAACTGAATTCTCAAGCTGTTCATAGATGAATACAACACACTCCAAAATAAATTTAATGTATCTCCTCTTATGAATTATTCATTCTGCTTTAGTAAAATCTTCCCTGAATTAAGAAAAACCAACGGTCTTTCAGTGTCTTAATTCAGATATGCATTATTGTAACAACAAAACTTTGCCCTCAGGATATAGTCTAAACCAGGCAGGTTTTAAAAAAATAAACTAAAACTAGTATCAAACTGGCATTCCTGCTGTCATATGTGCGTATTTGGACATACATGAATTCTAATAAGACCTTACTTGTAGTATTTCTAAAAAGCATCAGTTGGTATTCATCAAAAAAAGGATGAGGTTGCAGGAGAAAAAAGGCAATGCCAGAGCCTAACTGAAACAGATAAATATATTATGAATAGCATATTCATATAGCTGCTAATAGAAACTGTCTGGAAATATACCATTACATGGCATATATACTCAAGGCTTGAACCGTGTCAGACTTTGATTTGAACTATCTATTTCCAGCTGGACAAACATATTATTGTAAGGGCAGCCTGGTTTCCAAGTTACACTGCCACTCAGCCTCAAAGGCAACCCGGAAGAAATGGATTACAATACAGAATTTAAATGCAGAACAAGATCCAGCTCCCTGCCTGAACTGAACACAGGAAGATGGTCCCAATCTGTGTATTATCATTATGCAACTAAGGGCAATGGAAAGCGAGCTTTGGAGGGGTTTGCAATGAGTATTATAGGACTCAACAGTTAAAAAAAAAAAAAAAAGATCCAGGACTTGATGTCTCCCAGTCACAACAGGTTTTAAGCGGAGGACCAGAGATGCCAGGAAACAAGAGGACATAGCCTTTTCCCAGAATGACTCAAAGTATTAGTTACAACCAGTGGGAAACACATGAGAAAAAATCATTCACAGCTTCACATTAACTTTACATAAAACATAAGGTAAGAAGAAATGGCTAGGGAAAAGGTAAACTATTTAGAAGATCTTAACAGGTTACTATTACTGAGAGAATTACTGTTACCAAGAGAAGCTGAGATGCAAATGTTACAGGTTACAGTAGCACAGCAGCAGCCATGCTCTTGTAAAAGAGGCTGTTAATCTAAAATTGGATATCTTACTTAGCAGTCAGACAAGCACTGTGAGCACTGAGTGAGTGGCTAAGATAAGGCAGGCTTAAGACATTTAGATCAAGATTCTCCACTGGCGTAATTCAATTGGAGGCGTTGATGGAACTACAGGGATCCACACAAGCTGAGGAACTGCCATCGGAGGCCACGATTTGTCACATCTTTCTCCTGATTTGCACATAACTGTGGAGAAAGCCCTACAATTCACAAATGTAAGCCTCTGAAGTTATGAGGACTGGATAGGTGTTCTTAAAGAAAAAATTCTGACTTGCTTGTGGATTGCAAAACACAATTATTCTTCTAAATTCCTGTGTTTCAGTTACTTCTGAAGATATTTCAGAAATTTTCAGCTCTTGTCCAATTCATCTTTTTAAGCAGTCAGATCAGTGTTTTTCTTTTTTACTGGTCATGGGTTTTAGAGAGTCACTCTGGTGATGTAAGATCTGCTATTCAGAAAGAGAGAGAGAGTTCTGTTTCTGGGCTGTATGTTGTGTGTAGCAGACCTACAGTATAATCCTCACTGGACACACTTTGCTAAGCACTTTCAGATAATTTTTCTTCACAATTTTTTCAACTGTGTGAACAAATCGAGCAGCAATATTGAGACAAGGGGTCAGTGAAGCAAAAGTTTGGGACATCTTTATTTTCTGAGTTTGAAAATTGCCTTCTTCCTCCAACAACAACACTTAAAATGAGTCAGATTTCTTTCCACAGAAGCAATCATAACCCTGGTATATTGAAGTGTGAGGAGGTTTTATATACCAGTACTAATCCTGTAATATAATGCTGCAAAATGGATTATTGCCAGTGAAGCTGGGATGATACCATCAGATATCAGAAATGAGCCTCAGTTTACTCATCTGAAAGGTTCAAATTAAAGGCTGAACCCACAGGATAAGTGGGTCTGTGGCCACCTTCAACAGATAAACAGAGGCTGTCCTGACCATATTGAAGGCAGCTCTGCTGGCTCACAGCTTTTCATCCCCAGTCACTGGATGGTTATTTATTTTCACCACAAGAGATTGCTCATGAGAAATACCTGGCTGAAGTCTAGCCAAACTACAGGATCTCTTTTATCTGTGAAAAGTGCAAGACTGTGTCAATAAATGAATCTAGTGTCGCTGTTTTCATAAAAGAGTGAATAAGGATGATGTCATTGGCACAATACGTGAACAGAGCAGTCAGCTTTTCAGTTATACGAAGCAACAGTCGAGATAGCTCACAACTATTTTATACATTTATTTTTGGAATAGTATATAATCATGCTTTGCCAGTATTCTGGCTAGGAAAGTGAAGTTATTCATTAAATATATATGTTCTGCAAACAAAATAAAATTGGCAGTGATATTCTAGCTAGTTGAAGAAACACAAAAATGTCAGTTGCCTCTCCTTCTTTTTAGTCGGAGCTTATTTTTCTGCTTTCATAACAATAATACTTAACATTCACAAATGAATTATACCTACTGTCATACTTAACAATTACATACCTATAGTTGTTCTTAAGATGTACCCGCTGCTTGATATATCTTTGAGGTATGAGATAATCTCACAATCAAGCCACCCAAGGGCTTAGAAATCATAACTGAAGTGGACAAGGCAGAACCTGTTTGAGGATTTATTCACACTGTGCGTTCCAAGGACTTTGGCCTGATAAGCCTGGCACCCCCTGCCCAGCTCAGACTACTGATCTCCATCCCCTTTTCCTGGGAGGCAGAATGAGCTCAACACAATGTTTGTATTGAACAGCTAATGGTGGCAGCCCAGCAGCTGAGCAGCTCTCTAATACAGAGAGGAGCAACAGCACATCCCAGAGGTCCTCTTCCAGTCTTCAGGCAATTTCTGGGGTACCCTAGTTGGAGGCAGCTGCCAGCTGAGTTAGTTTTCTAGGGTGACCCTCAGCTATGGCCTGCCTCCTATTCAGTCCTACAGCACTCCACCAGGCAGGCTGACCTGCCTCTCTCCTACTATCCAAGGCTGCAAAACCCTCCAGCTGCCACTGCCTAAGTATTAGGGCTTTACAATTGAAATTGGGAAGCAACCCCATGTACAACTTGCCATGCAAACTTGCCCAGCATCCCTGTTTTAATGAAGAGGGGCTGAAGCACAGCTCCAGTCTTCAGATAACTATGTACCTGTAGACCCTCTGAGCACCCAGGTTTTAATGTAAGTGAATCCATGGACATAGGATTTTACTGGGGGATCTATCTTACTTTCTCCTTGTAGACCCTTAAAAATATCATCTGAATTGAATTGTGAGCAAATACAATCAGCTACAAAACTCAGCTACCTCTTCCCTCAGGCCTTCCCTGAAGTTACTGTTCCCCATAATGCCTCCTCTGGTGTCTAAAAAAACAGAATGAAAAGAGGGGGGGGTTAATCATTGCCTAAATCCATAGTAGCAAACAGTGACATCAAGGACCGTTTGGCCCAATGAACTTGCCATTCATTCCCTCTGAAATGTCACTAAACTTGGGCTGAGAATCCTGTTTCTATTTTTAAGAAATGCAGCTTGTGAGTGGGAGGCAGAAGAACCAGATACAAATAAGAAAAAGAACATACGGGGCAGCATGTTATGCTGGTAACAGAAGAACAAAAACAGTTGGATTGAGAGGTTGTCTTGGCTTAACTCCTGACTCTCAAAACCCACTGTTTCCATAGTTTGTCCACCCTGCTGTGGGCAGTCTTTACCCTCCCACTCACACCAGTTCTAGGTGTTATTTTTTTCTCCTAAAAGTTTGAAAATGAAGTTCTTTTGATCAGAAATGGACAAGACACTGCTTATAACCTCTGAACTCTCTCAGATGGTAGCACAGACATAGGTCTAAATGTTGCAGCTGGGTCCTTCATTACAATCACACTGAATCCCACATCTAAACTTAGTGGACCCACTTCAGCTTCAGACAGACCTGATTTTCACACATTTTTCACTAGTAGTTATTCACTCAATATGGGTTGGGTAAGGTATAGACAATACAGTGGGTGCAATTGCACCCCCCAATTTGCTCTGTCTGGCACCAGTCACATCACTGAATCTGCAGCCACATCTGTCCAACACGGTCCAGGGCACTGGTGAGATCCCACAGCTACCAAGCCAGCTCCAGCATTGGAAGCAATACAGCATCATTAACATGCCATTATAACCAGATTAATCAGCAGAGACCTAGAGACACCGGCCTAGGCACAGACCCATAATATAGCTTTTTTGCTGCCAGCACCCAAAACGTGCTGGCAGCACTGCACTGTGCAGCATTAGGCCTTGCCATAGATATACTAAGTCCCTGGAGCAAGCTTAGCACCGTTAAAGAGATGCTATGCATCACTGGGAAGTTCCACATCTGGATAACCAAAACAGTGAAACAAAATGGATCTTTTAAGATTCTTGCTGGTTTTGCTGCATATTTTCTTTCATTTCAGTACTACAATTAAATTAAACCCAGTACAGCTGCATACTCGTTTCAGTTGCAAAAGCAGATACATTGACACTAGCAAAAGAAAAGTAGGTGCCTACCAATGCACAAACATGCACACAAACATACACACAAGCTTGGCAGAGTGCCAAAGTACTCAACTATGACTAATAGTGACAGATCGGTCACATAAATAATAGCTGTTCCAGTGTTTGACCACCCTTTCAGTAAAGAAATGCTTCCTAAAGTCCAGTCTAAACCTCCCCCAGTGCAGCTTTGAACCATTCCCACACATCCTATCACTGGGTACCAGGGAAAAGAGATCAGCACCTCCCTCTCCACGTCCCCTCCTCAGAAAGCTGTAGAGAGCAATGAGGTCTCCCCTCAGCCTCCTTTTCTCCAAACTAGACAAGCCCAAAGTCCTCACAGGACATTCCTTCCAGCCCTTGCACCAGCTTTGTTGCTCTCCTCTCGATGCATTCAAGGACCTTCACAACCTTCTTAAATTGTGAGGCCCAGAACTGCACACAGTACCCAAGATGAGGCTGCACCAATGCTGAATACAGCAGGATAATCACCTCTTTTGGCCGGCTGGTTATGCTGTGTTTGATGCACCCCAGGATGCGGTTTGCCCTCTTGGCTGCCAGGGCACACTGCTGACTCACATTGCACCTGCTGTCAACCAGCACCCCCAGATCCCTTTCTGCAGGGCAGCTCTCCAGCCACTCCTCTCCCAATTTGTACTTGTGGTGGTGTTACTCCATCCCAGGTGCAGAATCCGGCATTTGAACTTGTTAAATTTCATCCCAGCACTACAAGACCCCACACCTACACCACGAACCCCTAGCTTCTACCACATATTTCCTAGAAACTCACACACATATGGCTTCTTTACGCAGTAACCATTGGTCTGGGGTTGAGGATGCTTCGCGTGCAATTGGCAAGCTGGAAGAGACGGGGACATGCCTATGCTCTTCAAGGGGCAGTGCTGGAGGTAGCTTGATCCAGCTCTGCAGAGATGGGTGTTAAAGCTTCCTCCAGCATGTTCTGCTCCCTGACACCCCCCACCCCGCAGACAGCCTAACCAACTTCAGTCTGCCAGGCAGCCCTCCTCCTCCTCACACCTGTCTGCTCAGGCAGCATCCCAAGAACTGGTCTTGGTGGTGGGGGTGGTGGGAATTGTTAGTTTGGCAACACAACCTTAACTATTTCTGCCCTTACTCCTTCTTTTCCTTGCTCCCTCTCTGTCTTTGCCTTCCTGATGAAAGGCAGCTGATATTATAGAAATCAGCATGGATGGTTTTACTTGCTGTCCAAAAGAGCTTAATTAATAAGAGACAGATTATTTCTGCATTGTCCAGAGGCCAAAACTGTTCTGATTTGGAATCCAGCAAGTCTGAGGCCTGCAGGGTTTGCCAGAAATGCTGAATGGCAAAATTAGCCTTCCCCCAAAACTCCTTTGCAGGCAGCAGTTCTGTAGATAACTGGTCAGGGTACCGCTATTGTTTTCCTGGTTTAGATTTGGTTTTCTTTTTTTCCTGCACTAAAGAGGCAGAAAATAGACCTCTACAAAAGATTCAGAAATGAACATCTTCAGTAGCCCTGGAAAGATTTCCCTATGATTTTACCTGTCGAAAGCTATCCTGTATGGGTCCTTCCTGGTGATAGGGCAAAAATGCATCTTCCAGTCTCCTAATGAGACACAGACAGAATGTTCAGCCAGACAGGGCAGTACACTTTTAAATAGATAGCCTGCTTGTTACATGTTGCACACTGCACTTAACTGAATAAAGCAGGTTTCCCCTTTCTTCTGATCAGTAAAATGCTAGAATTTCACGGGACTTAACTTGTTCTCAGTAGGGCTTAAAAACCATACAGGCAATAATCAAAGGTGAAATTTAATAGCAATGATATCATCCAGATCAGAAATTATTCATCACTGGTCCTAACTGAAGTGTAATGAAGAGATGGCATCATGCATTCATGGCATGTCTAAGCGCCGTCCCACTCTTCATGCACATCCACGAAGCCTGAGATGAATCTACTCTTTGCCTTTAAATAGAACTTTAGCTTATTTTTACCAGATAAAGAAACACCATTCTGAAACTGTGGTATCTAGTCAAGACAACAATCTTTTACAAAAGCTACAAGCATACATGCTAGGCACACTGGGTATGTTTCTGTGCATAACACATGAGGCTCTTAGCTAGAGATCCTTGGGTTCTGGCACTGCACAGACAAGTAATGAGTTCCTTCTAAATCAAGCAGTATATTTTTGTCTTTGTTTATTTCCATATCCATTGCAGCATTTGCCTTAGGCTTATATAATAAGATCATAACTAGAAATGTATTGCAGCAAAGACCTCAAAAGCTCTCTCAGCCCACCCCAAAACTGAGACAGCTTCATCAAACATCAGGACTCTCAGTGCACAGAACACCAGGAACAGAGACCAATAAATCAAACACACAGGACATCAGCAGTATGGTGATTACCATAACTTAATCTAAGAAGACAAATGAAAACCGTCTTTCTGTACTAGTCATGCAACAATTTGTGTTTGACTATTAGAACTCATGCAACCAAAGAGGAAAACACATTTTTATGTCCTGGCACCTCCACCTTCTGGAAGACCTTAACTTGTCCCAGGCCTGCTGAATTCTAAAGTCAAGTATTTGTTACGCTTTCTTTCGTTTGCACCTTGTGATTTCACACCTTTTAAAGAGATGGTAAGCCTTAAGCAGTTTGATTTGAATAAACTTGCTAGTATAAACAATCACCAAAAAATACATACTGCTACTTACTGCAACACCTGTTTGCATCCAGCATTTATTCTTATGTACCCCTGGACTTTTCTTAAGGCAGAAAGAATAACTGGCCAAGAAATCAGGTCTCTTGTCTATTGTATTGGGATGGCCTCTTTCTCACAGTAGCATAAACTCACTCCAAAGGAAGAAGTTGCATCTCACTAACAATACCTAAATAGTATCTCTGCTGAATACTGAAAAAAGTAACACACAATGAAAAATAAAAAAATTGTGGTTCTGTCGTGGTTTAACCCCAGCTGGCAACTAAGCACCACACAGCCACTCGTTCACTCGCCCCCAGTGGGATGGGGGAGAGAATTGGAAAAGTAAAAGTGAGAAAACTCGTGGGTTGAGCTAAAGGCAGTTTAATAAGTAAAGCAAAAGCCAAGCATGCAAGCAAAGCAAAACAAGGAATTCATTCACTACTTCCCATCAGCAGGCAGGTGTTCAGCCATCTCCAGGAAAGCAGGGCTCCATCACGCATAACAGTTACTTGGGAAGACAAATGCCATCACTCCGAACGTCCCCCCCTTCCTTCTTCTTGCCCCAGCTTTATATTGCTGAGCATGGCATCATATGGTATGGAATATCCCTTTGGTCAGTTGGGGTCAGCTGTCCTGGCTGTGTCCCCTCCCAACTTCTTGTGCACCCCCAGCCTACTCGCTGGTGGGGTGGTGTGAGAAGCAGAAAAGGCCTTGGCTCTGTGTAATTGCTGCTCAGCAATAAGGAAAACATCCCTGTATTATCAACACTGTTTCCAGCACAAATCCAAAACATAGCCCCATAGTAGCTACTATAAAGAAAAATAACTCTATCCCAGCCAAAACCAGCACATTCTCCACCCCTTATTCTATACCATTTACATCATGCTCACGTCCCACACTATCCAATACATCCTCATTAACCACCACCACCCTTCCCATCCTTTGATATTATACACAGATATCATTCCCTTAGTCTATGGACCACCCTGGTGAAATGGCTGTAAAATATCCACAAATGTCCACAAAATGTCCACTGAGTTCATTTATTCCATGACTTTGGGCTCCATCTGTTATGGTGGTCACTCAGGACAGGAGAGGTGGTGTGTTGCGGGGAGTTATTGGGCACCAAAGCCCTCTCAGGCTGGGTCACTGCTGCAGTTGCACTGCTTCTTGTAAGGCTTGTCCTCCTTTGATTCAGGCGGTTCCTGCTATAGTAATTTCTATAACGTGTAACTCAAATCCTGGGTTACAACAATTTAAAGGTATTGCCATTACAATTCCACCCCTGGTCCCTTTAGACGAGACCATCAGGTTTAACATTGTAATGAACTCCTCCCCTTGCCCTTGCTCCGGCTTGGACTTATCCACAGACCGTGGTCTCTTAGGGGCACACCTGCTCCAAGTGGAGCCTTATCTATGAGCCACAGTCTCTCCAGGGGTATACCTCCTGCAGCATAGATTTATCCACAGCCACAGTCGCTTCAAGGTGCACCTGTTCCAGCGTAGCCTTCTCCATGGGGCACAATGCCTTCAGAGATATACCTGCTCCAGCGTGGCCTTACCCACAGCCACAGTCCCTTCAGAAGTAAACCTGCTCCGACATGGCCTTACCCATGGCTGCAGTCCCTCCAGGGGAGTACCTGCTCTGTGGTGGGCTTATCCATGGCCAGACGCTTTGAGGTGCTCCAGCATGACCTCATGCACATCCACTGATGCTTCAAGGTGTACCTGCTGCAGCATGGACTTATCCACAGCCACAGATCCTTCGAGGTGTACCTTCTCCAGCATGGACTTACCCTTGCACCACAGTCCCTCTAGAGGAATACCTGCTGTGGCACACATATAACCACGGCCACAGATGCTTCAAGACGTACCTGCTCTGCTGTGGACTTGTTCACAGCCACAGATGCTTTGGGGTGTCCTGCTCCCGCGTGGACTCATCCACAGGTCACAGTCCCTTTGACTCGAGTTCACAGTGGAGTTCCAGCCTGTCCAGTACAGCAGTACGGAAAGAGCAGCGATGCCCTGGCCATCTGCCAGTCCAGGTGCATGGCCATTGCTGTTACCAAAATGTTCCCAGGTACAGCAGAGTAAGATGATCAGCAGTACAGCAGTACAGCAAGCAGCAAAAGCAAAAAGCAGTCACTAACAATCACTAGACTCTATTATATGGTAAGGCAAGCAAGCCCCATGGCAAGCACAGAAGCCTGCCCATTAATAGCTAAACAGCAATAACAGCTATAAATTCAACCTAGCACATTCCAATCAAACCTGTCATTATCTCGAACCCTTTGAGCCCCACATTGGGTGCCAAAAAGCAAAGGTTCCTAATGTAATTCCTAAACTTTTTCATAGGTCTTTCCTGAAGACCAGAGAGGCAATAGCAGCTGTGTTGAAAATGCTCTCACTTTTCTAACTCAGGTCAACATGACTTTGATTAACTCTTAATATGTGACTGAATTCAGTCTGCAATTTACAAGAAATTTAGATACAGTAAGAGCTTGGGAAAAAGATTCAGAAATAACAAAGATTTTTGTCAAAATGTATTTCTTTAATTTGCTGTATATTCCTTTTCATATTGACCACAAAGTTGATTTTTGGGGGTTAGCCAACACAAATCAATCAGTCACTATCGAATCAAGTTCTACTGAGATGCAGGCAAATGCTCCACTTCTCCAGCTCATGCTATTTCTATGACTCTAATAAAATCAATGAAGAAGTCTGCAAGGGATGATGAATTAAGATGTGCATAGACCCCCATGAGATTTTAGATAGATTTTGCCACAATAAACATGAACCTTACTTTTACGCCTCTGCTTCATCCAGAGCTATTTAGATAAAGTAAATGTGTCCACACAGAAAGTTAATGAGGTCTAGGAAATCTACTGTAAATTCAAGCTCGCTCTTTCTTGGTAGAGAATTTACAGTGTAGACAAACTCCAGAATTAATTTCCATATTTTTGGTAATTTTAAGAAGCTTAACTTGAGGATCCTGGCTTCTCAAGGTATAGAGAAACTTTTATTGCTATACATAATGGTCTCTCAAAGGACTCAAATATCAAAAGGAGGGAAACCTACACCCGCTTTTTAAAAACAGAACACTCTTTAAACTGTTGAACACTGCTAGTCCTATTCTAAAGGATTTTTGTTGTATGATCACAGGAAATATTAAATAAGCAACATGGTTCTACAGAAGCAAATGTGCATATAGAAACTTCAAAATATAGTAAAAAATCAGCATTATTCTTACCAGGAAAAAATGATGAATTATTTAAAAATAAATTTAAAATTTCTTCTCATTTCTCTAGGAAAAAAATACTTTGCTGTGCAGGGAAGTAAGTTCATAATTAAATAGTATGAATGGTCACAGGCAAGTGCCCAAGTATATATTTACTCTGTCTTATTTACAAGTACAGGTGAAGCCTGCATATCTATAGGACACCACTCAGTTACAAGGCTGTTCAAAGAAAAAGAAATTTTTTTTTTGTATTAGAATAAATATGTCATAAAATATAATTCTTCTGGTGCCTCAAAGTGCACGCATGTATGCTTAGTCTTTGCAGAGATTACACTAACCTCTGAACTAAGGGGAGACCTGAAAAAAATCAGCTATGTAGACAAAAACATAGAAAAACAGAAGCAACTGAAAGATGTCCTATTCAACAGCAATAATTAAATAGCCTTCATTTTTATTATTGCAGTATTTATCAGCTCCAATAAAACACTGTCATCATATTAAATTTAATCAGCTTTCCTAAACTCTAGCTGATTTTGAGTAGAGCGGAGTTAAGAGCTTCTGCAGAGCTGAGCAGGGTGGCGTCCAGGGCAGCCAGTGCAATACACTTTGCACAAAGACTGGGGTGGACCCTGGTGGCCCTCAGCCTTTCAATTAAACAGGCAGAGTCTGCCGAGTCCTGTAGGTATGTTCCTACAGAAGAGGTATTTGGGTAGTAGGCTGTGATTGTAGCATTGCAAAACTAGTATCACATGCAGTAACGCTGAATTTGGAAAGTGAAGACAAAAGCTAGTAGTTATCAAGTGATACAGGAAGGAAACATGGGAAAAAACATAACAAATGGTGACTTATTAACATACTTATTAAAATCATAACGATTCTGGTCGTTACTCCTTTTTCCACTGGAACAGGCAAAAAAAAGAAGTTAAAAATGAAAAAAACACTGATACGCTAGACTACACACAGAACAGAAGCATTTCACCCATTAGGAAAACTTCAGTTTGGAAGGACAGAAAGGGCTAAAAGTTATATATAGAAACAATGCCTATGCATATGCATACACACACACATATACATATACACACACATACACATACACACACACTCAGCAACTGTGAACACACTGATTAGCACCTGCAGATCACAGGAAACACATCTGTATCCCAAATTGTTCTACTTACATACAAAATTAACACAAACATTCTGTATGTATTTCCTCTGTACATATGTGTCTTTTTGATGTAAGCATCAAGTTTGTTTATTTATTTGCTGCAAAAAATGTATTGTCATTTCACTTTTGTGAGAGCACTTTCAATAGTGCCATCAATAATCCTTAGTTGAGCCAGGCAGGTGGTAGTCTGTTCTCTAGTTTCAGCTGTATGAAATCTCCCCACTGTTTATTGTTATTTTAAATTTCTGCTAATTATGCTATTAAATATGTAAAAAATAAATTCCAAGAATTTTATCCAACCCGTTCCTTAATTGTTGTGCAAGCCATTTTCCAGAGAGCATTATTAATGCATATTCCATGACAGCCCAATCCTCTAGATGCTAGTAATGTTTTCCATGTGAGTAATCCGAGTGAAACCATTACAATGACATACCTGAGTAAGTACTTTCACGTCTGAGCCCTAACTTCATTCTTCCCCAGTTCAGATAATCCCAACTGAACAGATACCTTCTATTTTCAGGTCACATTAAAGTTGAGACCTGAATGCTCCAAAACTAGTTTGTTTTTTTTTTTTTTCCCTGACTGTAGTCCCACCTCCCTCAGAAGCGAAGTATCAGGTGTTTAAACCACAGATATCAACATTTAGCAATAAGATCCCTTTCATTTCACACTGCTGAATTAATTCCAATCCAGAACAAAAAGGAATAGCATCATCTAGTATATTAGTTTTGCCTTGCTGCAATAAGACACAGAATCATAGAATCATAGAATCATTAAGGTTGGAAAAGACCTCTAAGATCATCTAAGATCATCTAAGAAGACCCCAGTACCAACACCAAAGCTTCAGCGAAAAAAAATTTACCCTACTTTTGATTTGGGATAAACACTAGGCTGAGCTCCTTTCACTCTATGCTCATTCATACTACCATCTTTAATTAATTATTAGCCACAAGATCAATTATCTGGGTAGATATTACAAGGAATTTCAAAAACACTTCCTGAGGCAAGTAGCTTAAGGCGCAGACAGGATCAAAGGCCAATGCGGTATTAAAAGATATGAAATGGGCAGGCATAGGTCATGAAATCGAGTTCATATACTGTATGAGGGATGCAGTTCAGCCTGAAGCCTGCTTTTCATTTAATCTCAGAATTTCAGACCTTTTGGTACAGCTACAGCATTTATTTGTTTTCTTGTTTCTGGTGAGAGAGAGAATCACTAGCTAAGATTAAAGAAGATGAAAAAATATTAAAGAACAAACCACTGAAGGGTGCAACACGGAGCACTTATTGTCTAAAGAAGCTGAGATTTGAGCTTATCAAGCCAATACCACAAGACACTTTGCACAGGCACACATCTCCCAGGGAGCTCAAGGGCCTGCAACTCTCACATTGGTGAAGGAGCATGTTTCATGTCTCATGATGGGCTGTGGAAGGGAAGGAAAAGGGCAGACACAGACCCTGAACTGCTCCTGTTTCCCCCATCCACCACCACAGCAGGAGCTATTTTCTGCTACTATGCAAGGACCTTATTTTCTTACACATCCCTATGCTTTCTGTTGAATAAGCAACTTGCTACTACCACCACACACATAGAGAGAGAGGCTGGGAAATTGGTGGCTTCAGTTTTTAATATTGTTCAGTTTCCCAATGCTTTTTTCTTAAATTTTTTCCTTAAAACTACGCAGGCAGCATTATTAGATTTGTGGGTCAAAGCATTTTTCATAAGGACACCAAATACCACACAAGATTTATGTGGAGTTTTAGTAGCCATAGCAGAAAGAAATTAAGGAGCCAGCCTTTGTCCAGACCAGCAAGCAGCCTCTGCCCTTGCAGCCAGCAGGGACTGAGTGCAGCTTCTCTCCAGCATTCATCAGGGGACTCCAGACGACGTGCTCAGTTCCTGCTGCCTGCCATGGTTCCCAGGGGACCGCTGCCACAGCTGAGGGCTGCTGATGCATTGCCCGTCTCAGCCTTCGCCTGTGCAGACTGGGGGCCCAGAGACTCCCTTTACGAAGCTGTGAGCAAGGGGATATACACAGACGGCATGCTCTGCTGCAGGGAAACCCTAGCTGCTCCTTGCTCAGCCTGCAGTCGCAGTAGCTTTGCACCACTACAGCTGCACAGCTCCCATTTTCTTTGGGAATCCAAGTGTAAATTTTCTATAGCGTGTCCTGGAATTCAGGTTTTTCCGTCATTTCTAGCATGTCCAGAAATAGCAAAGCCCTGCAAGATTGCAACTCAAATGAGTTTTAGAATACACATCTATAAGAGATGTGCTCTGAAAAAACACCTAGTAACAAGTTTCCACAAAATACAACGCGATTCCAACCATATGCTGATATTAGGCACTAGGGGCAACACTACACAAGTGCACTGCGGCATGCTTACCCTGGGTCCAGGAGCCAGCACAGGGACCCCGTCTCGAGCAAGGATCAATTCAAAACCCAACAGCAGCTTTGCAGTTACCACCAACTGTCATCAGTGAAGCCAAAGAGCTCAGTCACCAGGCTGCACAGCCATGGATAAGCTTCTCCAGCTCCCGAGGAAGCCTGAGGGTCCGGCACAATGCTCCGCTCTGAGATACAGTGAGGAAAGTCTGCCAAGCCCCATGAGATCCCAAGTGTCCGCATCACTTTTGAACAATCAGATTTTGACTCCCGGGTCATTTAGATCCCTTTAAAACTGTCAATCTAATTTCACATAAAAGATTAATTATCCACAGTTGCATATTAACACCTGTATTAAAAAAAGACTTTTAAACTGTCACTAGATACTTTTAATGCGTCCTCGACACTTAAGGAAAAAGCTGTACTGAGTAGACTTTCTATTTTGATGTTTTCTGCTATGGTTAACATCAGAAGGGTGACATGTTTTCGATGAATTTTCTCCAAAGGATTACCTCCCAGTAAAAGTCCTTCTGTGAAAGAGCTCAAATTGTGGGTGTGAATGAAAATGAAGGCTATAAGCTACCACTCATACTCTGTTATACAACATTTGCTTGACTCTAATTTACCCTATTTGTGAAGTTGCTATGTTTGGTGTCTTATACAGCCTACACTCAGTTCCTGAGGCTCAATTCAGAACATCCACTACAGATAGCAATTAGTGTCATTTTATTATTATTATTATGAATGGCACGAAATCTAGTTTGCAGCAGGAAGCAAAGTAATTTCAAGGAGAAAGAACAGGGATGGGCGACAGGAAGCATCAGCTTACTAGGATTTTTAAAGCCAGCTAGAGTTGCTGTTTTCTGCAGCACCAGCATACACAAACCCTCTAGTGCCTGTTCTTTTTGCTAAAACACAACTTTTGAAGATGCTAGAGACAGCATTAAAACTAAGCATTAGAAGAGAGCATTAAAAAAGGCCTCAGTGTAAACCCCATCACCTTCCTACAGAGAAGGCCAAATATTTTTGCATATAGCAACTTCAAGGGTAGATTTTAGCTGTTATATACTTGTACAACTACCACCGAGTCACTAGGACTGCAAGTGTCCCTAGGTAGAATCTGTCCGTAAGGTTTCGCTCTGTATTTTCACTCACAGAGGATGCTGAGCAGCAGAGTGGGGTGTTAATTACTGCAATCTGTTGACAGTTTATTTTAAGGAATAGTTACATCACGATTCAAGATCTTTACTTATGTTACAATCATGATTACATCAATTGCAATTTGCTACACTTGTAAAAAACACTTCATAGCCTTAGTTTATATGATTTTATTTGTGGTTTTAAACAAAGACAACAAAAAATAGAAATAGCTTTCCCCTCAGCTTTCTCTCATATCAGTATTAACTGGGGGCAATTCAAATTAAAAAAATTCTTTATCTAGTAACCTTACTTGTTACCAAAGTGTCTGACTGTCTAAATGTCTTTAACATATTTATTCCTGAAACATTTTTATAGGAAATATCTCTAACCTCCCTTATTAGAGATGTAAAATTTCTGTGCATGGTGACAACAGGCATTTCTGGCTCATGTTGTGGACTAGGTTGTAGACAACTCTGAGTCACAGCATCCAGTACTTCTTTTGGAAATGGAAAGAGGCTGTTGATAACTAAAGGAGCTCTCTTCTTCTTCCTCTGTCTGGCTGCTCAGTATGTTGCTCAGCAGCACCAGATCTTTGATATTATGTTCTCTTGGCTGGTTCGGACTGAGCAGGATTTAGGTGCCATCTCTTTAGCTCCTACTTCCTTTGTACTTGTTTTTGACACAAGCAATGTACTTATGCTTGATTGTGAGTACTTTGCAGATTACATTCCTAAATCCTGAAACTGGGAGAGTAGAGGGGCATGATGGCCAAGCACCATGGGACCTGCAAAGGCAACGTGGCTGTGCAAGATGACAGAACTTCAGCTCCACAGAAGTTCCAAGCCTGGACAGCCACACCTGGGCAAAATGCAAAATGCAGAGATCCATATCACAGGAACATGATGCCTGCCTCATCTCCTTTTCTTGGAATTCGATCTGTTCCTCCTCATTGCCACTCCCATTTCTCTTCACTCTCCAACCTTATCTGCTTCTACTTTCTTTACCATATGCAATTTCAGTGCCAAATTTGTTCTTTAGCTTAAAGAATATGTCCCTTTTCTCCCTGCATGCTTCACATTTCCTTCCCTGTTCTCCTTTTCCTCCTGGGGATTTTCACTTCTTCAATCCCGTCTTCTTTACACAAGAAATAATTTCCCTGAGCCTATCCAACCTCCAGCAAAATCAGGCCAGGTTCTACGCAAATGACCTCCAGCACAGGAATATTTGCTGTATAAGCATGTATAAGCATGACCTGGTGACGTAAAAACTGGCCTCAGAAAACCTTGTGAGATCCTTGAGCAGTCTTTGCTACCTGACACAGGGTGTCAGGGCAACACCCAGGGCCCACAAGATTTGATCAGAAATCACACACCTTTACGTAGATAGGACTCCTGGACTGTCAGCTTTCTTCTCAGGCATCTGTTCAATGTTGCTTCTGTTTCTGCAACTCTCCCAAGCCAACACAAGCATGGGGTAAGGGCAGTGCCTGTCCTTTTCCATCATATTAAAAAAATGATGCCCATCAGCTCAGAAGTTATGCTTTAGAGTGTAATCAACAGTGCTGTCATTGTGCCAAAGCTTGACCTTTTTTCCCTCTGACTCACAAAATAAAATCATCCTTGTAAACGTAAACTGTAATCTTATAAAACAATCCTTTCAGCAGAGCCCTGAGACAGAGCAACCTCTTGTAGAGCTAAGCCTACCAAAGAAGGAATGGCTCTCTGTGCCTGTCAAGTGCTAAAAGCTCTATTCCTCTGTACAGCATTTTCCCTCTTCCTTTTGCTAAGCCCAGCTCTGTAATAACAGATTTCTGCCAAGACAGAAACAGCATGTCAGGGTGCAAGTCCTTTGGTTAACATTACTCCTTGGGTAAAAACACTGGTATGAAAAAAGTTACATCGAGAAAAGAAAATCCACTTCAGCCCTTGTTTTTGTTGAAGTGGTACGCTATACTGGCAGAAAAGTACTCACAGACACTCTCCCAACACAAAAGCATTCTGCTGACACAGATCTGATCACATTGATAAAGCAGAGACAGGTTTGTAGCATAAGCAATGGCTTTATATTGGCAGAGTGGCACTCAGAAAACCATAATCCTACTTGGGTCATATGTACCAGACTATACAACACACAGGAAAAACACCTTTACTGCAAAAGTTTTACTATCTAAGGCCTCGGTCCTACAGTCTAATTTATTCACACACAGTAAAAATTCCCTTTAGTGAAGATCATGGGAGTTTTCTTTGCTAAAAGGGTGAACCAGTCCCAGATAATGCAGCAAAAGCACATACTATTAAGGGTAGCAGATTTTTGTGCTCACACCTGGGACTTCATTTTTTAAGGACCTTGCCTTGCATGAAAACAGAGCTTTCAGTCATAGCCACCTTTTGTTCAGCAACAGACTGTTTACTGTACTTGAGAGTATCATGTCGTTGCTGTAGAAAACTGTAAGGTGTTCTCTCCAAGGAGTTAACAGTGCTGTTGTGAACAAAATGCTGGAGACAACACAGCATCTCACTCCATCACACTGGGGATTTAGCAATCATACGAGTAGCGAGATCAAACAGAGCATCCGATTTAATTCTCCCATTCTTTTTCCCTGTATCCCAGGTATACTGCATCTCCTAAGACATCTGGGAGGTTGTGAATCAACGCAGATAATCTCGTCCTTCACATGTGTAGACACGTTCTCAGTAACAGAGTGGGGAATCAGTGCAAATGAATCCATTGATCCCTTTCACAATTCAGCCACAAACCAATTTAGTGTAAGATTTATGTGAGGTTGAGAGCAGCAGTTGTAGCTTGAGCAGTGATATAATTAGGGATGCTTTAAGTGTTCAGGGGAAAATGAAAGAGCAGTGTTTCTCTTAACAATGAGTAAAAAGGTACCGATGGAGCAATAATGCTTTTATTGTCCACATAGTTCCAGTGACCTAACTGTTTTAGCCAGAAATGGTCTTTAAGCTCTAGTAGTTTGCAATAAAAACAATCATTACTGCAATGGGCCATGTCATCATTAGAAACAGAGGAGTTCTTTCTCTCATTAAAACTGGCCTCAGACAAACATCTCACACACATGGTGCAGTATGGAATCGGTAACATTAAAGGGGGCAAAAAGCAAAGCAAAGTCAATCTAATCGTATTGTAAGAAGACGTGATACAGGCAAAAGGAACCTCCCTCCAAGCAGCCCAGCACACACTGCCCTCAGCAGGAGGTAACACCCTTGCTAAAAGTTATGAAGTAAAAGGAAACTAACTGCTACTACGTGTGTAGTCATTTATCCATGCAGGTACACTTTCACTTGTGCTTTCACTTAGCTCTGTAGAAATAAGGATAACTTCAGAGATATCCTGCACTCTTGGAAATTATTATAGGAAAATACTTTCACTGAGGTACATATACTCTGAGTGGTTAACATCACTCTAGTAATGTAGCATTATATATTATCAGTGATATTAAACACGAACTCTGCAAACATTCTGGAAAGCAGCTTGACTGCCTTTTCATACAAGAATGCCTGATGCAAAGACAGGCCCATTCCCTTGCTTACAACCATACGGCAAACCACTTTAACATGAAGGAGAAAATTCTTTAAGTGAAGCTTGTGGTCCTGCTTACAATAAAGTAAACCACTAAGTATTTAATTCTGTCTTACATTACAAAAACTTTTAGCTAGGTCTCCCCAAAAGCATAAGTAGTTTGTTTTTATACAGCCTTACTGAAAAAAAAAAAAATCCTTGGCATTAACAGCAAATAGCAAAACAGTTCACATATATGAAAGTCCAGAAAATTGACAGACACCCTGTATGGCACAACAGTCAGTATTTCTTTTCATTTACTCTTCTGAAGTCCCTAAGTTCTCTCCCATTACACTCAAAAGTGATACTTCCAGCAAAACATATCAAAGGAAACACCTGACACACTTTCACCTTGTTTGTGTATACATCTTTTCTCTTTGCTTTTCTGACCAACATTATCTTTTTGTTTTCAAGATAATCTAAAAAATAAAAAACAAAAATTGAAAAATAGCATTCTCCTATCAACGGTTTGAAAGCTCAAGTCTTTTGTAGGAAGGACAAAAAAATAAGCGTAGGAGCTAAGTTTGAATAGCTTTTAGCAAGATGTGTGCCAGATTTAGAGCCAGTGAAACTGAGCTGCTTTTATAGACTCATCCTCACTTAAAGTGTACAAAGTCCATAAAAATAGAAAAATTACATCATATTCTGCTGCAACATTCCCTCACTGTTATCTGCATTTTCGTATTCACATGTCTATGAAAAATGGCATATGGGATATGAAAACATATCCATCTATTCACCATGAATCTTGTCAGGTTAAATACACACCTCTCTGCCAGAACTAGTGAACTAAGTCTTATAATTAGTAATAGCAACTAAAAAGAAATCTGACAGAACTAATTTTTGTCTTGATAACAACCTTCTAATGCATCTATAATACAATAGTCCATCTGCTTATGCCAGGGAGAGTTTCACATGACCCTTCCCATTTTCCAGTGTCCTTTGGTTAACATTTGAAACACTGCAACTCCCTCATCAATCTCCGTACAAGCCAAGGAGTTCCCACAAGAAATATATGATTTAGGGAGAGCTTTTAAAACTCCTATCCAGAATAGCAACATCTGTGCTTATTTGCCAAACAAGCATGCTGCACCCAGGTTGGCAAATTCCAGTCTCGCTTGCAGATGACTTAAGATGTAATGCTCAAAGTGTCCAGCACCATGAATTATTGCTCGAGGTAGTGGGGAATCCCATCCAGAGCCATCACCACTTCCTCACCACTAATATTCACTTGCAGCCCCTCACTCCCCAGGGCAGCCCAAATGCTCCCTTGAGCTGGTGCCGGTGCCCCCAGGGCTGCACGCCAGCCAGTCCAGATCCCATCCGTCCCCAGCCCAGGCTGGGTGTGGGGATGAGCTGCAAAGGGGAAGGAGCTGCTTGCAGTAGCGATGTAGCAGCCAGGCACTCCCCAAGGAAGCTTTTCCTCTAGGGAGGATCTTAGCTAGCTGCTTCTTTTCCCCTTCGGCCCCTGCAGCAGTAAAAGAGGCTGGAGGCAATCAAATACCTTCTCATGAGGTCCGTTGGCCTTAGCAGTAACATCACTGCATTAAAGACGTTATTGGACTTTTCCACACATATTCTTAATTTCCAGAATGCTTTAACAACTGAAAGCATAAAGTTAATATATTGAAAGAAGCTACACATATATAACTTGTGCAAGTATATAATAACTTTACTATACTGTCAGCCTTGCTTATGTCTTCTAGGGTTTTTTAATAAAACACAGCTTAGTGGTGTTTGTTTGACTGACATGCATTGCATTCATTTTTCAAAAGGTAGTATTTGATCTGTATTGTCTCATACAAACTACTCTGCAAAAATTAAGTGAAGTGGTTTTAAATAGTATTATCCTGCTCACGATTTCATAGTTTTATCAGAGATGATCATAAATTCATATATTGTACCTGAATCTCTGGTTGAAAGGTGACAAAAAAAGAAAGTCTTGTGTAACAAACTATCACTTACTAGGCGAATAATTCAAATGGCTCAGACATAACAATACGTGCATAGTTATTCACATTGGCTGAGTTTTATTCCTATAGATTTACATTTTGGGAAGAAGAAACTAGAACAGAGAACAGAATTTACCTTCCCACTAAAACCAGTATTAACTGTAACATTGCTAACAGATTTAAATCTGAGCAACATCTCCAACCTGAATGGTTTTTTTATTCCCTTCCTGAAGCATTACACAGAAGAACAAACTCCACCAGAACAGGCAAAATGAAGTACAGGAGGAAAAGGCAATCCCATATGAAAAAAAATGCTAGGCTAGGATACTCTCAGCTACATCTTGTTAGTGTTGCAAATAAACCATTATTCATGCCTTCATTCAGTACGTCATATTTAATCTGACTTTCCTCCTGATGCTCTTCCTGCCACGTGCTTTCTTTCCCAGGACTCTGAAGGACTCAGCTAATGTTCCAAAAACACTGGTTTTGCAGATAAAATCTCTGCTTTTCTCTCGTCTACCTATATGTGTGATACAAGTTTTCAGTGACTAGCATTATTGGAACTGTCTAGACTACAACAAACACATACTATGTTTTTTCCCCTCTTTGTAATCAGAGTCCAGAGTCTCAAACCCAACTCCCATTGAAGTGGGGAGAACGGAGCACTGCCTGGGCACTCGGCGCCGTGACCCAAGATTTGTTACCTTCTGATCTTTCACATCAAGAGTCTTTCCACAGTGCAATATAATTCAGTGTATCCTTCGTCTACTAAATCAACAACTGTGACTTTTGATACGTGCACCAACAATTTTGTCAAAGACTCTAAGTCAGTTGCCCCCTGAGGCCAGACTTTTTTCTTCACAACTGAAATATGCTTTTAGATACATATTAACTTTAATTAAGTTACCTAATCTTGTTCTCATTTACATGTGTGTACTAGTGTTTTAACACATGGGATGATAACTTTCTTTTAAATCTGCATCAGAGGAGAACTGCATAGATTATACCTCTTTGACAGAAACATGTTAAAGCCATATGAGTTATGTTGTCATTTCATAAAGCCTATACCTTATTTTATTCTATATTAACAAACATGTATTTTTGTTGATTTAGTTTCAAATGCAGTGTACAGTTATCATTACATCGTCTTTTGCTTTTCAAAACATAATAGCCTTTTAGTCAAAGATGTGCTGTCCATAGGTTTAATGCAATGGTATGTCTTATATGGTATGGGTGCTCTGCTAACACCGCTCTCAGGACTGCTACTTTTTCAATGCTGTTGGTTCACACCAGACATCTGGATATATTTCTTCATTTTTAATAGCTCACAGCCCAGAAACCTTTCTCATCATCACATAAAAATAGGATAAATACCTGAGTTAGTACAACAGTAGTAGGAAGCAGTCCAAAGAGTAGAAAAAAACCATGTATTACTTTAGCCTTACCTTTGTCACTGTATTGGGTTTGCGTGGCAAGGTTTTGGCAGCAGGGGGGCTACAGAGGTGGCTTCTGTGAGAAGCTGCTAGAAGCTTCCCCTATGTCCAATAGAGCCAATACCAGTCGGCTCCAAGATGGACCCGCTGCTGGCCAAGGCAAAGCCAATCAGCGACGGTGGTAGTGCCTCTGGGATAACGTATTTGAGAAGAGGAAACAAAAGAAAACTTGTGCAATTGCAGCCGGAGAGAGAGGAGTGAGAATATGTGAGAGGAACAACTCTGTAGGCACCGAGGTCAGTGAAGAAGGAGGGGGAGGAGGTGCTCCAGGTGCCGGAGCAGAGATTCCCCTGCAGCCCGTGGTGAAGACCATGGTGAGGCAGGCTGTCCCCCTGCAGCCCAGGGAGGACCACAGTGGAACAGATATCCACCTGCAGCCCATGGAGGACCCCACACCGGAGCAGGTGGATGCCCAAAGGAAGCTGTGACCCCGTGGGAAGCCCACGCTGGAGCAGGCTCCTGGCAGGACCTGGCAGACCCATGAAGAGAGGAGCCCACGCTGGAGCAGGTTTGCTGGCAGGACTTGTGACCCCGTGGGGGACCCACGCTGGAGCAGCCTGTTCCTGAAGGACTGCACCCCATGGAAGGGACCCACGTTGGAGCAGTTCGTGAAGAACTGTAGCCCGTGGGAAGGACACGTGTTGGAGAAGTTTGTGGAGGACTGTCTCCTGTGGGAGGGACCCCATGCTGGAGCACAGGAAGAGTGTGAGGAGTCCTCCCCCTGAGGAGGAAGGAGCGGCAGAGACAACATGTGATGAACTAACCACAACCCCCACTCCCCATCCCCCTGTGCTGCTGTGGGGGGAGGAGGCAGAGAATAATCAGGAGTGAAGTTAAGCCCGGGAAGAAGGGAGGGGGAGGGGGAAGGTGTTTTTAAGATTTGGTTTTATTTCTCATTACCCTACTCTGATTGGATTGTTAATAAATTAAGGTAATTTCCCCAAGTTCAGTCTGTTTTGCCCGTAACTGCCCGTAATGGCAACTGCTGAGTGACCTCTCCCTGTCCTTATCTCGACTCATGAGCCTTTCATTCTATTTTCTCTCCCCTGTCCAGCTGAGGAGGGGGAGTGATAGAGCGGCTTTGGTGGGCACCTGGCATCTAGCCAGGGTCAACCCACCACAGTCAGTTACTAGCAAAACCCTGAAAGATGCAGCAAAGGTTTTTGTAGGGTTTTGCACCAAAGTTCCACAAAACTGTCAATGAGAAATGAAACAGAGCTATTCCAGTGACCTAAATGCATCCAAAATATCAGTAAATTCAAAGCGTCTTCAAGAGCTCTCATTCTGCACTTGCTCTCTTGCTTCCTGAAGAAATTACCTGAATTTAGCTGACCCCCATGTAAATGTCCACAACACACACAGCACTTGAGTCCTACCGGTGTCGCATTGCCACAGCAACGCAACACTCTGCACATGGTGTTCCCATTTCTGAGGGTATATACCAGGAACCTGAGTTAGCCACACAGGAATTGTTTTTGTATTGAATCATGAGACTGCTTCTCCGCCTTCTTGTGGCCCTGTGTGGGTGTGTTTTTAGCCTGCCAACACAACATATTAAAACATTTCTGATTGCACATACTTTTCTTCTCTCTGTTCTGGCCACTGCTATGTATAACCTGCTAACTTCTTCTACTAATACAAGAGAGTTCAAATAGAAATACAAAACAAAACTTGTTGGAGAAGCAGCTCCCTGTTCCCATAGCTCAGTGGTGACAGGGCTGATCAAGAGGAGGATGCAGGATGGATGAAAACGTGAAGCAGAAGATACAGATTGCAATCACTTCAGTTTCTTTGAGGTGGTCTGGTAATGCACTGTTGCTTCTCAGGCAAGAACTAGGAAGCTTCAAATGAAGTTAGGAGGGTGAGGGACTTGAAACAAAGAGAGGTGGTTCTTCATAAACCAGGTATAATCAAACTTGGGAACTCCTTGTCACTGGTTGTTGTAGATGTGAAGAATTTCCGTAGTTCAAGAGGAGAACCCTGGCCAGGATCACAGAGAAGGAAACCTACTGAAGGTTACTTAGGGACTACCTTAAGTTTCTTATATGCGTGCTGCCAGAGACACTGTATTTAGGCCAATGGACCATATTCTGACCCACTGCAGCCATCCATACATGCTTGTATATGATTAGATTTTTAGAAGAGGTGCAGCTTACAAGTAAATTATTTCTTATTCTGCTTACTAAAGTGTAGGGTATATGACATTATAATGGTAATCCTAACAGGCATTTTTCACTGGTTGAGCTCATGACTTTTGGTAGTTCCTTGCTAGTACATGGAGAATTAGGATACCATTTTCTGGTAGGCAACAGGAATTGCATGCCTAATTTCCAAGTATGCTGAAATGAAAATGTACTTGTTAGTGTTTGCACATACAGACATGCTGCCAAGTGCATCAGCAGTTACTTGAGTCATAGCATCTGCTGAGTTTCTGAATCATGCTCTTAACCTTGAATGTAGTAAGATGTTGGAAACAGCTTCTGATCTGTGCTTTGACTATTATATATTTACATACCATAGGGACTGTGAGATATGACACAGTCATAAGTATCTCATTAAGACAATCATGTTCCTCTTCCCATCCAAGATACCTAGATAAGGACCGGAAAGAGGCTTCATTTGTGCAGTAGGGTTTGCCAGCACATTCACTGGTCCCCCAGTGCAAAGGCAGTGTTAAAAAAGAGAATAATTACATTTTCCCTCCCCACACGAAAACATAACAGTATACCTTTTTGGCTTATTCATGAAAAGATTTCAAACATTTAACCAATGTATTTTCTTTATCTGATCCTTTTTGTATATTTCAGTATAAGCTGTGATAGGCAGGGCTGCTATTCAGAGGGACCTTGACAGGCTGAAAAGGTGGGCTGAGAGCAACCTCAGGAAGTTCAGCAAAGACAAATGCAACATTCTGTCCTAGGAGAGTGATAAGATGTGCTGGTTTTGGCTAGAATAGAGTTAATTTTCTTCCTAGTAGCTAATATGGGGCTATGTTTTGGATTTGTGCTGGAAACAGTGTTGATAATACAGGGATGTTTTCCTTATTGCTGAGCAGCAATTACACAGAGCCAAGGCCTTTTCTGCTTCTCACACCACCCCACCAGCAAGTAGGCTGGGGGTGCACAAGAAGTTGGGAGGGGACACAGCCAGCACAGCTGACCCCAACTGACCAAAGGGATATACCATATGATGCCATGCTCAGCAATATAAAGCTGGGGCAAGAAGAAGGAAGTGGGGGATGTTCAGAGTCATGGTGTTTGTCTTCCCAAGTAACCGTTATGCGTGATGGAGCCCTGCTTTCCTGGAGATGGCTGAACACCTGCCTGCTGATGGGAAGTAGTGAATGAATTCCTTGTTTTGCTTTGCTTGCATGCTTGGCTTTTGCTTTACCTATTAAACTGTCTTTAGGTCAACCCATGAGTTTTCTCACTTTTACTCTTCTGATTCTCTTCCCCATCCCGCTGCGGGGGGGATGAGTGGCTGTGTGGTGCTTAGTTGCCAGCTGTGGTTAAACCACGGCAGCAGTGAAATGCACTTTTTAAATATGAAATACGTGAAAATGAAAAGAATGGAAAAATACTCGAAATGCTTAAAAATGAAATACGCTTCTAAATTTAATGCATTTTTCAGTTTCCCTGATCAGCAATGATGACACATCTAGTACGAAGTCTCATTCAATTAATGTTTTACTCTTGGAAGAAGAAGAACCAGACCCTGCCTAAAGTTTTTGAAGAGGTATGAGATGAAGAGGTAGCAGATGCTCAGGGAAATAGCGAGGAAACTTGCATTTAACATTGGATCAAATGGGTGACTGGAAGGTGCCCCCAGCAGTCACTGGAGCTCTACACAGGAATGACTCGAAGCTTAAGAAGCAACTCCCAATCCTCAGGCCAGCACATAAAAGTGAACTCAAATCTTCAGTAGCAGCTAGTGCATTAAAATCAACTAAAACACTGAAGGGTGTGGTTTCTAGTAGAAGGACCAGGTAACCATCTCTGGATTTCATCCTCCAGTGGGCACATCTCAGAGGTTTTCTAAAAAATAGGTAAAGCAGAATGATCGTTCCACTAAACACCTTCTCTGCACCTGGCTATCAGTTCCAGGGACTTCCTGAACCAGAAGCCACATCTGTATAACTGTGTACAAAAAAAAACCCCAACGCTGACATATAACATTTACTCTACCCTTTTTGTTTACTCTTTTTAATGCGCTTACACTTATAGCTCCTAAAAAGCACTGTGACAAAGAGTTCCACATTTTACTTGCACAGCAGGCAAGAAAATACCTTCTTTTTGCTCCAGTGTAAGAACTCCTGGCTGATGATTTTGTCAGGTGCTTTGCAGGTTTTGTACTCTGATGGCACAATACATGCAAACGGGCTATGTACGTGATGACTCTCAGATCTGCATGTCTCTCCATGTCTCTTGGTCTCTGCAGAACAGTATGTCTGACAGCATCACACACACTCTCCCTTGCCCAATGTCCTTCTAAAGACAAGCCTGAGTTCATGGGTTGAATGAGTATTTTACTCTGCATCTGACCCCGTCTAAATTAATAGGAAAGCCATTGGGAGAATGGAAAGCGTGATCATGAACGTTGCTAACTGGTATTGGGAAAGAGCGTGCCATTAAAGCTTGCTGTTCTCTGCAACAACAGGTGTAAGGGGAAGTCACAGGATACTCACTTTACACTCCAGCTGGCTGCTTGAGGCATACCAAAATTGAACATGTGAATTCCCTATGAATAAAATATATTCATAAGTGGTATTTTGATGTGAGAGTTGTGACTTGCTATTTGATGCAGAGAAGGCAAACAGTACAGTTGTGGACAACAGCATAACCTGTAGCAAGTCAATAACCATTTTAACGTGGATTAACATGGGAGGAAAGAACACAGAAAGTGTCTTCCTTTTTAAATATTTGACTTCTGTACTTGGAGAATTATATTCTTTAGCTCCACATGATCTTTTAAAGTATAAGTAGCACTGGGCACATGGAAAAATCTGACTACACAAAACCAAAGCAAGAGCATTAGATTTAGATATAGTCTTCTCAGGATTATAGTACACCCTCTGGCTTAATCCCTGTGCCAAAAAGGATGATCTCTGAATTAGTGTGTCATTAAGATATGCAAGTAAGTCTGCAGCCTTAAGCAAAAGAAGAGGCACAGTTGAACCATCCACATGCTTTCAGACCTTTCTAAACATCAAGGACTTTAGCCACCCAGAGTGTTATCCTAATAATACTGTATGTTTATTCAGCCACTACCCAGTATTCCTGTTTTTACACCATCAGAAGGAAAGCAAATGGATAAATTTTGCACGCAGATCTCTGTGTTCAACATGTTTTGCCACAGTATGTTCTTTCATTTAAACGCGAAAAAGGCTATTAAATAATTCCATTTACCCATGGTCCCATTTTACAGAATCCTTCAGGAGTTGGTTCATTCAAATAAAAAATTCAAGTCTGATGCTCCCATAATTGTATTATGTTTGAACTATTTTCAAGAGGGTTTCTTCCTTTATGTGCTATGAATAATTCCAGTGTTCAGAGACTTTGCAGCTGTTCAAGTTGCAGCTCATCTCCGAGTAGCTTTGCCAAAATTTAGACACACACTTATGCACGTGTGTACACACATACACAAACTCTTGACAAGCAGAGTGGTAAAATACAGAAATACAGAAAAACTAATCAGTTTAAAAATCTATTCCCAGGAAAAAATGCTTTATCATGTCTGACATGCCAAGTTAAGAAATTTGTGATTTTAAACAAATAATGAATCCAGAAGAAACAAACAAAGAAACAAAATCTGAGCACTTAGAAGGTTAGTTCTGCTGGACTGATTTCTGCAAGACTTGCTGTCTATCAGCATCCTGTCCTATCCCTCCAAATCTAACTTGAATCAAGTCTTCCCCCACTAGTGACAGAGGCCATGGAGAAATCCCACTTATATGGGCAAAGCAGCAGAATGGGAAAGGCAGTAGGGATGCTTTCTAAAGAAGACTTCAGCAGTTCAGAGGCAATAAATGGAGAGAAGGCCCAGTCCCTAAGTCAAGCACTTCCAACTGGACTTTGCTTCTTCTCCGACAGTTTACTGTAGCTCATGCCTACATGTCTCCTTTTCAATCCTCTCCACAACCCTACTTTTTCCTTTTCTATTCTGTCCCTTATTATTCTTACATGAAAATGGCTTTTCATTCCTGCTACCATCCCAACTACCTTCCTGTCATCTGAACATAAATAATATAACCTAACATGGGTGTAAAGCCTGACTAAATTAAATTTAAAATAACAAAGACTACAAACTCAGAAAACTGAAATCAGAAAACCTGTCAAAAAGCAAAGTTCAGCAATGGAATTCCAATTTAACTTTTATTCCCTCTTATATTTGTCAGGAACTAAGCCTGGGTACAGAGTGATGCCTCATGAACATCTGACTGCAGAACAAGTTCTCCCAAGCTCACAGTAGCTTAATGATTCATATGGGTAAAATATTTGCAATTGTCTAATAAAAATATTAATCCATTGATGCTAATGTTGTGCTATCATTGTAAAATGACCAGTTTGGGAGAAGCTGGAGTCTTTCACCAACTAATATTGGAAGCCTCAACTAAACAATTACTTCTTTATGAGCTACAAGCTGAATCTACAGTCTTGGCTTCTCTGTAATTAAGGAAGAAGCTAATAACTTGTAACTGATTGATTGCTACCATGGATTTGGACACTTGTTAATACTGCTTATTCAGAAACAGACTCCGCTCTTTGCATTTTTTACTGAAACTTGTATTGATGGGGAATGTTGACCAATCACTCCTTTGCCATATGTAATAGATGTTTTTTAAAAAGCATGCTAAAGAATAAATGGAACAAAAATATCACAACCCTTTTCTTCCATTGTTCCTCTTATTGAGTGACCTCGTTGTCTTGTTCCAGACAAGAAACTTCTTTTAATAAAGGCTGTATGGTGTCTAGCACAAAATATTTCAAAATCCAGTTGGAGCCTTTGGGTGCTCTAGCAGCGTCAATAGCAAACTACAATAATCGCCAGTAGAACAAGAAAATTATGTTCTGTGTGATTCACTCTTCGAAAGGAAATGTGTACCCTGAACTTTCATAAAGAAATATTCAGTGTATGAATCAACCTCTAGCCAGAAGGGAAAAAACCAGTAACTCATCAGAGAATCCTTACACTCAGGCTAAAAACTCAGGAGTTTCTGAAATGGAGATCCTCAAATACAGGTTGCTTTGCCTGCACAGGGCATGCAAGTCATTTAAATGCCACACTCTCATACCACCATCTGTCACTAGGTCAGTAAAGAAGTGTCCAACAGAATTGTGCTAACAATTTCTGAATGATCCTTAGCAGATGCATCTTTTACTTTGTGGTGGTGCTGAGGGCATAAATAATGGGCAAAATCCAGCTTCACTTACTTTCATAAATAGCTCTATTTTGAGACAATAGAGTTATTTACTTTCTATTACTGCTTTGGACTATGCAAATTGATTCTGTTCTGTGATTTTCCTTCTACTACTACTTTATACAAGCTTATATATATTTACATTCTGCAAAATTTTTAAAAACATGTAAAGCATGGTTCTCTGTAAATAATACACAAGATGGGAGGTTTGGTTTTATTTTTGTCTCTTAGCAGGCTACTGCTAGCTTGTTTTCATAGGTCACTGCCTTTGAATTCTGTAAGTGTTCTGCACAGTGACTGCCGTACATCAGCTATTACAATAATACCTAGCAAAGAAACTAAGATCTGAGCTGTTAAAACAAGCAGCAAAATATGAGATGCCTTGAAAACTAAGCATATTAAATGTGCAGACCATAGAGGCCACTCACCCATCCATTTAAAAAGCATGACAACAGGGACTAGAATTATTATAGTATCATTCTGGTACACAGTGTTATCTTCGGTTGCACTTTTCTGACCCAGATATTTTCAGTGTGCTTCTTAATGGGGAAAGCTCATGGAAACAGCCAGAAGAGGTCCTCATTCATACAGTGATGTAGCATTAATTTTTGTGCCTTTCCAAATTCAGATGCAGTTGTTCTGACAGAGAGCTTCTCAGCAGTTCAGGAAAGGAAGGTGGAGCAAAACAGCATGACAGCACGTTTCCATATCAGGGGATATTTAGGAACTTTGAAAACTTTACTGACAAGTTGTGCTTGATAGGAAAAGACTTCAGGGAAGGATGAGTAAAATTGACCTGCTACAGGGAACTAGCTTAATTGATCCTTGTTCTTGAACACTGAAGACTGCAGAGCCCTGAAGATCTTTTGTCAGGAGAGGTTCCCTCTCATCTCCTTGCCACATTCACATGACAGTGTTAGTGAGAGGGACAGCACACAAAGAGAAGGCAAGAACTCCCACTCAGGAGCAGCAAACACAAAGAAATGCACCTACAGAAAAGCATCCGTAACTCTGTGTGTAGCAATGGGCTCTAAAGTTATTATTATGGCATGTGAGAGAGCATGAGAGCATCAAGTCACTGTAGACAGTTTTAGCGGGGTGGGGGCAAATCAAACTTGATATTTAAACAAGCAAAAAACATAAGGAAAGGAATTGCTGAAAATAAAAAGATATTACTATGTCACTATACAAATCTAGATGGCACACATTTTGCATACTGAGTGCAATTTCTGTCATCCCGTCTTGAAATGGGTATAGTAGGCTTCCACAACAGTGATAAAAGGGTAATAAAAATTATCAGAGACATGGAGAAAACAGTTTCTGGGAAGATAGAGTAAAATAATATTCTCCAATTTAAAAAAGTTACTGAGATTGACAAAATTCAAATACGAAGAACAGTGAGAAATTATTCCTTATTTGTATCTCCTATATCTAGGGGACTATTTTCATGCAACAGGTTTACACCAAAAAAAAAATTTAAAAGAAAAAAAAAGGAAAACTTACTTATTCTTAATTATTCTTTTACATAATTTACAGCATGTGTAAATCAGGTTTGGAACATAATAGTGCCACAAGATGCCATTGAGGCCAAATTTATAAAAGAGTACCAAAAGACTCATGGAAAATAAGTCCTTCAAGACTGTTTGATAACGATAATTTGAAACCAGTTCAAGCAGTCCCTGACAGAGGTTTGCTGGAACCTAGAAAGAACACAGTATTCAGTCCTTATCTTCAGCCCCTTCCCAAGCACCTTCACCGAAACATCAGGATACTAGGCTAGAATGGTCTTTGGTCTGCCCCAGTACAACAGTTTCTTGTCTACATAGAACAACCCACTCCATATCTGTTGAGAGAATAGCTAAACAGCTATAAATTTGGTAGAACCCCTCTGAATGCAGCATCGCTGTCAGGTCCCATTACCTACAAAATAGTAAATAAAAAGACAAAAACCCAAACAGAACCTGAAGTACTGGTGAGGGATAGGGGACACATAACAACAATAAAACTGTAACTTTTTTTGAAGATATTTTAGGTACTGATTTTGTTCAGCAAGTCTGGAGCCTTGCAACCTTCTGCCAAATAAAATCAGACCGTGAGAGGAAAAAAACAGTGGCGTTCTTCAGGGTTTTCTATAGATTTTTTAGCATCCAAATTTATTTCCATTAATCACTAGCTGATTATTCATACTGCTTCACAACGTAGTAAGAGAAGGAGTTCTTTCTATGATTATTTGAAAGAAAGAGTACTTATCCATTCACACTGCATCAGGAGGGGGGAGGTCTGATTTCAAGCTTATTTCACAACATTCCTGGTGTTAATTAATAACATCTGAGCCCCCAAATAATGATCCATCCTGCCAGACACTTGCATCTGTTTATAAACATAACTGCTAGAATATATTCATGTACTGCACAAGCATATACTGTATAACTACATTGTATAGTTCAATAACAGAATTAAAAATAGTAAAAAAGCTGAAAAGGAGGAAGAAGCTGAAAAACCCCTCACTGTTAGGTGCATGAATCCAAGAGACCATCAGCTGGGAAAGACAAACCCTGCTAAGGGTAACCTGAGATTTATAACTGCCCTGGATTTGGTGTATTTCTCAATAACTAACTATATAAAAGAGTAATATTTTTCTGGTGATGATTTTCTCAGATCCATTTTAAAAAATCCACTCTCTTTTTCTGCCTCTACTGAAAATATATTAGTTCCAAACTTACCTATTTCAGTAAGTCAGTTATCTATTTTTTCAATTGCTTACCCAATTTTTGCTTCAGTATATTTAGATAGCATCACTGAAATCAGGACTTTTACCTGTTCTTTGGCTCATCTTGAGCTCCTTTTTGAATTATTCCAAGGAATTTTTCTCATCATTGAAAAGAAATTCAAGTTTCTCATCTTCCATTTCTAATTCTCTACATAATTCTTCACTAGGCTCTCCTTATTTCTTACCCCTGACATGAAACGTGATAGCAGACTCAGAAAAGACTTTTTTCATGAGTCACCTGCTACTCTCTTGCCAAAGTCCTATATGAAAATCGAGGGCAATTTCCTGCAGAGCTCCCCTGACAGGTGGGCTCATTTGAAACTTGAACTGTAATGATTTCTTTCTATCAGCCACTCAACTGCTTATTCATTTCTTTAAGTTGCTGCAAATCCTTACAAGTGTTCAAGCTGGAACGTAAAGGGATTTTATTCCTTATAAGGACAATAATGGGAACTACAGACATGTCCCCTCACATTGGTAGGAAGACTTGGCTATAATTGAGACCTACCATTACTTTTCTAAAATTCCCTAAAGCCATTTTTGCAGACAAAAGCAGATTCAGAACCAAGGAAAAAAAACAAAAAAAAACCAACAAACCAAACCAAACAAAAAATTAAATTGCTGTCTAATAATATTCTGCAAAGATTTTAATAACATATATGAAATGAGTTTAAAGTACAAAAAATCTAGGAAAAAAACTATCTGATAGATGAAATCACTATCAGTTTCTTCAAAAATAATTCCTTTACAGTTAAGAAAACTCTAAAGCTTAGGAATATCTGAATATTAAGAATTAATTCCTGAAGGCATTTTGAGAATGGAATGATAGTATGAAGAGGGGAACAAGAAACTTGTGGAGATTTCATTCAAGTTGGCAAACTCAAGCCGGACATTACTTAAATGTTACAATTCATGTTGTGCATTAGATAAATGAACAAACAAGTAATGACCATGCTCTACCTGGTTCCCTACCAGCAGCTTGCTCTTGTGTTATTTTTGCTCTACAGCAGATCAGTATTTAGCTAGCTGTTCACCATGTAAGATTTGATAAAGAGAGAGATGTATTGCATAGACACATTAGCTCATACATTGTATATTTTGGTGACAGAGTATCTGAAAACAAGATTTAGTTTAGTAAAAGCTAGAGACAAGGCTCAGTTTTTAACCATGTAGACAACTTTATCTGTGCAACACAAATCAGGTATCAGTGAGGCAAGGAAGGTTTGCGTTCTGAAAGAAGAAGAAAATTACTTACATGCAAGAAAGTGTGCATAAGCATTTGGATAAATTACTCTCCCAGCTTTATAGTACAATTTACAATTAGGAAAATAGGGGGAAAAAAGATCTGAACATCACTTTCTGAGTCTGACCTCTTCCAAAAAGCCTCTGGAATTGTACTTTTAAAGGACTAAGATCTATTTAAATCTTGCTGTGTTGTATTCTTTGTGTATTTGTTCAAGTAAAACAAAAAAGGATGGAAAATTCAACTAACTGCTGTAGAAGAAGTTTACTCATCATCTGTAAGAGCTTTGAAACCTCATTTTGACAAGATAGTTATTCTGTGCAAACAAACAGCAGGTTGTGAAAAAAATGAAAGCAAGGAAATACAAAAGCTGTGTAATACCATTTCCCTATGGTACTGGATGTTTTTGCTGTCAACTTAGATTTCATCACATTTTTCTAAATCAACTGTTTACAATGAGAAACTGTGCTGGTCATATTAAGACAGGAGTGCTGTGCACATTAATGTGTGCTCAGTTACTACAAGGATGTTTCACCCATTGGAAAAAAGATGTCTGTTATTTGCATTCAGGAAGAGCAGCTGTTTCTCATGCATATTGAGACTTACTTTTAACTCTCATAATACTACAACTCTCCAAATGTTTGTTTTATTCTTAATGCAAAAACAGCTACCAACAATATTTGAATTAATGAGATTAAATTCATAAATATGAATTTATAGAATTCAAATTTCTATAATTTGAATTATAGAAACTATGCTTAAAGAGCCTGTGTGTGGGTGGGTGTGTTATTTTAGCTAATATTGTGCTTTTAGCTGGTGTCAGTATTAAAGTACTCATTACAATTCATTTGAAGACATTCATCGATATAAAAGTGTCTCCTACTGACTGCCATGACAGCTTTGGTAGAACAGGTATGGTATAAAAGGGACCATACTGTGGTAAGTGATCCACAGTACTTCTGGAGGCCACGCTTATTCTTCCAAAACAAAGACGACAGTTACAGCTTTCTTGTTCTTTTGAGAGGGGATCTCTGCCCAGCTCCGGCTGCACTGTGGGACAGAAGACGCACTGGTGTCTAGAATCACGCCATCCACTTTCCATACCACCACGCAAAAGATTTTTGAACAATGATAGCGTGTAGTGTGTTGATTTCTTTAACATGGAGGTAGCATATATTTAAGTCTTGACTAGTTCTGGGTGGTTTTTTTCCAAGGGTTACTACAATGGATTAGGATCAAAATCAGAAAGACATATGATAGGGAAAAAAAATTCTTAAATGCTTAGACATTTTTTTAAAATTTTTATTTTGAGCTCTCAGGATCACAGATTATATTTATCGCTGAGAAAGGATCAGCTTTAAACTGTACCTCAGCAGCTATTAGTCTCATTGTTCTTAAATGACACTGTTAATAGAGATTCCACAGCCTCCCTCAGCAAATCTATGCCTGTGCTTGGCTGTACTTTCTAACACAAAGTATTTCCTGACGTCTAAGCTCAGTCTTCCTTATCGCAGATAGAGGCCTTTACTTCTGACCTATTCCCGGTAGAGCATGAAAGCAGCCTATTACTTTGTTGTTTGCCCAGCCTTTCTACATGCTTGAAGATGCTCTCCCCTAAATCTGCTGCTCTCCCCATTTAACAGCTTCACTTCCTTTAACCCCCCCAAACAAGAAAAATTTTCTAGGCCTCTGGCCTCTGTCATTACTCCTGGCTGGATTTTCTGCCACTTGTCCAGGCTTTGCCTGAAGTGCATCACCCCAGCTTAGGTGACATAAAGTCTGAGCTAAAGCATTGCTAGAAGTTAAAGCATTTGAGCTACACATGACTCATTTTTATACCCACCAGTATAACACCTATTGTATTGTTATATATGTTTTTGAAACTCTGTATGACATCGGGGGAAGGACTGGAGTACAATGTCAGAAAACCAAAAACAACGAAAACCAAAATAATTAAAATTGATATTGACAACCTGGAGACATGAGCTGTGAAAAAAACAGGATGACATTTGATGGGAGGAAGTACAACACAGTGCACTTAAACAGGAATAATCAACTATATTAAATACAAAAAAACCCTGGCTCAGTAGCAGCTCCGCACCATTTTCTAACACATGAAAGATTGCTGCGTGGACAGAAAGTGGCCTATTGCTATTATCTGGATAAATCAAGAAGCAAGAGGTTTCAGCTGCAGCAATGTCTTAGGTGAGACATGTGGGAAAAATATTTAACAGCAAGTGTAGTGAAACACTGAACTTGATTATTTGGGGACATTATGGACTGACCTTCACCAGAGACTTTTGGGAGCAGATTAGACAAACTTCTGTCAAAAATAAGCAAGGTAGCAGACACTATCCCAGTTTGGGGAAGGGGGGTGGATTAAATCCAGATCCCTCCAGCCCCTTGTTTCCTAACCACATTCCAGATGTTGACGATCTGCTGTTAATTATGCCCCTGACATTTAAAGTGTTTGTATCCTCCCCTCATTACCTGCAGAGTTAATTTGAGTATTCCTTATTCCATTGCTCAGATCACAGATGAAAATATTGCATATATCCAGACCCAGGACCAACTCCTGGAGAACCCCATGAGATCAATTCTTTCAATTTGATCATAAACTGCTGGTAACTTCTGTGACTGTGTTTTTCCCAACCAGCCACATGTCTGCTTTGTAGTAGATACATCTAGGCTGTGTTTCTTGGCTGTTTTGGAGACTGCCATCTGAGGCAGTATCAAAAGCTTTGTTAAAGACATGTTGTTTATAACTGCCCCTCTCTTCTCTATTCCATGATGTCACAGGAGATAATTAGGCTGGTTTGGTATGATTTATTCTTTTCAAGAGATGCTTCCTGCTCTTGATAAATGGGTCACTTATTTGTATTTCTCTGCGTTCAGAAGTTAAATTGATTGCTCAGTGATTCTCTGTGTCCTCCTTCTTGCTTCTCAGCTTCTCTCCTCTTTTCTCTTTAAAAAGCATGATTATGGTTGTCCCTGCCCATCTTCTGGAACCTCATCCACCCTCCGTGCCATCTTGAAGCAGCAGGGACAGCCTCAGCTACCTCGTTAAGTATTCCAGGGTGAGTTTTGTCAGGCCCTGCCAATTCACAAGCATCTCTAACCTGTTTTTTCTGACGCTAGTTAGAGCACTTACCCATCTGTCACCGATGTTCATTGTGTTAGCCATCTGGCCACATTTATCCTGGTTAGTGAAACTGAAGCAAAAAAGGCATTTAAACAGTTCAGTTTTCCCAATATCCAATCATAGTTTTGTCTTCTCACTGGAATTTGTTCAGTACTTCCTTTTCCTAGCAATGCAATTTTAGAATGTTTTTTCTTATCTTTCCTATGTTTGTGTTGACTCCAGCAAGCCCTGGCATTTTCTATTTTGCTAGAACAATATTCTTCAGTATAACAGTATTCTTCCCTTTTTTTTTTTTTTTTTTTTTTTTTTTTTGGTGAGCAAAATAGCCCAATCTTTCAGTGTTAAATAGTAACCCAAATCAAATGAAGGAAAAAAAAGGAATTTTGGAAAGCTGGATGACCCAAACAAAATGGTTTTAGTAAAACAAGGTAAATAAAAGATTCCAGGTTAACATAAAAAATATTTTTCAGATCTATTTGTTTGCTTTGCCAAAAATAAACAAGTAAACAACAAACAGAGAAATATCAGGCTTTCCCAATGGAGCTTTTTCAAAAAGAACAATAATTTCTTTTGGACCATGAAACTGAGTTGCAAGTTGTTCATCTACCTCCAGTGCTACTAGTAACCGTCAGTCCCAAAGCTCAGAGGTTACTAGTACAGAAATCAGTTTCCTTTTCACATGTACAGTCATTCGGGCAAATAAAATTTGTACACCACTCCATAAAACTTGTCTCATACAGCCATGTCAACTGCTGCTGTCTTAGAGTCAAAGCAAGCAGCTTTTTCTGCACATTTATAATAGCAGTTAATATTTGGATTTTTTTAATCTGCAGAGACCTTGATCATCACCACAATGCAAAAAACTAAGCCTGATAAGATGTCACTGGAAGTAAGATTTTGCAACACTGCATCTCTGACCATAGTCAGCTTGTCAGAAAATGGCACGAGGAAGACGAGTAATACCTCAAAAAACAATGTAAGACATTTTACAGACAGGAGTTAAGGACCGGTAATTCCTCAGCATTTGAAAGGAAAGTAGGCTCATACATAGGCAGTAAGTAGACATGAAGAAGGGCCCCTGCCCTTACTGTGGAAAGCTAGGCAGGCTAAAGGAACAATCAGAGGATTAGGAAGGTTCCTAAAGTTTGCTGAGTTCATAAGTTTATTGGGTCCCAAAGCATATCTTAGCTCCAATATCAAGTATTCACTGAAGTGGATTGTGTTTGTCTTTGCGTCATAAGACTCCTGAAATCTTTGAATCATGACTGAACGCCTCTAAAACATCTGGTTTAGTTTGCCCACAAGCTACTGTTCTTGATACCAGTCATCTCCTGGACTGAAATCAACCAACATTTAAAACTGTAGTTTCAAAAGGTGTCTTCCATTTTTTTAAAGTTTATAAATCAAATGCACTTTGATTTTGATGTGAGAACATACTCAAAGCTATGTGCCCTTATCAATGAAAAAATGCTTAGCAACAAACGTAGAACAGTTTCTTCTCTAGTATTAATAAGACTTGATTCAGAGGAAATTCAGAGCCACATTCATGCCATCTTTCAGATCCACTCACATTTTCCTTTCCAATAAATAACAAGGTACTTCCCTCACAGCTTCACAAGAATCCTCCTTTGGGTCCTGCTGCATCTCCATCAGTTTGTTCCATCAAAAGTGTAGCAGGGAAGACCCACATTTACTTCTCCAAGTGTCAGGACCCTGCCCCTCCAAATCCTGGGGGTTTGGCTGCCTCAGGTCAAGGCCAGCTCTCACATGGTGCAGCCGGGTGGCCTTGTAGCAAGCTGCTGTGAAAAGAGCCCTGTGAGAGACTCCTTGGGGCCTTCCCTACTATCACTCCCAACCTGTGTTCAAGCTCAGATCCTCACCTGTGGTCCCTGCTTGAACTTCATTGCAGCCTGGCCAGGTACTGGCTGACCTGGACCATTGACTTGCTTCTGGACCTGTTGGATTGCTAGGGACCCACCCGGCGATTAGTGGACCTCTTGGGTGGACCTGGTCACCACCTCCAGACCTGCTCGGCATTTCTGGTCTGAGTAGTGTGTGATGGCACCACTTCTCAGGAGGTCATGGTGCTGAATCCTTGCTGTCACCCTCAGCTCCCTCCTCCCTTTCCTCATGGAGCAGCCTGCTCCCTGACATCAAGCAATAAGGAATCCTGAAAGGGATTTTTCCCTCTCATTGTGTGAGATTTTTATTGCAAAACCTGGGGATTATTAAAAGAAGGTCAGAAATTAAGCTGCATTTCTGGGACACCTTGGCAAAATAGGCAGCCTTCTAGGGCAACAAAACATGAGAAATACGCACACACCTCATGGAACAACACTGTCTCAGTGTTTGGCCTAGCTCAACAGCAGCAAGAACAGCCAAGAAATTCACATACTTGGCAAGTACATTTTTACCTGCTGGGGCAAAAGGCCTGGGAAATAGCTGAGGAACCGCTCTGCAGAGAGAGGACAGGGCTGGGAAGCTGGAGCATGGCCACGCATTTCCACCAGCCACACTTAATGGTGTCACACGTATGATGCTGAGGTTGCTGAACGACGTAGCTGCAGAAGGAACCAAAAAGAAGACCCTGATCTTCAAGCTGCTTTCACTGGCTGATCTGCCTGCCTCTAGAAAGCTCTTCAGCTATTTCTGTTTTGTCATGTGTCCACACATCTGGCCCCATATCTTTTGCTTTCTCCGCAAAAGGAAAAAAAAAAACCACAGCTACTCCCAGCTATTTCTAAGAGACAGATCAGGTGGAGGATGATGCACAGGCAACGCAGTGTCCTTCCCTGTGCTGTTGCTCTTTTTTTTCCTGACTCGGTGCCCTCTCTGCACACACGGGAAAGAGAGGCAGAACAGGGCCAAACCTCTTGCCGCCTTTTCTTGGGTTATTGGAGTGCAAGAGGTTTTCCTCCCTTCCATACCCACACTGAGGTCAGAGAAAAGGGGAAGTCTCTACAAAGGGCTGTGATTTATTTTGCCTCTCACTTGTTTTCTCTCTTTCTAGGCACCACCTCTCAAAAAAAGGCCAAAAACTTTCCAGGACTTACTTGGTTTTTTCTGAGGTAACCTTAAGTCTGTAAAATAGCAACTCAACCCACTCCTGTTACTTCGCAAATACACATAGGGGCAGATCACCAGCAAAATGACTTAAGTAGAGAAAAAAACAGGAAAGGAAATTGTAGATTTACCCAATAGTAAGATTATGTGTGTGCCACTACAGTGAAAAGGATGTACGTCTCCCAGGCAAGGCTATTTGTGCCTCCTCCCAGATTTGTGTCTAAAACATGAGAGAACACAACAGATGTATGTTACATTGAATAAGTAACATACACATTTAAATCATATTTCTTTGTGTGGTGCAGCAGGGAAAAGTGTCCTTTTCTCACTGATAATTAGAGGGTGCAGCAGATGGTGGGGCTCACTGTACTTGGTAACGTCCATTAAAGGAACCCAGGCTGCCAAGTGATTCTTCATTAGAACAAGCCTCTTAAGGTGTACCTAGGAATTTTTCCTAGGGTTTAGGAAACATTCTCTTGTACAGTAATATCCTGTTAAAATTATTATTCTCATTCCTACAGAATGGTTTTCCTTCTGACACCAGGAACATTATTCTAATTATAACACCCAGAGGCACCAAAATGTACGTATATGTGGCCAGATACAATCTGTCACTACTCAAAAGGGCTTGTAAGTCAAGTAGAAGAAAGAAATATTATCATCATTGCACATATCAAAAACAAAGGCATACAGAGGTTAGATCTTGTTAATACAGCAACAGAGAGCCATAAACAAGTTGGGCCATAAACTCAGCTCTCAGATTGCTTGAGCCAAGTACAAGCAAATTTCTCAACCACTAGCCATTTAGCCTTTTCAGTTTCAGCTCAAGCCATTGTATTTTGATAAATCACCTCTCAAGAACTGCCATGCCCTTCCTTAAGAAGATTCTCTTTTATTCCTTTTTTTTTTTTATGTCACATGTTCTTTCTCCCCTGGAAGATTACAGAGGTACACACAGAGATGTTAAATGAATGGTGGTTACTTCCTGCCATGTTCGTTGCTTGGGATAAATAAGAATTCATGTCAGGGGGTGAAAAATAATCATTTCCCTCTCTAAGTGAGTCACCCAATTTACTGCACCTTGTATACCTCCATCCTAAATTGAAAGGGGTTATAAATGAAGAATTTTCAATATTCCTTATGTAGCTGCCATGTAAGTTCATAGTGTTTCTCAGGGGTGATGGACATTAGAAATCAACATTAATCTTTCCCCTTTAATCTAGTCATTGGAGCACTCTGCTAATAGGTTTTTTTCCCCATAATGGAAGAGGAAAAGCAATTCTACCCTCCCTGAAAGGGTACGTGAAATATACCGGGCATAGCTACCACACAGTGAGTTCAAGTCAGTACTCCTTCACTTTGCACTAGAGAACTTTGGTTCAAAACACAAATTCCTTGCTTGGCTTTGCTTCAGCTTCCTCCCAAAGTCACACATGCTCCTACACAGGTATTGCATACTGCTTCTCATAGCAAATAGTAGGAAAAGTCATATCATAAGCCGAGAACCAGATATATTGGCACTTCTAGGCGCTTTGCCAGCCACAGCACCAACTCCTGGGGCACAAGTGTTGGTGCCTCCTTTTGCCACCTCCCCAGAAACAGAGCCAGTGCAGATGTATTTCTCACCTGGCCTGTCAACTGAGTCCACACAGAATTACAGAACTGACATTTGTGGTACACATATTTCCTGCAAAGTGCCTGAACATGAGCTTAACAGGCCACAGAAAGATGTGTGTGATTATTTGCATGAGAACTACTGTAAGCACCTGTACAAAAAGGAGTAATACACAAAAATAATGTCCTTGGTACAATAACTCCAAATATGTCAAGGATTCAAGTGTGAAATATGTGATCAACATTTCAACTACACGAATACATGACCCTACAGACATATAAATGTGTCAAATGGTCACAAAGCACATATTTAATGCAACAGAATAGAACATCTTCTGGTAGAAAAGGATTTCTGAGCTAATTAATGTCAAATCCTAGCTTCTGGACAATTATGCCAAGCTGGTTATTGTTTGGCAAGGAACATGCCATTGTTGGATTGTTTTGCTGCCTGAATAAAGCTCGTAAGTGATAACTCTGAAACTGAGCTGGACTCATTGCTGGAGAGGCCAAGGATCCTTGGCTACGTGTTAATGCTTAAAGGAAAAGCCAAACTCTATTGAATAAATTTTCAAAATAAATAAATAGAAAGATTTGTGATCTAAAATGGCTGAATATGTAAACACTGAATACACTTCTATATCAACTGTACAGCAGCTTAAACCAATGTTACACTGTATGCTATCGAGTTACTCTCTGGGTTAATTCAGAAAGTATTCCTTTTAAAAGGAATTTCCTCACCTATCTTGCCTATAATTCAGGTTGAGTTCCTGTATTTTCCATATTTCTGCTGATTTCAAGACTGCTGTCTCTCCAGAAAAACTGCCAAACAGAGAGGGTAAGTAAATCACCGCAACCACAGCCAGAACCATGAAGGAACCCCAATAAGCTCCTTACTCAAAAAATCATCTTTGAAAAACAGACCAACACACCAATGAAGCAGATCCTGGTTCATAAAGAACTTACATCAAAAGTTCCTATTCAAGGAAAAGGAAAAAAAAGAGAAGAAAAATGCATTATTTTTAGTTTGCCTCTCTGTACCAAGAAAGGATCAGTCATCTGCTTTGTGGGGATTTTCCTACACAGCAATATGCTTCCATAAAAAGAAGCCTGATTGCTACTTACTTTGCGAAAGTAAAGGTGGACTACAGGCAGTCTTCGAGGTTAAGACTTGCAGACAATGCCAGTGCCTGCTCTGAGCAGGGTGCCCAGAGCCAGAAACCTTACACTTTGATGTAGTTCTTCAAGGTGCTTTATGTGACCTTAGGCAAATAGCAATCATCTCAGCCACAGAGCAAGTGTGATGTGCTGGGAGACTAGAATATGATTAGGGCATTAAAAACACAGGCAAAGTTACAACATCATATGAAAGTATGCCTGTACACTACCGGACAACAGTTAATGTCTGCATTTCCTTCTCTGGGTTTTAGGTTCATTGCTTTAATGAGTTGGCACATTGGAAAAACATCTCTTAAATGTTAAAATCTCTTAAAAAAAAATACAAAGTGAGACATAAACTAGTAAATTTTTATTTTCAATATCCTTGAGTTTGCATGCTGATCAGTAAAGTTCTAATCCAATGCTGATGTAAAATGAGGGGGTCAAACATTACATGGCAGCCAGGAACTTCAGAATACTTCAAATGCTCATTTTTTAATCTTTTGTGCATTTCTTCCCTTTGGCTTTGATCGTACAAGGTAACATTCAAGGCATAGGGGTTTATAGGAGAGGGGAGGTTCTCTGGAAGGCTGAAAATTTTGATCTATAGTATACCAAACCAAAAACTTAGAATTCAACTGCAATGCATTTTAAGCCAAGCTCCTTAACGTAAGACCATAAAAGTGGCTGTATTGGGTAAGACCATAGGTTCACCTAGCCCACTGTGCTTTTTCCCACAAGTGCCATGTGAGAGTGCTTGAGGAAGGATGTAAGAGTAGGGTAAGTATTTCCAGTTTTTCCCACCCAACCATTTTTTTTCTCAGCAGGGTGCTGAGCTAGCTGGGCTTTCTACAATTGCAGTAATTATCCATGGATTTCCCTTTCATGAACTTGCCCAGTCTCCCCTGGGACACACAGAAACCTCTAGTATCCTCAGTGGCAAAACAGTTTGCCTGCCTTCTGCGTGAAGAACAAACTCACCGTGTTTGTCTTGATTATGGCTCCTACGACCGCCAGATCACAGCCTCTTGTTCCCAGTCAGGAAGAGATAATGAACAGCAGATTCTTCTCTGCTCTCTCCACACTCTTCCATGCTTCACAGATGTTTGCTATAACTCCCTTCCCCAAACTAATCTCTTTCCCAGAAGAAACCCACTTTATTGAGTCACCTGTGATTTGGAAGCCATTAGAGATATTTGATCATCCTTGTTGCCCTCCCCTAAGCTTTTTCCATTTCTGCTCTATTCTTTTTGGGAAGAGGGGCATAGTATTTAAGCCACAAGTGAGCCATGGATTTATACTGAGTCACAATAATAATGCTCTCAGTTTTAGTCTCTGCTCCTTTCCTCATATTTCAGAAAATTTGAATTGCTTTTTGACTGATACCAAGCACTGAGTTCATGTTTGCATGGAAATATGAGTCATAACCCCAAGATTTCACTCCTGGGTGATGATGGGAGCTCAGAGCCCATCTTTTCATATGCAAAGTTAGGATTGTTTTTCCCATGTGCATGACTTCATGTTTATCAATTTTGAGTTTCAGCTGCCTCTTATTTAATAAGTGTTCTGCTTTGTGTGAGCTATCTGTTACTGTCTTCCAGAATATTCTTATTTACTACTGTAATTGTTTCTTTGTATTTAAAAGAAACATAATTTGTTTTTCAATAATAATTGTGCTAGCAGTTTCCACAATACATTATTAACATGCTTTTTAATTCAATTACAGAATAAGAAGCAACACTTTATATTTTGAAATATTTTGAATTGTTGGGAAACAGAAACATCCTTAAGAGCCAAGTTCCAAAAGTTATAAAAATTGCTAATGTTGACTTCACGATCATAGATAAGAAAATGCCACATGCATTTTGTTACTGCATTTTAGTTCGGAGACTGATACAAATTTTCTGAGTCTCTCTTTAGGCATGACTATCTGGGAGATAAACAATATGGAACTGATATTCCATTATCTGATATGGAATTAACTGACATGGAATAAGCAGTTAATCAGTGATAATTGTCCTTAGGCATTAAACAATAATAATACTTACCTTATCAAGTTTTAGACTAAAGTTGAAAGTTGGTTTTCTTTTTGACTTATTCCCACTCAAAAGATATAAGAAAATTTCATCACAATTGATGTTTATATTTAGAAAAGTAGCAAATACAATTATCTATATCAAAATAAGTCTGTGATTTTCTCTCATTTGGTCGTTTAATAATAAATATTTTTCTTGGGCTATACAGACTTAAAGACACTGAGAAAATAGCTAAAGAGGATTTAGATAGAAAACAGAGTGGGCAAAATTTCAGCCGCAACCAAGATAATTATTGACCTGTTGTTTTTTGAAAGCTATATTTGTTAATTGAGAATTAAAACTTCTGGTGCTAACACTAACATGTATTTTAAACATATTAAAAACATATATTACATTATTCCAAGGGAGTGAGACATTAATCCGACCCTGTCTGTACGTCATCTTCCAAAATAACAATATCAAGTTAACAAGACGTTTCTCCATTTACCTCAGTTGAGCCACAATTCCACTCAAGACTGAAAAGTCTGGAAATTTTAATCTGCAGAAAAAGCTGAGAAAACCACTTTTTACTAAATAAAATGTAAGACTGCAATTGTAAGACTTCCACTTCTCTGTGCACTGTGGTGCAGCATGGAGAGAACACATACTCATGCCCTAGGGGTAGATTCCACCTGGTGTTCCTGGACAGAGGACCTCCCTTTGAACGTCCTTTTGACAAGGAAACTTCAGAGACATATCTACATCTGAAATTGAGTCACAAGGGTCCAACTGCTTTGTGGAAGGTGATGATGAACTCTGTAAGCCAGCTTTGCTATTCACTCCTTGCTTGTAAATCGGTAAATAGAAAAATAGCACCACAAACTAGAGTCTGATAAAGGAAAGGAAAAAGAGTATTTGGTTTCAAGAACGAGAGGAATCTTGCTCAGCTTGATTAAGCTGTTTGCGTAAACAGAAGAAGGACGGGGGGTGCAAATAAAGCCTATATTAATATCTTTTTCTAAAGACCTTGATGAAAGTTCTTTAAATTAACGGAGGTCTATCACATAGTTTCATTCCTAGGTAGTTATGGTGGTAATTGATATCAGGCATTGTAACTCAGAATTTATACTGACATTTCATATGAAAGTTGTTTTAACAGGAAGCAAGATCGTTTTCAAAAGAGCTATTTATTTTGCTGAATATTAAACCTCAGAGAGGAATTCATTATCGTCAACCTTTAGAAGAAATGTGGAGATCAGTCTTGCTGAGGTGCTGCTGTTATCTCTAGAGCGGGAAGGCTTTTGTTCGTCGTTGGGGAAGAGCCTGCTATGCACTTTCAATAGGAAACCAGGCTTCAGAGTTCTTACTGGAGGGTTCATATTCAGCCCTGAACAATACCTCTTTACCTGTGGTCAGGAAAACTAGAAAGAAGCAGCTATAAGAAAATTCTTCTCCCTTAGAAGAAAGGCCAGGTATAGCCTTGCATGTCTGCATGACCAGGTACGGGCCATTACACATCAGTTCCTGGGCTTTGAAATGAGGGTGACGAAGCTGCAGTCCTGAGGACAAGCAGTTGTTATAGTCACAGAACTGGGAATGCTCTAAGAAGTCCTCCTGAGATTATCTCTACATAGTAAGTCCTGGCAGATAAGATCTCATTGAGCCCACACTCCATTATAAAAGACCATATTAATGTGGACTTGGACAGCCGAAAAGTCCCATTCCTGGGGTGTTCATTGGCTCAGCTTCAGAGCTGGACAAGCATGGCCACATACTGCTTTCTCTTTGAAAAATGGAAAGAGTGACAGCCCATGTCAATGGCATACAACATAACCATTCCCATTGAAGCAGGACCCATTATTTCAAATGCATTTGAATGTGGGACCAGAGATGGCTTGCTCTCTGCTGTTTCAGCACACGAATGTCTACACATGATCACCCAGATGTGTCTGCAGCACAGGGGAGAGGACAAAGCATGGGTGCTCTTCAGGACACGTGTGAGGGAAGGAGAGGACCTGCTCCCCAAACTTGCAGACAGCTCATGCATGGATGTCTTTGCACCAAGGTGCAGGTTAGCTCAGACCAGTGACTTTCAAAAGTTTTTTACTCCTTTCTACATTTGTTGTAGACACGTAACCGCCAGTTACTCATGGAGCAGACAGAACAAGATGGTAGGATGAGCTATTTGGTTTACCAATTTGCTTGACAAACTCTGGCAAAGCCATTTAACCCTTGAAAAGAAAGAGAATGTGTCCATGAAGTCACTGATGAAAACAGAGCCTAATAAACAAAAATAACCTGCAAAGTAAAACACTTTCAAAGCTGTAGGCAGTTTGGCTTTATAGACAGCTTCATACTGTTACGCAAAGAAGTCACTAAACAGATTGCAGCTGCATTCAACTGAGGTTTATTGAGGGTAGACGATCAAAGCAGAAGGAGAGGAAAAAGGAATTTGGGCAAATGCTCTCAAAGACACTGTCAGGGCACCGCAGGGGCCAGGGGCTCCCTGGGGGTCACAGGGGTTTCCCTGGGTCCATCAGGGCAGGGTCTGACAGCTGCAGCCTGTCCCACCACCTCAGCCAGGAGCAGGGCAGCCGGGGGCACCGGGGCAGCCCCAGCCCTGGGCATTGGGCATCTCCTTTGGGACAGGGATGGGGACGGGCCGAGGCCAGGCCGGGATGTGGGCCTACGGGTGGGCCCATCTCAGTGAGGCCCGTGGCTGGGCAGGGCAGGGCTGTGGGGAGCTGGAGATGGGCCCTGCTGCGGCATTGCTGTGGCAGGGGCTGATGCCACAGGGTCTGACATGGAGTCCTGGGCCATGGGCAGGGTGGGGGGAGCCCCAGGGGAGTGGGCAGGGGCAGTCAGGGCTGGCAGTGCCTCAGGGACACAGCAGACACACGAGCAAAGCCCTGGACAAGTGCTTGTCCTGAGTGTCGAGCTGGCCAGGTCAGAGGACCTTTGAAGGACCAGGGGACTTGAAGCTGGGGAGCCCCGAAGTTCAGCCCCACACCTGCAGCGGTACCAATCCCACCATCGCTTATACCTGTCCTGTGTGTTCAACCGCTTGTGCCAACTGCTCACACTCAGCCTGTCCATTTCAGGCTGTGGGCTGCATCATTCATTGCCACATTCAGACCTCTCTTCTTCAGTTCTGCACTGACTCACCCCATCCCTCTCCACATCTCATTCCTCATGCGTGGCAAGAGAGAAAAAACCTGCCTCAGCCTATATGGAAAGAGCTTCTGAAGTCTTCAACTCAGTCCTATTCCTATTGCATACTACACTGCAATAATATCTGTGCTTTCCTTTACTGATATTTTCAACTAACTGAGCTATATGGGAGTGTGGTAGATGCTCTGCTCACTTTTAAGTAACGGAAGACAATACTTTTCCCCAGGGCAAGTTTATTTGCTATCATCAGATATGGTCATTCCCTCCTTTGTTAGGCTCTAATTTTACATCTAAACTATCTAATGGGTTTGTGTGCATTTTAAAGCACATTTTGGCGACCAGTAACAACACTCAGCTGCCCCCTTCAGCCAAAAGGGTTTCAGATATTGGTAACTTTTCCATAACAAGTAACTTCTTACAGTGAAGTTTTTCATTGTATCATGTCCTGGTAAAAAGACAGTTGGGAATGCCCTTCTCAGTCTTTTTTTAAAAACTAGAGGCAGAGATAACCTCACCCAGGTAGGGCCAGGCTGTGAGGCTGGTGAGTGTGGGAAGTCCGTGGCTGGCTGTGGCTGCTAGTGCACGCACAGGGCTCCAACTTCTGGCCTGCTGGGACCCACCCCGCCAAAATCCTTGTGACAGCTGGAGCGGTAAAGCAATGCTTCAGCAAGAACAAGAGTAGCGAAGCTGTGGCCTGTGCTGGAACCACTCACTGTGCTTCCAGCTCAGGAAAAGAGACGTGTCAGCTGACCCTTAAACAAAAGCTACAAGCCTGGGAGCTTTAACCATCTACCTGGCCTGCTTGCTTACAAGATTTCAGGGTCATTTCACACAATTCCTCTGTCAGCACAGTAAATCCCACACAGAACGGCAGACAACGTTTTAAATACTCCAGAGCTGTAGCAGGCAAACTTTATATGCATTATGAAATTTTGCTTCCTTTCCTGATGAACATTTTCCTAATGACATATTTGCAATGTAGATATAGCTTTATTTTACCAGGACAATTGAGCCTGTATTCCCCAGGCAGTGATACACTACAACAAAGAAAAGCCCCAACAGACCTCTCTTGTCCCTAGGTGCACTTTATAAATGATCCGTCACATAGAATGAGTTGCAGCCCCTTTTCAGATATGCTCATATATTCCTTTATCTCTTCTCAAGACATGTTTTAAAGAGCTGAAGAAAGCATAAAGATGTTTGAGTCACATTATTATCCTGTGCTGTTTTGTAGTACATTCCTCTTAGAATATTGTGTGCAAGGCTCCACAAATAGGATGTAACTGGAAAGTCTGGTCTCTTTTCTGGCCTCCCACAGCACTACGGAAAATCAAAAGAAAGCTTAGCAGAGCTTGAAAAAAGTTTTTATTGTTGCCTTTAGAACATCCTTCTAAATTAAGAGCATTTTAATTCAATTTTAATGCTGGAAGAACAAGATCTGCATTGTTCACATCTGCTCATTAAAGTAAATAAGAACTCGTTCTGGGGGAAGAAGATGCAGAATGACTGTCCTTCCTGTGCCTTCAGTCCTTCTACTCATTCATTACACACCTTTCAAAGTTGAGAGAGACTGAGGCAAGTGAGTACCAGCAGTGGTTCTTTCACTGCTGGCATGACTCACTCACCAAGCCTTACCCCATACGTGCAGCAGTGGCCCTGTAGGAAAATAGCAAGTAATCAGGTTGTGAAAGACGATATAGCATTTCATACACATGAGGAAAGAAAGGTTGTGTAACATATGCTGCTATAGTTTGGGAAATACTTTCACGCAGAAATGCAGTACATGGATCCTTAGGGTAGTGCCGAGCTGAGCTAGAGTCCCCACCGTCACTGTAGCTATGTTGCCCCCAGATGGGTATGTCGTGCAGAGCCACTCAGACATCTCAGTACCTGGGATCCATTACTTAAAAAATTAAATGCTTCTTTTTTGTCTGTTCAGGATGCCTCCTCTGCTCCTTTTCACTTGCCTGTATAGAGAAAAGATATTTATGAGTAGGTAGTTAAAGTTATTTGATGAAATCTACCTTGGGAGGGCAGAAAATTCTCTATAAGATAGTAAAAATGCTATGGCTCAATGTCCATGTCCCTTACTCTGAATATACAGTCCTGGAAGAGATTGCTATAACTTGGTGCATTCTCTGCATTTCAAATTCTTTATATAGAACCTTTGCAGCTAAACGTAAAGGAATGTAAATGAAAAATAGGTATCATGCTAGAGAAGCCAAAGGTTGGTTTCTGGAATTTTCCCAGGGCCCCCATGTATCTTGGGTAAGACTTCCTTTTTCTGATGGACAACATGTCCAATTGCAATTACACAGAAAAAAATCCCAGGCATAGACACAAGGGTATTACATCAGCCAGATTCCATTATCCTTTATCCTTCAGTCATAAGGATGGGCAATGTTTTCATCTTGCTGACAGGAGAAAAGTAAGGCTGTTGCGTGACTGTAACCACAACAATCGTTTTTGTCTATTCCTTGCCCCCAGTTCATTGCCTCTCAAGATATGATTTTAGGCCTTTGGTCATGCAGCCTACTTATTCAGATTTCCTCTCCTCACTTTTTGTGCTGTCATGTGTATACATCAGACATAACATTCCCCACAAACCCATTGCGCTGTTCAATCAGGCAAGGAAGAGAAAATGCCAGAACTCTTTGGGGAGATTTTGGGGATGGGTGAAAAAAGGTCACAGGCACAGCAGAGGATCAGCAAAGAGCAGAGGATCAGCATGGAGTTTGTGCCGTCAGCCTGCAATCAGATGCTTTGTCTCCGCCCTCATTCATCATACGTAAAGCCTCCTAAACTAACAGCATCACTCTGAAAAGGCAGGAGAATCTGTGATTCTAAACATAACATAGCTGTGCCTTTTTTGGGTATTGAAATGATTTCTATTTATGGCCATCCTTATTTTATCTGCTTTCTCCTCCACACTGGCACTTGTGCAAATCAACACTGAACAACAAAGAATCTATTTTTTGACCTTACAAAAATGACGAGACATTATAACTGTTGTAGAGGCATTCCATAAAAACATGCTATAGTTACAATCATTTTGAAAAAAAGGTCTTCTGAGTTAAAGAGAATAAAAAGGCAATACATATTTGAATTGTAAGTTCTTCAGTTCATGTTTAATTTCATATTTAAAGTAACATGTATGGTTGTGTATTGGTGTTATTCAAAATTTCTGGGGAAAAATAATTAGTAAAAATAATAAAACTGAATAATAACTTAGTGTTTCATTTTTTATACAACTAAGATGCATCAAACGCATTAAAAACTTACATAGGTATGTATTTTTGGTTCAGAACAATCTGCTTTTCTGTTTATCTTACAGGAAAATCCTCTATGCCAAGTCATCAAACTATGTTTTGATGTGTAAGAAAATATATTAGTATAGAAGATTTACTTCTGGGAGATAGGAGAATATTAGCTTCTACTTTACAAAGATATTAAGTTCTCCTGTATATCGCAGTAAACTAAAAAACAAAATGTTATTTGATATTAAAAATACTACAGACTTCTACTCATCTACACACCAGATAACAGAACTTGAAGGTCTTACTCAATACTCAGAAAGAGTTTTCACATCTGTTCTAATAATGTGAATTGCAAAGAAACTCTAGATATACATTAATGTAGCTATGTTATTAGTTTGTCAGGCACTAAGCAGAGCTGCCTTCATGGCCATGAACTGTGGGTATGTGAAGGAAATGGAAAACCAATTCACTGGCTTTCAGCAAGAACACATAGACTTGGAAAGAGTTAACTACACTGTCTTCTTTTTAAGTTCTGCCATGAGGAAAAAAGGAAAAGGTAAAAGAGGATCATTTCCACATAGGAGGGAAGTGGTAGACACAGAACTGTGCATAAAAAAGAAGCAGACTTCTTACCATTCTTAGCAAACTTTTAGAGTAGAAGATGAAGAAAACAGAACAGAAACATTTTCACACAACAAACATTTGCCAGTTCTGCCTTCCCAAACATTTGGAAGTCAAGCTGCATCTTCAAAATGTCCATTTAGGATCTTGCTTCATTTAACTTCTGTTCAATCTTGCTTCATTTAACTTCTATTCAATGAAAGCAATGGTTTCAGAAGTCTGACTCTCACTGAGGAAGGGCTGAAGTATTTATAAAAAGTTAATGTAATTAAAAATATTAACACAATAATGGTATTAAGAAAAAAGAAAAAAATCCCAGGAAAAAAACAATCCAAAAATGTCGCCAGCAGCAGCCAGAAGGAAGGGAGCTGGCCTCCAGGAAGGGGACAGGGACAGAGAAACGAATCCCAGTGACTAAGAAAGACTCGACTCGCTGACACATCCACAGAGGCTATGCCAACAGGCTAATTTCAGCCTGGAACCCCTGAGGGGTCCTGCCCAGTGAAAACATGCAGGCTCACACAGACTGCTGGGGAAGGCACAGCCTGGCCAATGCAGCCATCGCACATGGTGAATCTCGGTCCCCCTCACTGCTGGGGGGTAAAAAACCAACGGGGGTTATCACCCACACTCCACCCTGTCGTTGCCTCCATTCCTCACTGTTGAAGTGGCTGCGTATTTTTGGAGCCAGTTATCTAAGCGGGAAAAGGGATACAGAGGCTCTTCCAGGCCTTTTGCTGCCAGGTCCTGACCATCCTATCTTTTCCTCTTAAAAATACTGACGGAATTCACATTTTCCCTCCCTCTCCCTCCCTCTCTCACATACTATGTCTCTCTCTGCAATGGAAATTCCCATGAAATACCAGGGACTTAACTTTCGTATGTGAGACAATATCTGGATTGGAAACTGGCTGGCTTCCAATTTTCCAAAACTAATGGTCTGGATGATGGGGCAGAGTGCACCCTCAGCAAGTTTGCTGATGGTGCAGAATTGGGAGGAGTGGCTGGTACACCAGATGGGTGTGCCGCCGTCCAGACGACCTCAACAGGCTGGAGAAACAGGCTGACAGGAACCTCGTGAAGTTCAACAAAGGAAAGTGTAAAGTCCTGCACCTGGGGAGGAACAACCCCATGCACCAGTACAGGCTGGGGGCTGCCTGGCTGGAAAGCAGCTTGGCAGACAAGGACCTGGGGATCCTGGTGGACACCAAGTTGAACATGAGCCAGCAATGTACCCTTGAAGCAAAGAAGGCCAATGGTATCCTCAGCTGCATTAGACAAAGTATTGCCAGCAGGTTGAGGGAGGTGGTCCTTCCCCTCTACTCAGCACAGGTGAGGCCACACCTGGAGTACTGGGTCCAGTTCTGGGCTTTTCAGTAAAAGAGAGACATGGACATGTTGGAGAGGGTTCAACAAAGGGCCACAAGGATGATTAAGGGACTGGAGCACCTCTCCTCTTTCATGAGGAAGGGCTGAGAGAGCTGGGACTGCTCATCCTGGAGAAGAGCAGGCTCAGGGGGGATCTTGTTAATGTATACAAATACCTGAAGGGAGGGTGCAAAGAAGACAGAGCCAGGCTCTTTCCAGTGGTGCCCAGTGACAGCACCAGAGATAATGGGCACAAACTGAAACACAGAAGGTTCCCTCTGAACATCACTTTTTTACTGTGATGGTGATCAAGCACTGGCACAGGTTGCCCAGGGAGGTTGTGCAGTCTCCATCCTTGAAGATATTCAAAAACCATCTAGGCATGGTCCTGGGCAATTGGTTCTAGGTGGCCCTGCTTGAGCAGGGGAGTTGGACAAGATGACCTCCAGAGGTCCCTTCCAACCTCAACCATTCTCCAGTTCTTCTGTGAGAAATATTTTTAACAAAACCAAACATTTTTTCCAGCTGTTGTGTTTTTACATCAGTAGAGAAAACAGACGAAACATGTAACCAGGGGTTGAAATGTATTTCTTCATTGAAGTTTGTCTATCGACAGAGTGTGATTTGGTGAAAGAAGTCCAAGGCATAAAAAAAAGAATCCCCCCAATACATTGTATGGAAGTGGGAGATCGATTTGGGAGGATGTGTCTTGGAAACTACAGCAGTCAATGGAAGGTACCTACTTCATGAAGAAACAAAGCAAGAGGTGTTAAAAACAATTACAGTAACAAGATGACCTCGATTTGCCCATTTGAAAAAGATCAAATTACTAAACAAAAATCAAACATGCCTCTTAGAATGTCTATTAGCCCTTCGCACATCTACAAGAACGCAAGATTTTGCTGGAAGACCAAGCCTGGCCTTTGATAGTGACTCATTACAATATGCTGCAAAGTTCTGCCGCAATATGCTGCTATAACGTGACCTTCTTCCTGTTAAATAATGCCAAGACTGAAGTAATGTGCTTGTTTGAACTTCTAAACGAATCAAATACAAGCACATTTTCCTAATTCTGATATTATCTTACAAGAGAGAGAGCTCATGTAACCAAGAACTTTACCACAATAGTGCTCTGTGGTATATTGTAATACAGCCTCATTATTAGAGGATCAGGAGTAGGAACTTGCATAGCAAAAATTTCCAAATCAAATATCTGAAATGTTCTGGAAAACAATTTCGACTGTTTTCTGCAAGATGATAGCTGACCCCCCACAGAATTGTTCCATCTAAGTTTTTTGTCAGTTCTATTCTTAAATATCACCAAATGGCACCAGCTCGCAGCCACTCTGTGAAAGCTTTAAGCCTGAAAGCCCTTCTTTTCTGATGCGATTTCTCTGGACTCTGTGCAGGTGCTTTGATTTATGCCATCTGAAGTGCAACCTGAATCAGGAGTAGTCCAAGCAACAACCTAGTTCCTGCAAATATGGCTTTTCCAATCCAGTGAGTTAGCAACCCCAACGCACGGGGCGGGGGACGACCAAAACCAAAAACAAAAACAAAAACAGGACTTTGTTCGTTTGTTTGTTTAAAAAATAAGTCATACTGTGAAAAATGTAATCTTTTAAATTTCCTCAGTTATATGGGATCCTGGCCGCTAGAAAAGATTTAAACTTACTCAAAACTCTGTGCTCTTTAGAACTGTTGAAAGACAAAACTCCTAAAACTTATCTTTCCACCTTGCTTCCTATGACCCATGGTTTCCCTTACCCCCAGCAGCACTACTTTAAGAGCAAGGTTGTCTTCAGCAAGCCAAACTCTAAACCATCATCTCAGGTTAGCAGCAGCTTACCCTACCAGCATATACATAGATTTAAATAGAAAATTGCATGAAGTAGGTCATTATTTCTTTCATGTAGGAATATCAAAATACAGCTTACTGAAATTTTCTCAAGATTACTTTCAAGTATGATTTTAAAACGAGCCCAACTAAGCATTGCCCTTCTGGGACTAAACTCCATTCTGCAATAACACTCCTGAAATCAGTTTGTTGAACACAATGCCTTACAGAAACAGATAACTTTTTCTTTTTTAAACTACTCCATACACACGTTTTAACTCACACATTCCCCAGCACAACAGTATTTCATCTTTCTCCAGGTAGCAGAGTATAGGTTTTCACATTTTGTTCCTCTGGCATCTTCTTAAACAAGCCAGCTCAGTAAGTGGTGCCTACAACCCAAATGATGTGTTACTGCTCTGAGCACTGAAATGAGTGGGTTTGGGTAGGGAGGAGAAGGGTTGTTACAGTCGGTGTATTTTGCTTGGGTTTGCCTCCTGCTGAGTGCACTCAGCACAATATTGGTTCTGTATGCTTAAGAACAGCATGCTGCAGTGCAAAGAGGAATAAAATAACAAGCCTTTTGAAATATTGGAGAATATTCCTAGCCTGCAGCAGAGGCCAGTGTCAGGCAGAGGATTGCGATGTAGTTTTTGCACTTTTCAGTCCCTTGCCACATTTCCTCCTTCAGCTGGAAAATTCACTGCAGATTCAGTACATTTCTCTTCACTTAACATGTTGCCCAGGAGCAGGACAAGACTCTACTCCATCCAGCTTTTGGCCACCACCACCTCTCTCCTCTGAGCACTTGCTCTAATCCAGAGGCAAAACAGTATACATTACTGGATACTTCCCAAAATCTAATTAGCGTAAAATGCACATTCATCATTTATTCCATTCATTTTTCTCTATATTTGCATCAACATAAGGAGTGTTCGAGCAGCTACTATATATGTATTAAAGAGCATACCATTGCAGTAACACTAGGCCTGGGCTGAGTGTTACCAAACCATGCCTCTAGCAAAAATGTGCAACATCTCCTTCATATTTGTGCTTAAATTAAAGGGTAATAGACATAAGTGAGAGGTGAAAAAGTAGCTCAGGTATCTGACATTTAAAACCCTGTACATGCTTTTCATGAAAGCCATTCTGCTGACCGTTTAGAGATAACTTTTTAGAGGTAATTATCCCACACACTCTGCCACATTATTCCTCCCTTAGGACTCTTCAAAACACAAGTGTTGCTGTTCTTGATGCCACCCCTAGGGCTTCAGGAGATGTTGACTCTACAGAAACAAGCTGTGGTCTGTGTGCTGGAGCGTGTGAGTGGAAGGCCCATCAGTTCCTAGGAGAAAATTTCACAGTGTTACTGGCATCAACAAATGGAAAAGCAGGATACTTTTTGGTTGTCTTTTTTTCTGTCTCTATCAATGATATGTGGGAACTAATGCAAAATGATGAACCAGTATTTCCTTTGAGAGACCACTGACAAGCTATTGATTTGCTTCTGCTTCTAATCTGCTTGTAGTTCTCCTAAAAATGTGATGCATGAGAGAGTAAAGTGAATACAAATAGCCAGAGGCAGATTCTCCTCAGCAGCAGGAAAAAGAGCAAAAGATGAGAATCTTGAAAGCCCCAGAAGCCAGAGAAGAGAGGGGTGTCAGGTGGAGATACACAGAGAAGGACAGGCAGTGCCAGGACCTGCGCAGCAATGAGGAACGTGGACAGAGGAGGGTGGTCAGCACAGGCAGTCGGTCAGGTTGGGCAGGGGGAAGAATCCAAACCTGAAAAAAGGGTAAATTGGAGCAATTCCTACTTGATCAAATCATAACCCTGGGAAAGCAGAGAGCAAAGTGTTACACCTGAATTCAGCTGGTGGAAGAAATGGAGCAATATGCTAACTGATCAGAGAAGATGGCATAGATGACAGATAGGAGGGAGAGGAAAAGATGACCAGAAAAGGGCTGTTTTTCTGTGCAAGCAGGAGGCAGGGAGATACAGAAGAGCTGTAGATTTGGATCATAATGGAGATTTGCAAATAAAGCAGCAGTAGGTTAAATCTGCCAGACACATTACAGAAGCGTTCACCAAAGGGCACTTTCACAAGTTTGTTGATTTGTGAGTAGTCAGGCTTATTTCACCCTTGGCTGGTAAGATGGATATTTTGAACTTGCAGTCTGAATAACTGACTAAGCATTTCCAGATTTGGTCATTAAAGCAGATCATGCTTCTTAGCTTCTCGAATGCTATTACATTAAGTGGATTACTAGGGAAATAAATATGGAAGCATTTCTGCAGACATAAATATCTCTAAAATGTGGAGAAAGGCTTTTGAAAAGTTTGCAGCTTGCCTTAATTCAAATGCGCTGTGTGATGCCATTGACATTGCACATTGTAGGTGGTACAAAAATAATACTAATATGAAGGCAATGTCAATATTATCCTCATCAAGGCAAATCCTCAAAGGCACTAAGTTTCCCTGTATGCTAATCCAGATGTTACTCAGTTTCTAGTTAAGGCAGCTGATGTTTCATCTAGATTTGTGATAGCCTGTCTTTATAGTGCCAGAAGAGTTTTTGATTACCATATGGTTGGTAAGGGTGCAACACTCATTAAATATATACACTTTGTAATTAGTTAGTACACCTGCTGTCAATATGCACTATATCTGTGTGCCTTTTTCATAAGATTTTCTGGGTCATATGTGCCTCAGCAACAGAAAAAACCTTGATCACTTTAGCTAGGACAGACACTTTAGAAGGACAAATGAGCGGTTTGTTACAGGAAAAATACATTCATGAACTCTATAGACAACCTTGGTAATCGTGCAACTTCTCCAGCAAAGCACTAATAGCCCAAACCCCAACTGAGCAGAGGCTATATAAGTGAAGACAGTAGCTCCACTAGTCAGTAGCAGCAGTAGATTTGTAACTACTAATACAACCTAGTTACTATCTAGTTATAATTCCTGAAGCAACAGGCAACAAACTCTCCAGAAAAAAACTTAAGTATGCTGTTGACAGATAAATTCTAGCAGGAAGTTTTTCTGAAACAAATAAGGAAGAATGGAGAAACATTTTTTCATCATTGTTTTCCTGCTACCTTAAATATACCATCCTTGTTTATAAGTGTCATTTCCAGAGGAAAAAGTGAATGTTATTTCAAACTTATTTTGTGAGCTAGACAGACAGCGGGGAAATAAAATTGCAATAAGTAAACTCACTCAGAAATTCATAATTAAAACTTTTCAAAAGCATGACTAAAAGAAAGCTTTAGCATTTTCTCTAACTGGAAACTGATGGAAGCTTATGAAACACATAAGCTAAATTGGGGAAAGTCCATGAGATTTGCTGCAGGCTTTGTTTCCCCATTCATTGTGCTGTCACAGAAAGTGCTAAAGCTTACTTCAACACAATGAGTAAGCAGAAGAACAAAGGATTCAGGATTAATAACTAGATAGTTTATTGTATTTTTGTGATTCAGGAGCACCTTTATGTCTAAAAAGGTGGTGTTCCACTGTTTAGTGTGGCCTGAAAAACTGGTGAGAGAGCTTTTATTGTGTAAATGTCCATATGTTGTATAGTCTGCCCTTTTCAGGAATTCATTTGCTGCTTACATTCATTTATGTTTCAATCACTCATTCATATACTATAGAGCGTTATCATTCTCTCCCCACCCTCAAAGGATTGCCTTGTATAGCTAATGCAATCAATACTTTAGTCTGAGGGGATAAACTCTATCCCAGACTTCCTATTGTTTTGTGGTTGATTTGATTTTATCTCAAACTACAGCCATATCAAGCAATATTTTGTCATCTGTTTGACAGGTCTATTGCTGGGAACTTTTTTCCTTCTTCATTGTTTGGACTGGGCTTATATTAGACCACTATTTATTTTCATTTCCTAATTAGTCTTCAGCTGACCCACAGTCATGTTATAGATGTGACAAGAGTTATATCTATTTTTAACTCATCCAGGCTGTAACTAATTTAAAGTGATAATGTTGGTGCCAACCAAAGACGCTGATGATGATATTTTAGTAATAAATATTCATAATTAACTTACTGCATAACCTGACTTCAGTTGTAATTAAATTGGCTTAAATTTTAACATATGATTCAACCTGTTTATACTGAATACTCGCAGTCAGATGAGTTTCTAGTAAATACGAGAAAACCAACAGAAGTGGAGCCCCACTAAAATTCTAAGCTTTTGTATTAAAAATGGGGAACACCCCAATTAGGCATGCAACTGAATGAAAAATAAATTTTATTTCATTCTGAAACCCATAGTCACATTCTAAGGAAATTAATCAGTATGCTAAATCAGTGCTGGAGGATGAGGTGGCTCTTCTGAAGCATCTTTAGAGACAAATAAGCTGTAGTTTCTTGTTCATAAGCATAAATAGTCATTCTCATTGAGTATGGCGAAGTTTTTCCTAACTTGTGTGAAGAGAAAAAAACACAATAAGGCTAATTTTATTTTAATCTTATTCAGTTCATCTTGACATGCTTGTGCCTCTTCTCGTCTCCTGTCTAATAGAACAGAGGTTTATAACAAATAGTATGCTGCAATTGTGCCAATTTACAGAATTTAGGAGGAGACTCTTCAGCCATTCAAGAGAGATATCTTCCTATTCTCTGCACTTTCTATAATGTATGAGGCCTAAATACTCTAGATGTTCACAACAAGAGATGTTCTGAGTCAAGATTTTTAGGACAGATTCTTATTGTAAACAAACTGGAAAGGATGAAAGTTGAGGGACTTCTTGTTTATCTGTGTTTGAAGGCATTGTGATACAGTGACGAAAGCAAGTCTTATTTGTTTGACTTAATGAATTTTCACAGTTCTTTTTCAGATTACATTGTCAACAGTGCATCTTTCTGTTGTTACTGTGTCTCTAATCTGCCCTGTTTTTCCTTGAAGGCAAGGAGATTTTTTTGGTGATTACTGTCCATGAGAAATAAAAACGTTTGAAATACATTTTTTTATACTGGTCTATGAAGAAGGAAAGGGATTATTTTAAATAAGGATTGACTAGATGAGAACACTCTTGATAATCAGACCTATCATGCAACTACTCTAAATCTTCTTGGTCTTTATAGTGAAATGATATATATATCTCTAAAGCTGTGACTGAACTTTGCATCTCAAGGTATAACTTTTAATAAACTTTAAAACAAATATGATCACTTTCAGAAGTAAGAAAGTCCCAGCAAATATCACTTTTCAAAGTGATATTTCAAAGTGATATTTCAAAGCTTAGCATCCTGAGATTTACTTTATATTGAAAAATATGCTTTAGTTTAAAATGGCCACAGCAAAGAATGTTATTGATTGCATTTCACTTTGTAAATATAACTAAAATAGAACAAAAAATCTGAATTCTGTTTCACAGTGGTTTCAATAAATGTAAAGAGCCACATGAGATAAATTTACCCACTAACTGTACTGTTTGCTTACTGAGAGTACAGTACTCCAGAGAGATCTTTAAGAACACAAACACTGATGTAGATCAATTTTTTGCCCCATCCAATGACATATCTCATTCTAAATAAATAAATAGGTACATATTTAGTAGTATTAAAATAAACCAATTCTTATGTGGAAAAGGATGCAGAGGGGAGATAACTGTTAAGAAACACTACCCGATAAAAGTGATCAAAACCATTCCTGTATTGTGGTCAGATTCGGCTTATCATTTCAGTTGAAAATTGTGCATATTTTTGGTGGAAAAGGCATAAGAAAAGAGATGGGGGGAGGGAGGGTTTGGAAAGGAAACATTTGACTTCTGAAACTTCAACGTGTTCCAAAGGCATGTTGGGGTTTTGTTGCAAAATATCTGTTTTCCATTGGAATTATTAAAAGGAATACCATAATAAATAAATGAATAATTTTCTTTCAAGTCAAATAAGTCTGTCTAAAGGCAGACTCTCAAAACCATCTACCTGCCTATGCATTCATAGTTTGGTTGCAGAACCAACCAAGTTATTGTTTCTGCAATTTTGCCCACCATGGATTTCACCCACCAGAAGAATGCATGAACAAAAGATGAAGAACTTTATCACTGTGTATCCAAATATAGCTTGCCTTTAAAACCCGGGATTTGCCTCTCTACTTATGAGCACCACTTTTATGTGTGCTTGTCATCTAAAGGATTCTGAGGAACCGTGGATGAAAAATCTACAGAAGCACTGGCTTAGCACAGAAATTCAGCCGAGTGCCAGAGTGGGTTAGCTCTGCACGCATCCAAGGGGTATTACAGCACAGCACGGGAGAGCATTGCCCATGGATTTTGGCTAGTTTTCCTCCTTTGGCATCTCATTCCCGGCCTCCACTACCTGCAGTTAGGGACTTTTCTGATTCCAGCATGGGTCTTCCCAAGGTACAAGAAGTACAGTACTATCAGCTTTGATATGTATGGACCACTAAGATAAAAGACCAGAGTGGGAATTTATTTAAAAATCATGCAGTTTGAGCCAGTGAGAGCAAAATCCATGGTTAAGCATCTGGGTTGCATAGCTTGGTGGCTAAACCTCTAACTCCATGGGGTCTGCAGCTCCAAAGTTAGTTCAGTCAAAAGAGTAGCAGAACAGGAACTCATCTGAATACAGACTATTGTGCATGCAGGGCAGATTTGGACTCTGAAAGTTAAGCTAGACTACATTATCTAATGGAAAAAAAATCCATCATGGGCTGTCAAAATTAATGGACAAGCATACAGCAAGAAATAAAGAGTAAAGTTGCCTGGTGAGCTAAACAAAGCTTGTTTTGTTTTAAATTACAGTAATAAAAATGTCACAGGTGAGGGAGATATAATTTTTGTCCACATTTTGGAACACAATCTGTTCAATCAAAAATTAAGACGTCTGTTCTGTTACTGTTATTTCCATCTTTGAAGCATGCTGCCCCTTTATAAATCAGCTAGAGCAGAGAAAAAAATGTAGTAACATATTTTTTTCTTTCGTTGTCAGAATCTGTTAGTTTTATGACTGTGTCAAATCCTGCCATTTAGGATTTGGGGTTTTTTATATATATTTAGTACATGTGTTTGATGCTTTTGTGTGAAACTGTTTTCATTTTGTGCTGTCTAGTATAATATCTGGAGTCATGCATCAGTTGTTGTTGTGAATAAAGATTTACTGGAGAATGCTCAAATAAGGAAAGGCTGTCATGTTGCAGTGACAAATCTAATGTGTGAAGCAATCATGTTCCTGTAAAAATAAAGATTTATGTAGATATAATATCTTTATTTACAGCAATTATATTGAAAGCTATTTCAGGACAGCTGCTATCCAGAGAGCCTTTTCCTGTCCTCTCACTTCATGGGGATGATTGTACTTTTCTTTTAAAAGAATCTTAATAAGTTTTTAAAATTTATTTTCATTTTTAACTCAAATACACATGAATACACACACTCTGAGTCATATTCGGACAGAGTATGTTCTTCCCAACTTTCTCCACCTTATTAACAAAGAAGTCCAGGTGTTTCTGATGACAGGCTTGAACCACTTGTGCCAAACCAGTGGGAAACATAAAGGAGAGAGAATTGGCCAGTGCTTAGGCTGTCAAAAGAATGCCCAAAGGTCTGGTAAGGAGTTTAGAGAGTTAGATCAGTGGGAATCAATTAACTGCTTTAGAGTCCGGATTAGGTTTATAAGAACAATTCATTTCCACTCTAAACAAATCTGCCTGTTGCAGAACTGATCATCATTCTTCAGTGATTTACAAGAAAGCATACTGATGGACAGCAGCTTGAATATTCTTCTGGTTGCATGAGTTTTTCTTTTGGGGATGAACAGTTAATTACATTTGAATAATTGGGCCATATGTGCTGAACTATAGGAATATTTGATTACAGAGCTGATTGGTACCTTCCATTTCTGAATGCAGGCATCTGAAGTGCACTGGTTCACAAGAGGATGCAACTACACTAAACATTAGTTGATGTTTCTAAGGAAGCAGCCCATCTTTTTTCTGCAAAATGTGAGAGATTTTTTGTCTGGGCATATATCTAGCAAGTGAAATATGCCAGAACAAAAAAGGCCTATCCACTGTAACCTATGCTTTATCATCCAGCAGCTCTCTCAGCCTATTTGTCAAGTCTTGTTTATAGAAGATTGTTTTCCCTCACAGAAGATTGTTTTTCCTCAAACGAAGAAGACCTCTTTTCAAGCGTTTGGTTCATCCTTGTTTCATACTTTCAGCATTTTTGTTCTGTTAAACTGTACATTTTAGCCTCCGGGTTGCACAAATTTTTGTGTGTTCAATAAACTAAAACAATCTAAGTTATTACTCTTGGATTACACAGTTTTGAGACCACAATGTTGCTATTGTGTCTTACCCTGGGAAATAATAGGGTTTCCGTACATTCAGTGCAGCAACAGACAACTGCGTTCACAAGAGAGCTACACTTACCATGGCCACTTAGGCTTTCAAGCTGATGTTACTGCTCTGCTGGGTCTGAACCTTTGAAATCAAAACATATTTAGCAGTGTCCAGATCTGATTGTGTAAAACACAAAAATGAAAAAACAATCTTTGCTGCACTCAGCCTCAGTATGACTGCAAAAATCTCAGAAGAGAATAGCTAGAAAAGAAATAAAAGGGAAAAAAAATGAGGAGGAAAAAATAATGCCTTAAATAGGCTTTACTGGCCATTAAAATTGATGTCAGCTGTTTAGACACACAGATTCTCATGGGTAAGTGATATGCAGCTTCACTACAGCCAGTGGCTAGAGCTGCTAATAGAGACCCAGCACACCTCTAAATCTAAAAGGTTTTGTGGTAATCCCATGAGGATCCCTCACCTCCTGTCTCAGAAATTTTCTCCATCTCATATTGCATTTTCTTTTGCTATAATGTCTATTTTAAAATCAAGCTACATTGCTTGTGTTTAAGTGGATTGATCCTCTGGGTAGCATATGTGTAATAAATCACTGAGAACTTGTGGGATTATTTTAGCAACTTTGTTCAAGATAGCTGACCAAAAAAATAATCATAATAAATCAATAGATTAAGATGTACAGTAAATTTAGCCTTACAGCTTGATAGGGAGAGAGTGATTCTAGCAAAACTAGTTAAGGAGCTCCATAGGACTCATGGCAGATTTTCTTGAAGACTTCAGAGAGGAAGAAAGGAGGTTTAACAAGCACTCCTTGAAAAATGTGAGTGCCTGCTAAGGCTCATTCCTTTCTGTTTGCACCTTGTTTGCTGGGTACTGTTTTTTTCTCCTGCAATGAGTCAAAAACCAATTGAAGAAGGCCTTAAATATTAACAGGCCACCAGATAAAAAGCAACAGGAGGTGGATTTACATGATTTACCTCTGGGCTGGGCATTTAAGACTTTCTTACAGACCTACTTACCTCCTACAACAATGCTGTGTATGAGTGACTGGTACCATTCTGTGCCTTCCTGTCAGTTGTCATTACCATCATTTTCTTTTTCATTCTTCTTATGTGTTATTTGGCATAACACTTAAAATACAGAACATGCACTAACTCCTTAGGACAGTTTCTGACTAGTGACTTCCTTGCCTGACTTGTTACTGCATCTTTCTAAGCTGCGATCAACTTGATCTAAATTCACTGAATTTTGACAGAAAGTGAGAACATTTGGCAATACATCTTTATGTTTGGATTTTCCAGTTGCTATTGAAGGAAATTGTAAAAACAGATAAAATTGCCTATTTAGTGTTTCAGACTAGACAAGGAGGAGGTAAAATCTGTTATTCAAATGTGAATTTACTCATTTCTCTTTGTCCTTGACTACACTTGTTGATTTCCCCCATTGTATGTATAAAGAAGTAAGCAAAAAAAAAAAAAGGTTACCTAATTTTAATGAGCAGCAACCATATACATTAAAGCCAAGATTGCTTATTCATCAGTCAGCCCTTTTTTCGTCGTAGTTGGATGGAAGTTAGTAACACCTGCAGTTTCATTTGCATTCTCATATCCATTTCTACATAAAGAGAAGGGAATGAGATTTGCCATCAAGTGTCTCACACTGGGACTGTTATGCGTTTAATATTTATGGCACTTTTAACTGCATTCTAAAAATAACTGGGAATTTTTTTCCAAACAAAAGCAAAAGATACTTTGTATGAAAAAAAAAAAAAAAAAGTAGTGCTAAAAGGCCTGTTTGGGACAGGTGGCGTAAATCAGCATAGTTTCACTAACTTCTGCATTGGTTTTGAACTAGGAAGGGTTTTTTGACTGGTTTGACGAAAGAAGTCAAGTACTTTTAAAACAGCTAACATGAGCAACAAGGTGAATGATTCCAGGCTTAAATGTGTTTGAGTAGTCCTTCTCCACCTACTACATGTGGCCTGAGGGAAGGGGATGAAAAGCCATAAGACAGAGTACAGCAAATAAAACCAATAAAAGAAGCAGTATCTGTAGAATCATATTACATCCATCTTTGGAGATCTGTAAAGCCCACGGACCACTGCAGTGGCTGAAAAGCAACATTAAGCCAAGGCAGACAAAGATACCCTCAACAAAGGGAAGCAGAATAAGTTTTGATTGACAAGTTTATATAAAAAATATTTTAGTTTTACTGCCATGGGTGTAGTGAAATTGTCCAGCCATTGTCTTTTTTGGCTTTTATGATATAGCTGTTCTATAAAATGTGTCATATGAAATCTTCATAAAAAACATCTCGACATTTTATTAAAAGCTCCAGATCTGGCTTCCAAAGGGAATGTAGCTTGTTCATTCACAAAAATTTCTTCCTGACAGCAATTATTTTGTGTATACTCTTTGCCCTCTTACCACTTGTTTACCAGCTCTTGATTTTTCCCTCGGGTTAACATTCAGTCAACATTTTATCCATGAACATCTTGAGAAGGAATAGAAATCTCCATCAAGGTTTTTTAATCAACACTTAACCACATGCATTTCTGCTTGGTCTCCAGTGATCATGTTTGAAAACGCCTTACTAGGAGAACCCTTGACAGATTCAGCAGAGACTGGGAGGATAACAAGCAAAAGTACTTTTTTATCAAAGAATCTCAATGAAAGGTACATTGAGGTGTTCAAGTGTCTGTTTTATCCTTCTTGTCTTTCTCTTATTCTTTTCCCCTTTGTGGGCAGAATTATTTCTAAATTCACCAGCACTTTTTTTTTCCCCTGTCATAACATTGTTCCCATGGTATTAAGCAAGATTGATGTTAGCCAAAAAAAATTCACTCATTAAGAGTTAAAAGGAGATCTGCATGGTGCCAGACTGTACTGCATCTGTCTAGCATGAGGTTGCTGTGCCATGCTCCATAGCATCTGGCACTGGCCACTCAAAAAAAGGATGGTGGATTAGATGGATCATGGATGTAATCCACTTTGACAAGATCTACGTTCCTGTGACTCCAGGAACATAATCCAATTATTCAAAGGAGCGGGCGCACTGTATTTAAAAACACAGTCTTTTGTGTTAAGTTTCCACCTGAAGCAATATGATAAATACAGTATATGTTGTATTTAAAAAATGCATTAATGAGACATGTTTTTTCAGACCTTATTTAAAAGTTTGCCTTAAACATGAATTTGTGTGTGTTTCTGCTAGGATTTTTGCTAAAAAGGGAGAATGGCTAAAATATAACCCCTGCCCCCGCAGTCTCATATATTACAATGTTTGATGGACCACAGTTTTAATGACAAGGCTACATTAAAGAGGAAAACATAGATATAAAAATTTGCCTTCTGCATGATCCTGATATTGTTTTAAGACACCTAGACCTCTCCACACCTGACTCTAAAGTGCAGCAGGAAATCCTGGTTGTTAAGCCAAATGTAGAAAAAACACTTTTGTTTTATGTCCTTGTAGCTTTTTTTTTTTTGGCTTTCGCTTTTTTTTTTTTTTTCCCAAAAAAATATATGTATTTATTAAAGTTGCTGTCTGACCTCACTCCTTAATTAATGGAGAAAAAATTTTGAATAGTGAGTGGATTCTCTCTGACCTGATAAGGCATTCAGCCCACTTACAGTTTTTCACGTGGTTCAAAAACAGGGAGGAGAGTGTGTAGATTCTCTGATGTTTGGTGGTGCAGTGCAAACTGCATGACTGTAGTGCAAATTACAACCTCAGAGCAAGTACTGAGAATCTCTCTTACCCTCCACCCTCATGAAATATCCCACTAAACTATTAAATACAGTTGAGGTTGGCAAACAAGTTACTGAGAGAAGGGAGTGGGTGGTCAGGAAATGGAAGAAGGAAAGATAACAAACAATATGAGTGCATCCACTGTTTTCCCTCAGAAAATGAAGCTAAATAGTGAAGCATCAACCACCATGGGTCATCGGATCATCAGCTAGTTAATACTTGCTATTTCTTTGAGCACTTTAAATCAGCTGTGAATTGGGCCCTTGACTTTAGTATCACTGGATCCCTTTTCATCCTATGTGAATGATTTTTTATTTTAGAGGCACAGAGTGGCAGATACTCATAAGTATGCCTGCATACAGCTCCATTTAAATTGTTTCTCTCTATTCCACAGATTAAACAGCTCTCTACACACCATTCAGCTGGTTCTTCTGTGCTTTCCCATACATTGTTTGCTCTACTACTGCTTTTTCAGGATTAATTCAAACAAAGGAACACCTCTTCTACATTCAAATCCAACGTTAAAGTTCACCTTTATCAGAAAGTTAGTAAGCTGGTAGTCAACTCATAATGTCCAGAACAAGAGATGTTTTGAGACTTTCTAAACATTTCAGCAGCAAAATATGCATGATTAAATACCGTGCTATCAAAAAGGATTTGCCAACTTAAAGTGGTATGCCTTCCTCACTTCTGAGGTGTCCATTTTGTGGTTATCACAAGTAACCACAAGTAGATATACAACAGCAGCACTGAGAGAAAAAGATTTACCATTATTAAAAAGGATCTATAGTAAATTCCCCTCTGCATGGGGCAAAAATTTAACTTAAACAGCAAATCAACAACTTGTTTCTGGATATCCCATCTAAGCCTTTTAACTAGCTAGATATACAGTTTATTACTTTCAATCTGTGGGTCACAGCTCTTTTGATTGTAGTCCCAGCAGTAATACCTTCTAATAAGGTGTTATACAAGTTGATCTAATGAATAACAGAGAGGACATGAACCAAAGCTGAATCTCATCTTTTGAAACATTCTTTTGAACCCATTTTAAGGCACCCTTACATGGCAAAGCATAAGGCAGACTGCCTACCTAGAGGTCAGGAACCTAACACTGTGAGAACATAGTGGGGTATTTTCTTCTTGTTTTAGGTGCGCATTGTTGCTGCTTCCATCAGACACTGATGCAAATCACTCAAAAATATCCATAGCATTGACTGTTCACTGCCTAAGTCTTTTGGAATAACTCACAACTGCTACTGAGATAATGCAGCTAGCAGAAAGATCTGAGCTACAACTGACTCCAAGCATCTTTGGAGAACTTTCCTCATCCATAAAGTCACCTAAAGAAAAGTAGTAATGCTACCTACAGTGGCACCACCTTGCTTTTTCCAATAATAACATGATCATTATTATAGTTCTTGTTGCCCCATCTGCCTGATTTCATTCTTGTGTACAGAAAAGCAATCTGGGATATAACCATGTGATTCCTCAGTGTCAGGAAAAAAAAAAAAATGACTCCCCAGTTTGAGGATTCTATTAAATTCTAACCTAATCTTCTGCAAAAGCCTGGTATTTCGTGAATGGACAATTTTCAAAGATACTGTTTGTCTTGTCAGACTTTGCATTGATTTCCATCTCCTTCATTTTCATTTATAAGATTGTATTGATAACAGTTGGGCAGAAAAAGATTGTTAGCTTTGCAACACAGGTGGAAAAACTTGATTTATGTGAGACAAATCAAATGTTGAGCAATTAATTAGATCCCTCTCTTTCTCCCCAGTCTCCTTTTGCAATTATCAGCTCTACCTGAACAAGTAGATGTCATTCATACCTTCTGGATGTTCATTTTCTAAGAAGACCCTTGGCTTGGAAAGTGATAACCCTGCTTCATCCTACATACTTCAGCCCCTATTCCTTCGTTTTTACACCTGTGTATCTAACTGGAGAATTTATCTTCTTGCAGCCTTCAGCCTCATGTTGATCTATCCCTTACTACACAAGTCAATTCTTTCTTGACAGGCATTTTCAATCATTTTATACTAATAATTCTCTAGGTAAAACATTGCATAAGAGACACATGAATAATTGTGAAAACTTTGACCATGGATTGTATGTTCTTTAGACTTCCCATAATCCATCCCTTGATACTGCTAATAAATTCTTTTGGATTCTATGGTAATATTGATGACTTAAATTTCATGATGATTGGTAAGGGTAATGCAGGTCTAACAGGAGACATGCTAGATGAAAATGAACTTTCTTATGTATCTGGTATGCTCGTCTCCCCAGGTTTCCATTAAAAATGTTGCTTGTGGTATCCCTTCTCATTAGGTTCTTGTAGGGAAGCACAGATAGAAATACATGGCAACTAGCTGGTACACATGCATAACCACCAGAGGCAATAGTGCCTGTTTAATATACTGCAACCTTATATATAGTATTAAACGGTACTGTAATCTAAAAACCTGTATACAAACACAGATTTCCTGTTTTAGCACGCTGGGAAAGTCTCTAAGGGAATCCCGTCAGGAATAGTCTTTGTTTTGTTTTAAAAACTCATTCAGTTTGCAAATCTAACTGCTAGAGGTGTTCAAGGAGACCAGTCCATTATAATTCAATATTCTTTTCTTGTCATTATCCAAGATTGCTGCTTTGTTATTCAGCCAATATATCTTATTCCTATTGCCAAGCAATGAACCTTCAACGCAAAGCTAACATTGTGTTTATAGTCCAGGTCTAGAAGCTTAAGGCTGCTGCAGAAAACAATAAAACAGTTCCTGATGTAGTTTCCCCTTCTCTTTGGCCATGATAAATAACTACATCATGATAAAAAGGCTCTTCAGCCAATGGAATTTTAACCTTTTTGCAGAAAACTTTTCAATGCAATATATTTACATAAACTGAAGAGTTCAAAGCTGGAGTTTGATTCCTCACCCAGATTTCTCAAAGCTCTGCAGGCAATACCTTTTGTAAGAGGCAACTTCTACTACTCAAGCATATCACTGCTGTATCCCAGGTGTGTAAAAAAGCAGGTTGGTAAGAAGTTCATTCAACAGGGAACTCATTGTTAGTGAGGCAAAGGAAGTAAATATGCATGCACATGTTGGTCTTCGAATGTGAGCTGTTCCTGTTCTTGTACAATGTGTATGCCTCATAACAAATCCTCCTATTCAGAGTTCTTATTCAGTCAATAACAACTCTCTCTTAGAGAGCTCTAAGGAAAACACCCATGGAGGAAGAAAGCAAAATGGCTGGGAAAGAGAATTAAAATAGTCATTGTTACAGATTTGTGCTACCTAGCACTAATAGCTGAGGGTGTCACTTTGATAAGAAGGCAAACTACAAAGCCATTTTTCTGGGTATGAGTAGAATTATAAGAATGAAAATGTAAACCAGTGGGACAGTTCCAAATAACTGGAGGGTGGATAACCATGTCTTATGGTTGACACTTTTGATTACCTGTGCCTTTTCCCCTCCCCCTTTCCTTTCGCTTTCTAAAGAGCTGAGGTAACAGGGCTGTAAGAGAAAAGGAAAGAAATAGAGTAAGTTAAAGCAGTGTGACTAAATGAACTTGGCAGCAGTCCAGAGGAGCTGATATCAGAGTGGGAAGACCAGGGGCTCTGATGGCTGTAGGCTCTGTGGCTGTTAAGGTGGGTCATCTATCAGCCAAACAAGACAGTTTTAATGGATAGCTTATAATGATTTCACTGCCAAAATTTTGTGGGTGGGACGAGGAAGTGCTTGCGGTGCTAATGTTATGTTATGTCTTCTGTTGGACTCAGCGTGAGCAGCAAAGGACTGGGGGCAGTCGCCAGCCAGGCATGCCTTTCCCTGAGGCTGGGGTCGGACACGCTCACTTAATTGTCAGCAGATGAACATGATGAGCAGGAGTCTCATAAATTCTTGTCTTTGGTGCAATTCCATTATTAATGTTGGCAGTAAATATCCATTCAGGGAAAAGATTAGTCTACCATAAAGCTCTTTAGAAAACTGCTCCTATGTGCATGGCTGTCGTCTGACTGATCGCGACAAGCAAGCCCTGGCTGGGCTTTCTAAATACACCAAAGAAACATCCATAACAAGCAACACAAGGACAAGTTGTTTCTGTCATAGAAATTTTTCAAGTCTGACAAGCACAGACTTACTTAAGTAAATATACATTGTAATATTACATCCATATAGAGGTTTTTTGCTCTTAATATAGCTTTATGTAGTGCTTTATAAAATATAGCATCTGAATACATTCATATTTTAGTCACAATACTTACACTATATTAACCCCTTTTTCCTCTTTGAAACATAAATATTGTTGCAGCAATGGCATTTTGCTAACATTTTCATAGTAATACCTACAAAAACCACTATGCTAAGCAACTGTTATCATATGGTGGCCTAACTTTTGAGTCAGTAAAAATTGTTATTGATATCAAGCACAAAAAGCTGCCTAAAATGCAACACACTTCCCCCCTGTTTACAATATCTGTGAACCTACTTGTTCTTTTTCTACTTTACAAAGAGAGTTTATTTCACGCCAAATCTCAGTCAGTAATTATTTTTATAGCTTAGTTGCAGCCTTCTGAAGACAGGGAGCTAACCAATTTATTACCTTTTTCTCCCCACCGCAAAAGAAGGGCCATTTTACTCCTTAAACTCTTTTCCAAAAACCTTATTTGCAGCAGCAACCAGTTATTCCTATGCTATATAATTTCCATAGCAACAGTGCTCACCATGAGAAACAAAGCCCTAAATGACTGAACCGTGTACAATAGCCTACAAATGTTAAAAGAAAGGAAGTAACCTGTTGCAAGTAATTTTCTAAACCTATAAATCATCTCCACAACTCCTTTTAATCCTCTGGGAAAGTGCATGACATATTGAAAGTTTCCCTGGTTTTAGCAGGAAACACAGGTAATGAGACAGTATGGCTTTTCACCCACTTCCATTTACAATATATTTCATTTTCAAAATGGGTTGTGCAACAGTGTATCTACTTATACATTTTACAAAACTGCTGGTTTGTAGAAACTAAGATAATTTCTTGCTAATTACTAACTTTGAAAGAAAGCAGTATTAATATTAATTCCTCAGAGCAAAACTTCAGTCAATCTCTGAAGGCACTCGTGCAGTTCACATTATGTCTATATCAATTCAAGCAGAAAAAAAAGGGGCTTCTTACATCCCCAGGCCTTCCTCTAACTTTCTCATTGGGGACCCCAACTTTCAACGCCCTAAGTAGAGAGTAAAGTTAATACGTGAGCAAGGCCACCACACTACACGCTTTGTCCAGCTAGAAAATTAGTTAACTAATTACATAGTAACTTTATTCATTTCTGGGAATATCAGCAGCAAAGCATTCATTTCTACTTTCTCAGTAACTTTCATGGCAATTTTTTCTTGCCTGAAGGTTCAGAGACTGTTTTTGCTCTCTATAAACGAGCAGGCTGTGCATTAGGGACTAAGGATTTAGCAGGAAGAATGTTGTTAATGTGGCCAGCTCAAAGTACAGTGCAACTGAAAATGTGATGCAGTATTATATCTTGAGTATTAAGTTGTCATTGTTTCCACTGCTGAAATCTCCAAACTGATGATTTGTTTCCACAACTGCTATCCAACTTGACGTCTTTGTGCCTTGCTTTGGTTTCCCAATGCATGATCACTACTCCGTGCTGAGGTTTTTTTGCTTCACAGAAGTCTCTCTTATTTCCTTTTGTTGTTTTTCCCCTATTCCTGACACCAGCCACTAACCTGCTTTCAGCTGCAATGTCAGAGGGAGCAGACCAGCTGCTTCCTTCCCCATCAACCCTCAGAGCTCCTCAAACCAGTGCCAGTAGATATAGGAAGAGTCATGATGACCTCCTTTAGATGTCATGAGTTGCTCCTCTGGCCCCTTGGTTGTAGGAACAGACTGTTCCTGAGCCATTTACAGCATTACAAGAGATATGCAGAGATCGATAGGGAACTTCTCACCTTCAATACATATCCACAAAGGGCGAGGAACATCTCCCCTAAGCATATGTGACTCAGAAGGTGTAAGACATAGAAAACACTATAATTCATACTATACAGCAGTAGTAAAGGGGCAATATTCATTTACTCTTCAGACTAGACTCACATTCAGTTTCGTGGTGAAATACAAGCAAAACAAGTTTTTCCTCTTAATGACCTCCAGTGGAATCAAGCACTTGAGAATAACTTGGTAAAGAGAGGACAGAAGAGCCCCTTTTACACGCAGTCCAAAAGACTATAATAAGATTTGTGCAATGTACTTCCCACACACTGAGGCTGGGATACATAGACCTGAGGTTTGGCACCCAAGAACCTTTTACACAGCCTCTCATGGTAATCAGTAGAAAGAAACTAAAACTGCTTATAGTGAAAAGCAAACAGAACAAAATTAAAAGAATTCACTGCTGATGGGTTTTAAGAATGAACACAAGCCTTGGCTGTGACAGTTCAGATTTTAAAACTAGTTTTAAGGGGTTTTTTATATTGTACCTCACCAGGTCCCCTCTTTCATTCATGTTGAATGAGTTACATTATCTTGATTCATTTGCCACCTGTTATCTTCCTTACCTCTAGGGTAGGTTTTGTTCCTTAAAAGATCTTTTCTGTTAAAAAAGTCAACCAAATACCCATGAAAACTATATCTTAAGATACACAGAGACCCTCAATAACAGCCATTCACATCAGCACCATTTTCTTTGCCTTTGTCTAAACCAACTGCCACAACATGTTTATTTTATGAAGGGGGATGTTTGGCTTGTGGATGTCCAGTCAATGTCTACGTCAATAGCAAAATGTTTTCTCCAAACTCTGACATTTGGATTTCAAATACCAAGACATTCAAAATTCAGTATTAACATTCATGCACTTCTCTCAGGTAACCCTTTGCCTGCTGACATAGCTACCGACCTTGTGGTGAGATGACTAGAAGTACTCTATTTTCTCCTTGTATTTTTAGAAATTATTTTGATGTTCCAGTGCATCTGGAAAAGGCAGCCTGGCTTCACCAAAGGTGTCTCGTTCCCTTTCTCTATGTGTTGCTCTATGTGCTGCAAGGCCCCAGGTAACTCCTTTTTCATGGTTGTATACCTGCCCGTGCTTGGATGGGGTTCTTGACCATGAGGGTGTGATAAAGAGTGCAGAGACTGTCATCTTAGAGTGACGTTCTTGATCTCTGACAAGAGTGTGGAGGGACAAGGTGTGGTTAGGTTTAGGCGTAGAGCAAAGAGCGTGTAGCCTGGCAGGGAAGAGGAGAACAGAGGGTGCAATATTCAGAGGGAGTACACAGCTTCTGCCTGCCTGGCCCCTGCAGCTCATCAGGAAAGCAGCAGGAGAGGCACAGGAGGACCACTATGCCAAGACCCTCCTGAGTAGCCCTTCCATGGAAAGGCTATGCTGGAGTCAGCTCATGGTCGGAGAGAAGTTTTCAGCATGATGCAAAGCTGAAAATTAGAAAGAGATTAGGCAAAGAGAGGAGAAGCATGAAACAACATACAGACAAAGCAGCTAAAGTAACATTTGCTGCATAATGTGACAGTTCTCCTCAGACTTGTCTCCCTGTGAAGATCAGTAATATAGCAAAGACATGAAAGAGGATTCACATCAAAATACCTTCAACATTGTTTTTGTACCAAAATCTTCTCTTCCCCTTACCTACTGCACATTAAATGACAAAAAGAACAAAGAGATAACTTTGGACAAGCAAGTGGGCAGAACTATTATTGATATTTCATAAGGGCAAATGGAGACTCAAGGGTAAAGAACCTTTGCTTATTGGTTTTCAAGAAAAGAAGACAGAAAAACCCAACAGTCTGAGCCAGAACAAGCTTTCTATCATTTTATTCTGCTTTGAGAAATGCCACCTCACTGGCTCTGTGAAGCTCTGCAGCTTTCACTTCAAGTGAAACCAGTACTTCTTCCAATGCGTGTGTGTACACACATGCATATATCTTACGTGTATGTCTAGTGTACCCACATGTGACTCCACAGTGCTGGTAACTGAACAGTTATAAAACCCAACCTAAGGGCTTGCAACTTTGTAGACAAGACAAAGGACAAAGAGGATGAGATTTCCCTGGGGAAATTCCCAGAGCTGAAAGTAGATGGAGGCTAGGACCCCATTAGGAGGAAGTATCGTATGTGCTTGATCTCTTCTTACTCTTCTGTAAGCATTCATTGAGCATTAGAGACAGGATGGGGGCTAGATAGACCTTTGGTTTGATCTAGTACAGCCGTTCTCTTCTAGTGACATAATTCTACTTTCTATCTCTGTTTCTTGACCAGCAAATTAGAAAATGCTGAGGCAGTCTGCCCTCTCTTAATGCTTTAGTTCAGGCAACTACATTTGGACATTTTGGCCTTAACTGTTCATATTGGTAGACTGTTGTTTAGGATTCAGGTTGCCAGTGCATAAAAGGCAAGATCTAGCAGTATGGTTTAGTGACCTGATGACTCATCAGAAGCAGCACGCGGTATGCGCCTTACAACATGCTTCTTGCTGCTTTCCAAAGTTCAGCACACCCTTCAGCTGAATACCAAAAGTCAGATTTAATAAATGACCTGAGGGTCAGCAGTAGCTGAGTTCTTAGCAGTAGCCAGAGAGCTAGGTTCACTGACATCGGTGCGGGCTTGCTGAAAGGCAGGTCCACTGCCTACAAGAGTCACTGGTTTCTCTCTTTGTAATTCACCTTTTTTTCCATGTTGCTGTATGATTTAGCTGTTGGTCTCACCTGTTAGTTTCTGCTGGAATTCCTTATCACAAGCAATGAGTGAGCTGAGAAGTGATAATGAGATAGCACTGTTCATTGTCCTTGTCCACCTCTGCTCCTTTTGACCTTGAGGAACATTTTACCACAGATAACAGTGGAGCAATTTGGTTCACTGCAGATGCCACTTCTGCTCTGAACAGGACTCTCCTTTTCTTTCTTCACCCCAGCCTACATCTCTCCCTGGCTGGACTGACATAAAATGCTTTTCAAAATCCCTCTTCCCAGCAGTAGCACCCCCATAGCTGTCCTGTCTCCAAGCGACTGGCAGCTCCTGCTTCATATTGTTGTTTCTCTCTGTGCTCTCAGTGAAATGGGAGTCAATTCTGCACGGCAAGGGCTGCTTAGATAGGAGAAGCAGCCCTTCACCAAGCAAGTCAATAAACTCCCCAGATTTTCTTTCCAACCAAAGACTTAGACTCTCCAAGTGAGTAGTCAGCTGCTTGATGGTATAAGATACCAAGATATAAAATAACATTTTTAACACATATCAAATTTCCAACATGAGGTCTGCAATTATTTCGCCATTTAACATCCTGCTTTCATTACCTAAGTTTTCTGTATTTGTGCTTCCAGCTACACTTTTCCAACTTGCTGTCTTAAAAAACAACACTGTTTCAGAACAAGAAATAGCCTCAGGTTACCACTTTCACCCTAAGAGAAACAACGGTGCAAGCCTGAAGAGAACATAAGAAACTGAGATTTTTTTTTTTTTTAAATAAAGATCTCTCATTGCTTTTTTTTGTTTGTTTGTTTTCCAAAGGAACTTGCTTGCTGAGGATAAACTGAGTTGTAAGACTTGGTCTGGGGGATGAAGTATTGGAGGCAAGGCTGTGCAACTATCCACTCAGTGCTGGATAAGGGCAATATTAAATAGGACTAATGAGCTTGAATGAGTCAAATGACCTTTCCTCATTTGCTAGAAACAGCTTTGTTCTATGATTCAGTTGGTTGCTCAGTAAAGGTTGTGCAGCTCATTTGCTGTATTTTTTACACCAGAAATTAATAAATGAGGCCACAGTATTCTGCATCTATTCGGTGACCCAATGGTAAGCAATTTTAGCTACCTGCCTACTATTTGAATGAAGGCTTGCGCTGCTGAAGCCTTTCAGTACCATCGTAAGGAGTGATACAGAAAGCCACTCAAGAGTGTCAATCACGCCTTCAAACAGCTTGTTCCACAGATAGTTGTGTGTCCCCCAGCACCTTCATCTTCTCAAAAAAATACTGTATAGCAACACACTGGTAAAGTATACAGGAACTGGCTTTCACAGAGATTTTTTTTTTCTTTTTTTGTACAAAACATGCCTGCAAACAGGGAGAAAAGAGACATATTAGACTTTGGGCATATGAATTCAGTATGACATCTAAGCAATCTCAAAAAAAAAAATAGGAGGCATAAAGGATTTCAAACAAGTTGCTGTCCTGTCTTTACTGTTCTTCTCAGGACAGAGAAAATGTCCAAATCGTCATCTAATATTGTCTTTCAAAATACACAGTTCAGTATTCTCCGTCATATGTAAATGTCACTTTTCTCTCTCTTGAAGAGAAGGAAAAGAAGACTCAGGTAATACCTTTTTGGAAGCATGTCTTTTTTAGCCAGTTTTGCCCAGAGATCTGACCAACCTCCAAGTACACTTAAGACCCTGGCATCTTGATTATTCAACGTATGCTGCCACCGCCATCTTGCCTATTCATACAGGTGTCCTTCCCAAAGAAAGAAATGTATGGGGGGGTAGGGACGAGTGCCCATGCAGGTCTCACCCCTGCACAAAACTGGGGTCCAGTGGTTCTGAAGCTCTCCTCTGGTTAGATGCAGCTATTTTTAGAGGACTATGATGAAGAGAAGGGATTTGTCCATGTCTGAGGAGGTTTGACAAGCTGTAATTGCTTTCTAATCTCTTAACAATACATGCTTGAAATTATGCATATGTTTAAGTGATTCCCTGCATTGGGGCTACAGTTGAAAATCAAGCAAATGGCTTGGAAGGATATCTCCATAGATGAGGATATTAGCCTACATAAGGCTAGAATGGTCAGGCAGCAATGCCTCAAGTTCTAGTGCACATCTGTCTCTTCTGTTTTTTACTGTTTCCCATCTAAATTTTAGAACACATTTTCAGGTTTTTTTTCCCTAAATAGCTTCTCTTGTAAGTGATACCAGAAATCCCTACCATGGCATGCATATGCAACAATGATATATATCTTTTGTTTCCCTTTCTCTTGGTTACCAGCATGGGCTTTTATTTTCAGTAATGCTGTTCTCTCAGATGATGATAATATAAATGGATATATGCCCTGAAAGGATAAATAAGGGTACTGACACATAGCAGCTGATTGACAGGAACTGTTTAAGTGCTGTCATATGGCTGGCATGTCACCTAGTGATCAAATTCTTCTCCTGCCAGTAAAAATTACATTGATGCCTCATGCAGATTTTAGCCTCTCCATAGCACCATAGCTCCATTCACAGAATTTACTATGCACCTCATATGTTTAAAAAGATTGGATGATGAAATCTCCTGTGCTTGCTTGACTTCTGCTCCATATTTGTCTCAACTCTGCCTTCAGAGTAACACACATCTCTACTGATCCACAGGCATGTTCAGCAATTTATATGAAAACATACAGAGGGTCAGGTCAGCTGGACATATCATAGCAACACGCAGGCCTTTCCAAATTTTTTATTGGTACAAGATACCCAGCAGATACCCTTTTAGAGGCACTTTTTGTCATTTAAGAGCATGACTAAATACAGAATCCTGACAGTCTGCTGAAGGTAGTTAAAGAAACTCAACCTGGTCGAGGATGAAGCAACTGTGATTTCATCTCTCCGTCAAGACTGCTTTCAAGATCTCAGGTTAATACAAACTGCAATTATGATTATTTTTAATTGAAAGCTTCTTTCTTGGACCAAAACACTGCCTTAGTTTTTAAGGATACTAAGTAGTCTGAGATATTTTGCCTAAAATACTCCACACTCAATTCACTACTATAAAGAAGGCTGAATTTAAACTGGCTTCTTGATCATTACAAGACAAGTATTTAAATATGAGGTACATACACCATCAGTCCGGGTCATCCTGGTCATCACTTCCTTCCTTTAGTATTGCCACATTCTGCACTACAGGATGCTTTGCAAGTTGAACAAGTTGGGGCCACCCAGACAAGTTGTGCAAAGCTGCAAATCAGTGCAGAAGAAAGGTGCCACCAACAAGCAACAAGGAGCATTCCTGCCCCAAGGACAGCGTGCACACCAACATGGACTTGGTATGCCAGAACTGGGGAGTTGCACCCTCCCTTCCTCTCCGTGCTCACATTACTTGTGAGAGGCATATCAGAGCTTAACAGTCACCGTGGGAGGAAGGGAAAGCAAGCAACTAGACAAGAGGCAGAGAAGCGTTTACAGATGGCATGAAGCAGTGCAGGGTTGGTAGAGTTTGAAGACAGACGAACTGTTTCAGAGGCAGTTCCTATTCCTAAACCATTAGCGTTGAGGCCACGAGAGAGGTGGAAAGCCAGTGCCACGCAAGGCAAAAAGGCAGTGCTGTGGAAGGCAGCATCTGAAGACACTGAGGGAAAGATGGGAGGGCAGTGATGTGGTGGCTCTACTTTGTATATTGGAAAAAGAAGACAGCATTGATCAGCACACACAGTATCTGGAGAGCTGGGATTTGATGATACCAAAGGAACAAACAGTGCAGAAAGGAGAGAAAGGCGTAAAGAATTTTAACATTGGGCAAAGCAAGGCATCAACATGCACACAGCACAAAGCAGAGATAAATCAGGCAGAGGGGACACTGCAGAACTGACATGTTATTCCTATCAACTTCTGCTCACTGTGAAAATACAATATAGTCATCAGCTAATTCTTAATCTTGTCTGCTTATTAACTTTCCATCTAATTACATGATACAAAAATTGGAATTAACAGAACATTTATGCATCACAGATTTGTTTATTCAAGGATCCCTACAGCAAGCTGCAAAGGAATTATTCAAAAAATTTGAAGTGAAACATTGATTAAGAAATCCTTGGGAAATAAAGTCATGACTTAAGGGAACAAAATCCACTTCAGGGAAGCTCTGAAGAGCTGTCAGTCATCAGATTTGTTAAAATCTGACTCATATTCAATAAAGCTTTCATGAAATGAACGCACCTGTTCTGGAGCAGCTGAACGCTCACAGAAAACTTTGAAAAACATTCAGTTTAGAAGGAGTTCTGCCAAATGACCTATATTTTATCTTTCTTCCGTTTTGATACATTGATATAAAAAGCAACGTCTTTGCTTCTCAGAAGTTCATTTGTCTCTTCTGCTGCTGATTACCCAGATGAAGTCATATTTCTTTGTGATGACAACCATTTTACTAGAACTACATTTGATGTTGTAAACAACAGGGAATTAGTCACAGAAGCTGACGAACTCTTAAAAAGCAAAGTGTTTTCATTCAGATGGTCCCCTGTGATGAAACCGTGCACAGTAAAATATCCAAGAAGATAGGCATACAGAACTGTCCTGACCTGAAGAAAAATATTTTGTGATGTTTTCCTGCAGACATCCATTTTCCACCTAGTAAGTCATACATGATTAAAAAATGGACTAGAATGTTTTGAAAAGAATACATGAGAAAATATAAGGAAATATGTTCCTAAGAAAAACCAACTTATAAAAATCCGCTTTTGATCCAGTGCTTCAGCATATAAAATACATGAGAAATAAATGATAGAAGAAAAGAAATAGTAAAATATTATTTTTCAGATAAAAACATGTTTCATTTGCACAAAGAACAATCCATTCTTTCAAGACATGCGTGTTTAGAACACTTGCCCTTAAAAGGTAGAGGAGGTGATGAAAAAGCCTGGACACCTGCCCCTTAGGAAGGCAACCTTTGGTGGCAATCCAGCAGAATCTTGGCACGCCTCCCTGTCCCAGCCATTTGAGGATGTTTTCCCTCCTCGCCATGCAGGCCACCAGCCTGTTGTCAATCCCTTTCCATATTATCTCAGTCTTCCCCCACTTCAGAAAGTAAGTGCAAAGTAAGTCTAGCACCTACCAAACCAGCCAGCCTGCAACACAACCCACTCCTCCTTACCAGAGATTCACAGGCATCTACCGCTTCCTTGACAAACCAGCGGAGCCGTCTCCTAAAGAAGGGATTTCCTCTACTTCAACCATGAGTATAGGACTTCCCTCGACTTCTCCTTCCCCTCCCCAAGCTGATTACTGCAGACTTTCTCAGCACAACCATCCAGTCACTGGGCCTCTCTCCCACTGCTGGGGTGCTTTTTAACCCTTTCCCAATGGGTGGTGTCAGGGAGTCTGCCCCATCAAAATGTCACTCCTAATTACCTCTCTTCTCATCTAGTTCAACTTAAAGGCAATTTTTCTTCTGAAATGTATTACCCACATGAATAAAGGCTGCATGATCAGGCCAAAGCTTGATACAGCAAAAAGCAAAAAGATTTGCACTGCGTCAGGGCTACAATCCTTCTCAGAAACAATAATAACCACTTTACAGAGAAATAGATGGTCTGCCTCCCTACTTGAGGCAGTAAATAAGCTCTACTGAAGTCAAAGCAGTAAATATGTTTCGAAATTTTGATAAGTACTTTCACAGCAAGTTTTACAAATCAATCTAATTTTCTAAAGTGCTGCAGACTGTTGAGTTCATTGCCGTTGAGCAAAAAGAGTTAAGTGCGGCAGTACTACAGAGCCCCCATTATATACTGACAACAGTGTTTTGACTTCAGTGCTCTCTTCATACTGTGGACAAATACTGAGTTGTTTGCCTGTCTGTTCTGTGCTGAAAGTGCATCTGAGGTTTGCAAATACAAAGGGTCTAAACCCACTCCAAGCGAAATCTCCATTGACTTCCACAGGCACAAGAAAAGTCTTTATAAAAAGACCTCATAAGAAGACATAAAAAACCCCTCGTTCTGAAACCTCTTCTACATTCTTGAAAGCTATCCAGTTATTCCACAATCCCAATCTGTTTAACAACAGGAGTAAGAGCTATCTCATCTTACAGAACAGCTCCTCTCTTCAATTTTTTAAGTGCAGAGCTAAGTACCAAATAGTATCTCTGATGATAAACGGCGAACTGAATCTGGATTTTGACCAGCAGGTCAAACTTTTTCCAACTACAGGCCTCTTTTGAAGACCATTGCTCATCTGAACAGTTAGACATGGCCCATTAGAAGCTAAACTTAGACCAGCAAATTCATGTATGACATGAAATACAGGGAGAGATTATTTCACCACTGCAGATGGGTGGGACTATTAGCACAGTGATTGAATTATTCCATATTTTTATTCTTTATTAAATAGTTTCTCAGTCTGATACAGAAGAGATCGCTTCCCTTAATGAATATTCTGCAAAGCACTCTCTTTCTGCCATGTGCCTTGCTGACCCAAATGAAGTCAGGGATTTCCACACTCCCGATTCAGTGCAGCTACTAGGTAATACATGAGTGCCAGCCTTCTTGGCAGGCAATCGTGCCCATGATGGGGAGAACCCTGCCCATCCAGGGGGAACTCCAATGTTGGGCTTCTTCATCCCTTTATGTGAGAAGCCTGAGAGGCCTCAAATTTGCCGCTTTATCCAGCACAAAGGACTGTGCCCATGACACCATTTTAAAGTGCTGTGCAGGAAAGAGCAATATCTGTTCCTCTTGTAAATGTGGTAATAAACAGCTTTTGCAAAGTATCTCCAGGATGACTGGTAAAAGCTGGCAATCAGCTTCAGTAACCCCCTTCACTCATGTTGTAACTGGCTTTGCTTTACTACTGCCCCCCTTCCTACAGTAGAAAAATCTCACTTTGAATCTTAGTTATCCCACTATCATCACTAGCAACAGGAGGATATTTGGTCTGGTTATTCATTTCTGAAGAACTGCTGTGGAGTAGCCATGGGAGGGAATTGTAAGCACACCGCTACCGATTTGCCTGACCACGTTATAACAGAAATCAATTCTTCCTCTTACAGAAGAGGTCTCAGAGGACAAAATAATGCAAGATCTGAATGGCATCCTAGTTAGTTTATCTGTCTCTGTATCTTTGACAGCTGACAGGGAAATTGAAAATTCCATTTAAAGAAAGAAGGGACCCACTCAGATCATTCACAGACAGCTATGGTTTTTTCCCCTCTCCACCTCACAGGAATGAGGACACCTTGCAAGATTCTTTGATCTTTCCAGACAGTATAGCATGCAACTCAAAAAACTGAAATTCCGCTGTGCCAATAGACTGTGAACAGAAGGAGATTTCAGAACTAATTTTTTTCTCCCATTTTTGTTACATTGAAGTCCCCTTCAGTTGTTCTTCAATTTCTGGACAGTTGGAGTTTGCAAGAAAGTGGGAGTGACAAGATAACTTGTAGAAGATGCTGGAAGGGGTTGGGGGCAGGAAGGGGGAGCACAGTGAAGCTTCCCGAGTGAGGAGAGGGGGTGGATCTGGGGATCCTCTTAGCTAAACTAAATCACATCAGCAACATGTACTCATACTTGCTGCCAGCTCCACTGAGAAGATACAGATGTAAAAGATAGGCCCAAATTACCTTTTATCAGGTTACGTTGCAAAGTTCATGGAGGGTATTAGGATGATTGGAGGCTTCTGAGAGCACTGCAACCCAGTGCTAAAGTAGGACATTGCAAATGCAGCAAGCAGAATATTTCTCTCATCTGAATCTAATGAATTCACTAATCACATTGCTGTAATTTTCGCTCAAGCTATTGGTAGAATAAGTGGATACCTGGGGAGCCAGCACTGCCTGTGGAACCAAGAACTTCAGCAGTTTATTGGTATGCGTGGGAAAGTGGTTTTCCTGGATGCATTTGTTTGCTGGTTTTAAATACTTATATTCACTTGGGGACTGTAAATACTTTTATAAATGGTAAATTGTCATTAGCCTATCTTCCTGATGCATCCCAGATTAAAGCTAATGCCTTTCAGGTGGGTGCTATTAAATTAGCCTACTGCAACCTGACAGGTATCTGCTAATCAAAAATGTATTGTCTTCTCTGCTTGGAGCAACTTTTGCTGCTTCTAGGTACAAAGATAATCCCATGAGTAGTCCAACTGTTTTCAGATCTGTGGATTTGTGTGGACCAGAAATAAGCAGGAAATGGCTTGTCCCCCTTAATTATTACTACAATTTGTATTTGAGTAGGACTTGTACTAGGTAGTGAAACACAGAGTACTTGATTAAAATAGTCTTCTATCTCTACAAACAAACAGAGAGGGGCACAAATATTAACATTTTACAGATAAGTCTTGCAAGACAAAGAATTAGTCTGCCATTAATAGCATGACAAAAATGCAGCCAAAGTAGGACAGAGTCTGGCTCTGGGACTTTCTAACCTTAACTACAAGATAAGGTCTTTGTACTTTGCACTTTAGCTATATAAAATTTAAATTGCCATCTTTGATGCTGCAGCAGAACAAGTGGTGTCAATTTTCTAGGCCTTTTGGGGGTTAAAAACCTTCTTTAGGAATGTCAACAATTATGTTCATAAAATGGCTAAATTCCCTCTAATGCCCAAATAACTGGCTGCTCAAGAACTCCAGAATGCTTCAGGACTGCTTAAACAGGATCTCAGAGCCACAGATATTGCACCTACAGTTTACCACAATGAACACTGAATTGGCTAGAAAAATACGAGCTGGCCATAGGTTTTGTTTGTTTGTTTTTTAAATGGGGTTGTGATATTTCTTTGTATTAGAAGAGACTGAAATGTTGTTGAAGTGCACTTTCTTCACAACCCATTATGCATGTGATGAGGTCCATGAGTTTGTGCAGAATAAAAGAGTCTCTGTATTTCCATTTCTGTTTGTGGGTAACAATAGTTTTTTGGTTCTGTATTTTAGACTTATTTACCAAGTACTTCCAAAGAACAATTACATTTTATAATATGAGATGTTCCTCTGTCTGTAGGAAGCAGACAAATATTCTGATTTATTTTCACTGGAATTGTCTAACCGAGGCAAGTCAGATAGGAGTATTTTAGTATTGCACGCTCTTCAGACAAAAGAAACAAGCATCTGGAGAACTGGTTAGTTGCCAGATGTTGATTTTAAACAAGATTATCACACTTTATCTTAAGAGATTGAAATTATTACAGAAATAGCATTCAGAACCCAGATAAGTTGTCTAAAGAAAAAGGAGTTACAAGCAGCTGAAATGGAAATGGAGGATCCCTAGAGGCAATATAACTGGTCTTCCATCCTTTGAAACAGACCAGACATACCACTCCAGAACAACATTAGTAAAACCACCTCAATAAGTGCTCTTTGGTCAAACCACTTCTTCCCAAAGAGTACCAGAAAAAAAAGAAATTTCATAATTCTTTGAGCTGACACCAAGTTTTTCAAGGAATCCATGCACAAGTGAATCTCTGACCATACTGAAAACTTGATTTTTTTATTTTATTTTATATATATATACATATGTACTTATACACGCACATTCCTACAACTCTGGACAGTCCAAGTGTGTACATGTACACATGTAAAGCAGATTGATCAAAACTTTTTACCTGTCAAGTGTGTGAAGGATAACAACCCATGTTCAATATGAAGTGTGCATTTGCTAAACAATATTCCCATCAATTTATTTTTACTTAGAGAAAAGTAGTTATTTCACTGAAAGTGGGTTTTCTTCATATATTTTATTATGATCTATTCCATTACTAAGGTTTGCTTTATGTAGCCCATCAAACTTTGCTATGTTACATCTTTGGTAACCCATACCATTAAGCTACTTCTGTTGTTGTTTTGTTAGTGTGATTGATTAATAATAAAGTATCTTGGAGACATCTAGGTAAAGGTAATGGTAGGTTTTGACCCTGAATATTTTAACAAACAAATAATGCAAAAGCCTTACCTTGCTGATTTGAGCTAAAGAAAACTGGGAGACCTTCTGGGAATTACTACATTTTGCAAATTGCTAAGTGAACAAGCAAAAGAAGCCATGCTAATGCTTCATAAAATCCACCATGTTTGTTTATTTTTGATGAATATACTTTAAATTATGTGCAAACATTTCATAATAAATTAGTGGAATCCATAAAAAACATGAAGGTAATCACGAAGGCAAATTAGGAGTCTTACACACGTATGTTCTTGCTGTAATTTCTCACCAAGAAGATTACACCAAAGGAAAATAAAAAGACAAAGAGACCACTATTGTCATAGAATCATAGAATCATTAAGGTTGGAAAAGACCTCTAAGATCATCAAGTCCAACCATCAACTAACATCACCATGACTCCTAAACTAGGCCCTGGAGTGCCACGTCTATACCTTTTTTGAATGCCTCCAGGGTTGACGACTCCAACTCATCAACACAGTAAGTAAGAAACAGCAAAATGTAAAGTGGTCATCAGCCTCCAAGTCACCACAACATGAAGCAAACATAGAGCCAGACCCTTCTTGCAGGTGCACAGTGAAAGGGCAAGGGGAAACAGTCACAAGTTGCAGCAAGGAAAAATCCAGGTGGAGGTAAGTAAAAAAATCATTGCACAATGAGTGGTCAAGCACTGGAACATGTTTCCCAGGAAGGCTGCAGAATTTCCATCACTGGCATTTGCAAGACTCACATGGACAAGGCCCTGGTCTGAATTTTATGTTTTCCCTCGTTCAACTAAGAAGTTGGGCTAGATGACCTATACAGAGCTCATCTAAACTAAATTATTCTGTGAGTCCATGAAAAAATAAAATCTATAGGTCAATAAGGGATTTTTCATCTTGGAAAATGAGACTGGGCACAAAGGCATCACTACTGGATTATTTTCAGATGGATTAGAGAACTGAATGATTGATGTGATCCCCAAAACACTTTTATACAGAGGAAAATATCTAGTATTACAAAGAGACACTGCTGGACTTAACCAATCACCTTTGTATGAAAACAAAAATAGGATTAATCAGTTAAAAATCAACGTTTCAGTGAAGAAATGATTCATTCACAGAAATTACCTGCATTTGTGAGGTGAGTCTGGCAGAAGACTGTCTGTCCCCATCTCACTGTCTGTAGTGGGAACAAAAACCCCCAGCAAGGCCCAGTTCTCTGATTTAGGCAGGAACGTAAAAGAGCTTACACATGAAGTGCCATAGTAAAGTAAATATGAAAGTCTATACAAATTCTAGTCTTAACTGGCTATGCAAAATCTGTTCCTGAAGATGCTCTAAATTGCATCAGCTGCTGACATCCACCAAGTATGTTGAGTACAACATGTATTTCAGCCATGTCTTTCTGTCATCGAAGTCTAGACAAAAGGGAGATCACCTATGGACTGGTACCACACCTAATGATTCCCCTGCAAAAAGAGCATTCTTCTGTAGCCCTGTGAACTGGCAGCAGATTAGCTGCTACTGCAATGCAAAAGGTCTAGTCACCAGAGCCTTGCAGTTATTTTTTCCAAGGATAAGTGTTAACTACTTGAACGAAAAGTAATTATGATCACGTTAATAAATATTTCTCAGAGCAGTCTATGGGCAATTGGTGGTTTATAAGACACCAGAAAGTGATCTTCAAAAAAAATTGAAAATGAAGCAAAATTCCTCTACACCATTCCCAAACGTGAGCAAGTGAAGAAAACAAGTAATATTGGAAGTAATAAATGAACATTTAAAGTAACTCTTTTCAACTCAAATGAAAACGAAACCTCTTGCAGTAATGCTGCACAAGGTCATCCCATTTTTCCTCTCCCTAGACAACACAGGTAGCCCTGGGATAAAAACACTGAGAAGTTTTGATTAAGGTAGTCCTCCTAAGGCATGCAGTAGGATTTCACACTGGGATTTCTGAAGTGAGATCAGTGGAAAATGGTTACTCCACAGCAAAGATTTTGCAAACTGAGGCAGCTGAACTCCTTCCAAGCGGCATCCCAGTACTGTCCAGACTGCTGGCCTTCTCCTCCTCTGCATTTTTAGAACCTAACACAGAGAAAAGACAAGCTGCCGATGGTATATTTGGAAATCTCTTTGACTGAAAGCATCGAATTTTCCCCTTTCTTGCTCCCAGTTCAGACGGTTGGTAACAGGGAAATAGCTGTCTCATTTCTTGAAGGTCCCTCAGAAACCAGTCCAACATGAAACAAAAGTGAATGGCCCCATTATTCTAAGGGGGCATCATTTTAAAAATACCAGGGATGCTTTTCTTAGTTAGTAATTGCAAATTCAATTTTAGTACTCTGAATGGCAACAGGCTTCGAGGAGCAAGCGTATTGCAAGCTGGAGTTTGCCAAGTGCAAGACAATCACAAGTACTCTTTATTTCTCTGGTCACTCAATAATATTAGACTTCGTTAAAGAGGAGAGATTGCATTGCAGAAATTGAGCCCTAGAGACAGCACCCACTTACAAATAAACAGAAAAACTAACACTGCAACGTACCATGTCAGAGTATAGACTACCACCAAAGCCAGAAAACCCAATATTCTCATTTAATATGGTCTTTCTGCTGTGCTGTTTACAGGATATTGAACACGCAGACAGAAAGAGTAAAATCAGTAACCAAAAGAAGGATTGTAAAATTATATTTTGCAATAATGCCCCTATCTTACTGCTAAAAGAATAGTATTGTCTTTGTTTCACCTTTGCACAGGATCGAACTTTTCACCTTAGCATTTCAGGGTGCTTTATAAGAAAATTCACCCCATAGCAGCTGAAATGCTGCTATGAATCCCTTCTTGTATCAAGCACACCAGCACTCTGGTACAACAAAAATAAAAACAAACGTGCAGAGAAATCTCATAACCCTGTGCTGCACCTGAGGTACAATGCCACCTTCACTGCCTGCTAACGAGCCATGCTTGCCCCACCAGAGACATATAATACAGTCACTGATCTCATGTTTCTAAACATGCATGTTAATTAATATGTAAAGCCTCCAGTTACTTGGAAGACATTTCCCATTTTTGCCTTCTTTAAATCCAGACATGTAGCTGTATTTCATGCCTTTTTATCGAAATTACAGACCTGCCATTAATTTATAAAGCAATTACAGGTCCACTGATTTTAGTGAAAGCAAAAACATAACATGCACCTGAAATGGAGAAAAAAATCAAGACTAAAGATGATTAACTATTCATATTTGTCTCTGCCTTTTGAATAAACATCCTCTCTCCCCCGAGATCAGGGATCAACCACTACTTAGATATTTAGCCCTCGGCTTTGGCATTAAAACCTTCCCCATCAAGCACCATCTTAGCAATGGTCTTTCTATTCTAAGGAATAAAAATAACAATGAAATGAATTATTAGACACATTATATATAGCACTGTGATGGGAAAGAATGAGACGGTAAAAAAGATGCATTATATTTATACTACTTCCTTCTGCTTACTTTTTTGTTCCAAGAATAAGATGCTTTCTCTTTTACATTCTGATTGTGTTTTGTGACAATCATTATTCAGGGAATGAAGCATTTTAATGACTTAAAAATTAATTTGGTGATCTCAGCCTAGCTCTCAGTGAACACGTGTCCACATCAAAAAAAAAAAAAAAAAGCACACTAATTGGCAGTCTCATTGGCATTCATAGCACAGAAGCCAGGAACTCCATAGATTTTAAAGCCAGAAGTGACCATTGTGATCATCTAGTCTGACAGGTCATGGGACTTCCCTGAATTAGTTATTGCTTCAAATCTCAATAGCTGTGATAGGCCTGGAGCACATTTTTTAGAAAAACACCCATTGTCAATTTTAAAGTTTCCGGTAATGGGAAATCCACTACCATTCTTGTTTAGTTATTCTAGTGACTGATTGTGCTCATGGTTAAAAAAACCCAGTGAATCTTATTTTTACTCCAAATTTTTGTACCATAAGCTTTAAACTTTGTTAACCTCTTGCAACTTTCCTTGCTAGAGTGAAGTGTCCTCTTAGCAAATTACTAGTGGCAATATGAATGTCAAGACTGGAGGATGCTTTATTTTTAATACTATGGTCTAGCTGTTCAGTCATAGGAATGCAACCCACAGTTCCAATTTCCTAAGAGAACATCCCAATTGCTAGACTAACCACTTCTGGAAACTGAGACTGGACTCAGGAATACCACTTACCCTTCTTTTTGATGCTGGGTCATTACATTGGCCAAGAACACAGTGTTTCTGAGGACAAAGAAAGGACACCAAGAAGCACGGTGCTTAGCCTGATGTGTGAGGCCCTTAGTTCCGAGAGACTATATTACATTACAATATATACCATATATATATTATATAATATTAAACATAGTAGTTGGATAATGAAATAACTGATAGAAGAGATTAAAACTCAGGGCACATCTTTCTGCCCTCCTTTCCCTGCAGAGTGCCATGGTATTTTTTGCTTTTTATTCAGTTGTCATACTACTTTATCATTTCACCCCTAGACAGGGACTTGCCACTGTGAGGGTGAAGCACAGTATTGGACAAGTCATGCCATATTGCCTGTGCCATACCTATTTTCTCAGTACTACTTTCTAGACTTTACCTTACAGATCTGACAGTCCAACATATTCCATTGCCAACTATTTTTTTGTTAAATTGTCAGTTAGGTTGATAGTTGTTCAGTGTTAGAATATTGCCAGCTAACTACTGGCGCTATAGTATGGAAAAGCGACTCCATCTTTTCAAGGAGTATAATTAGAGGTAGCTAGGCGTTGCATATGCAACCGATAACACAACCATATTTTCCAACAGATTGAGTTAATAGGGATTCACCCTAATTAAAAGCTTGAAGTTTTAATGAAAATATAAAGCTTTTCTTGGGAAAGACCTCTGCTTTGATTCACATTCAAGTCACAGTGGTAGCACGGTTCTTAAGAGACCACCAGCAGAAGTGAGGCTGTTGAACACTCCAGGAGCCCTCAAGAGGACCAAGGTATGAAGCTTGTAATAGGAAGGCATAGTAGTGGGTCAAGGTTTCTCAGTGAATAAATGGTGCATTTGTGCTCTAATTAAAGCACTGCCCTTTCTTTCACTCTTTTTTGGTTATTAGAGTTTTGTGTGTACCTGCAATATGTTAAGGTAGAAACCCTGACCTCCTTAGCTCTATTTAGAGACTGTTTAGTCAAAGTAGACTAAACAACAGTTTTTGCTCAACTGAAATTTGGGAGATTTTTTTTTTTATGCATAAGCTCCTCTTCCCTACAAGTTCAAAGACAATAAAAAGAACATTGAGCGGCTGGTTACAAACACACACACTTCCTTAGTGTTAAGAGACTCTTTTGAATAGGTGCTTTAATTACTTAATAGCCTGGAATAAAGTTATAACCTTTTGGTTACTGTTATGATTACCGACAACTAAAATATACAGCTCTGGCAAAGTAGCTCCCTCTCCAGAAAGAAAGCCTCTGCCTCTGATACTACCCAACACTCCACTTAATTATGTTAGCCTTCATTTAGATGGTGATTCTATTGCAACATCTAACAAGGAGAAGATATTGCACAGTAATAGTGAGTGGCTAGGACAGCTGCTTGATCAAGACGTTATTGAATTACACATACTGAGGATGCAGCTGGATGGTGAAAACTGATGCTTTCACTACGTGATGAAATTCTGCTCTGTAGTCTTTTAATACAGAGTGTATCCAAATAAAGATTAAAAGAAGAAATAAGGATCATAGCAGATTAAATGCACTGAGGCATTTCTACCCTGATATTTTTATTCAGAACAATATTATCTCTCTTATTATCTTCATGACACTTCATGGCCACTTAATTGGGCCAGCTACAGATCTACCAGTTGTCCCAATTAGGTGAAATCTTCAGTACAACAGATATCAAGTGGAGCTATTCAAAGCTCCTGCAAAGCCATTACAAACTCAACACAAGCCATACAGGGGCATCTATAAATGCTAACCTTTTAGCACCAAGTCCCTCTTTCTCTCTAACAAAAGAGATGTAAACCAGGATTTCATAAGGAATATGGCTCTCTGGCAGCACCTTTGCAATGCACGCCAGGGAGCTGGTTAGCTGCGCTGGCGAGGTAGCTGGGGGTGAGGAGCTGGCAGCACCCTGTTACAGAGTGCAGCAGTGAGCACAGCAAGGCCATGTCGATCCCTGGCCCCGCAGCTGCCCCAGGCTGTCGGGACAGCAGCCCTGCAGCACTGGCATATGTGTTGCCCACAAAGGAGTACCCCAGGGCCCCACCGACACAGCGTGGCATGCAGATGATCTTTGGGGTCCAGCAGCAATTTTGGAAGGCCTTTGGGACACTCTATTTTAATTAAAAAATTAAGCCTGAATGGCCAGTGAAGCCAAGGGATAATCCTGGATCAAAGCCAGGAAAGACAACCTGGAGCAGCCCCAATACAGGCAATCAACACATTCAACATTGTAATTATTTTAGAATAACATGGGACAGCAAATACAGGTGGATTTAAATTCAGGGACTTGTATGCTCAACCTCTAGTTAGCAGCTATGCAAAAGACCTTTTCTGCAGTACAGACCATGCTGTCCCACCTCTGGCTCCCTTGTCCCTCTCCAGCTGAGACATTTCCATGTCCCAACATGCCTTACGGTCAGAGAAAGCCTCAAACATCCTGATCGTGGCTGGAAGAAGAAAGGTAATCCATTCTGAAGTAACCAGAGAAGTCCCACTCAGAAGGTATGGGGAGGAAGAAAGGAAGGGAGGACGGAAAGGACATTACATCTGATGAACAGATGGGAGAAGGTAATAAAGAAATAAACTCAGGAGAGAGCAGCTGAGCCCTCCTACTGAAGCACTTCTGAATACTTGGGTTTGGCCCCAGTGATTTCGTTTTTAAACCTTTGAAGGGAAAACATGTAAATTCTTTAGAATAATACAAGTTAGGATGAGCTGTTCCACAGGTTAAAGACGTTTCCTTTGCTTTACATACTCTTAATTCAATAAAGGTAGAAAAATTCTCTATGTGCATTTGGTATCTTTATTCAGTTAAACATTTATATATGTATATATTTATATATACATATACCTACACACACATACACACACACAAAGGATCCATGATCATCACTACCAAAAGCTTTTAAACACACACTGCCCAGCCTTCTGGAAGCCCCACCTGGTTACCCAGGGAAAGACACACAGCAGGGTTTCTTTTAATGCACTTAGGACAAGCCTTCAGACGTGACCTCTGAATTTCATCCAGACAACAGCTTACATATACACTCCAAGGGTGACCTAACTGACCAAATGAAGCAACAAAGTCTAGTTCCCTAATTTCTGCAGGACAGGAGAATACATGGAAGTGTAAGTACAACTGCTGAAATCTTCTTGTCATGGTTTAACCCCAGCTGGCATCTAAGCACCACACAGCCGCTCGCTCACTCACCGCCAGTGGGATGGGGGAGAGAATCAGAAAGGTAAAAGTGAGAAAACTCATGGGCTGAGATAAAGGCAGTTTAATAGGTAAAGCAAAAGCCAAGCATGCAAGCAAAGCAAAACAAGGAATTCATTCACTACTTCCCATCGGCAGGGAGTTGTTCAGCCACCTCCAGGAAAGCAGGGCTCCACCACGCATAACAGTTACTTGGGAAGACAAATGCCATCACTCCGAACATCCCCCCCTTCCTTCTTCTTGCCCCAGCTTTTATTGCTGAGCACGGCATCATATGGCATGGGATACCCCTCTGGTCATTTCGGGTCAGCTGTCCCAGCCGTGTACCCTCCCAGCTCCTTGTGCACCCCCAGCCTATTCGCTGGTGGGGTGGTGTGAGAAGCAGAAAAGGCCTTGGCTCTGTGTAATTGCTGCTCAGCAATAAGGAAAACATCCCTGTATTATCAACACAGTTTCCAGCACAAATCCAAAACATAGCCCCATACTAGCTACTATGAAGAAAATTAACTCTATCCCAGCCAAAACCAGCACATTTGTTTTGAGAGACATATGGCAACCCAGCCCAACTGCACTGTAAATACCAGAAAAATTGTGTTTCTACCTTAAGCTCAAATCCTGCTTCGTCACTGTCTTTGTCCCCATGTAGTCATTTACACCTGTGCAAAGTGAATGGAAAACACTACCAAGTGAGAATGAGAACAATTTATCATTCCTTTCTACAGCGACTGCAAAGCAGGGAGGCAGGCACTGAATTTATCAGGTTCAAAAGAGATTGCAAATTCAAACAAATACATTTGTACTATTCATTTTCAAAGGGAATTAAACACAAAATTGTAGGCTAATACAACATTAACATTCCAAATGTATCCTCGACCAGGAAATACATAATTATGGTATCCTTAGTTGCCAGGGCATGGTTACTTTTTGGATGTATGAATAAATGCTCTGAACTCCACTGAAGTTCAATAAAGTCATGCATACACAAAATTGGCTTAAATAGCAAGAAAATGCTGTTGTTATGTATTTATACACATATATATATGTACATATTCTTCACTAAAGTTAGCACAAAACATTAAACACAAAGGAATGGTGTTTGAATTACTGTTTCAGCAACATTAAAAAAATTAGAGCAACAATATCAGAAAGCACTGACTTGTACATAAATTCTCACATTATTCCCTATTAATACAACTGTTGCCGCAAGCTTTATTTTCATACACTTTCTGTGTCCACCAGGCTGACCTAAAGCTGAATTATATCCTTGAATACAGTGATACAGAGCCTGGGCTTTTAGATGATAATATAATTCATAAAAAACATCAGACCTTTGAAATCACACACATTATTTTATGAGAACAAAAATCACATTTACATGAACAGGTAATAATATTTCAAGCAGGGATGTTTCACATCAAGTATGTGAACCTCTGTTTAAATACATAAAAAAATAACAGGACTTTACAAGATGCTAAGCACATTCACATCAGATCTACAGACTGTTTCACAAATGTTTATCTACATCAGGTACAGGATAACTGGAAAAGCAACATTACAATAATAGCATAATCAACTATTTACTTCAGGTATTAAAAGTGCTTAGATTTATTTGCAGTTTTAATTAAATTTTCACTTTCTGTGGAGCACTTTCCACACATCAGAGAATGCAAAATAACAAACCTTGATTTTTTTTCCTCTAAAGACGTATTATTATTTCAGGACTGAAAAGAACAACAATAATATAACAGGATCTAAATCTGCCTTCCAGCTTTCTTTAAAAACAAAAGAAAAAACAAAAGCCACCCACAAATCACCTCTTATAGATTACAGTCAGTTATTTCTACTTAATTTAAACGGTCAGCTCCCGGAGAGAAGCATGTTTGGTAGAATTTCATGTAAAAGATCAATTCAACAGATTTAATAAAATAAAATAAAACCTTTACTAGCACAAAATTTTCTGCATTTGTACATTATTCTGTTAGGCAGATTTTAAAAATGCTATTATCTTATTCTGTCAAACATTGTCCACAAGTAATAAAAAGTTTGGGTTTGGTTAGCCCATAGAACTGCAAAAGTGTTTATGTATTTACAGCTGATTAACTGTGAAGGTTGTGCCAACACTGGCATTTTCCTGTACTTATAGCAAAGGGGTCATTAAATTCATCTTTCTTGTATGCAAGGAAATCAGTCTCTCATCACCTAAGGAAGTCTTATTTTCCGAAGATTGCATGTGCCCTTTGAAGCTGTATTTAAATCTCCTCCCCCACAGACTGCCAAGCTTAGCTTGAGGTATCCCATACAGGAAAGTGTTAAAGGTGCATTAAAGAAGGGAATGAACTGATTAAAGGGTCACAATAGTAGCATGGACGTATAGGTACATTAATAAGCCCAATTTTTTGCTTTCATTTTAATAAAGATTCTATTCCTGGTCTATTTCTTTGTGGAATTTTTAAGGAAATAAATCTACTAAAATCAAACTGAGCCAGTCCTGACAAGAAAAGATCTTGATTTCATATTGATGTTATAGAAATTATTAGCCTCTAAAAAAGTAGTTTTCAAAATGGAGTTTCTTTTGTATTAAGTACGTAGCCCACTTAGTGATTTGAACAACAGTGCCAGGAAATTAGTTACTGACAAATAAAGCCACTATCCTCTCTGTCTCTGTGTTGGGAGTGTTGTTTGACTCCCCTTAGTTTTACTTTCAGGAGAAGATCTGCCTGTCTCCCCAAAACTTCTGGTAGAGATAGAGCATGCTAGCCGGTCCCAGGGAAATAAAATTACAAAGCCAGCTGATTTGCCCTTGGAGAAGACAAGGGAGAAGGGGGGGGAAGGTGGCAGCCTGACATCCTAAAATTGCTGGGAGACAGAAGAGAAGTATATATATTCAGCATTTATGTTTAAGAGGGTGGTAAGGCCTGTTGGGAGGAATGGGGATGGAGAGCTGGGGAAGAAAAGGAACTTGGCTTCAGTCAACCCAAGATAACTTTCTCTGAAGTGGAACCTCTAAGTCCTGGGGCTGGCTGACACTGTGCGGCCGTACCCCTGAGAAAAGGCTACCGGGACGAAACATACAGAGCTCTCTCCAAGACAGCTATATGTTGCAATAAGTGAGAGTGGGAATGAATTATTTAGGAAGGTATCAGCAGTATGAACAACAGTAATGGAGCAGAATTGAAGGGAAGCTACAAGGAGGCAGAGCCTGATGAACTTATTGGAAACTCCAGGCTCCATCAGACACTATTCTTTAGTGGATATGGAGAAGGACTTATAAGTTGAGCTTTAATTAGCATTTTCACAACATTTTCCAACTTTACAAATTAGCATTTTATAATTACATCTTCAACTGAACAATTACAGTTTTTCAACTACATTTAAAGCAGGAGGGAGCAACCTTATATTGACTATTAGTATCCTCTTAATACGAAATCCCAAAAGTTCATGCTCTTCCAGAAAATTATCAAAACTACAAAATTCTTTCATATAAATACAGAACACCTTGTAATCAACTATATTCCTAACATATGGCAAAAGTATCTAAACTAGGTGCTTTCTAGGTTACCGTAAATACAAATCTAAAGGGCAACTACTGAAGAAAACATTTCCTATATGATTATCAGGTATAAAACACCACAAAAGTCTGCTGAACAAATCAAAGTGAAAAGATTTTTTCGTACACAATCTGAAAAATAAGCCTTTTCTTAGCCTTGGATTTTTGGGTTGGATCGTTTAATGATTTTCTTAGAAAAAATGCAATACTAAACGAAACTAGATCTTAACAGGCAGCAAAGGAAAGAAAGTTCATAAAGGGAAGGTGAAAAAATTCTTTCTTTATACACATGTGAGACAATATGTGAACATGTTTTAAAACTTTAGTTTTAAAAAACAGCATGCCCTATCTGCCTATCTGGATTCTTCTACATCTGCCTGTACTGCCTGTCCATCAAAGAGAGAGAGGGAGAGAGTGTACACAGTTTGATTTCACAACTCTTCTATGAAGCAGGGAAGCATAATCCAGTTCTTACAGATCTCTGAGGTGCAGAGAAATTATGAGATACTGAAGGTCAGAAAGGTTTTATGTGGGGAAGTTAGGATATCAACCAAAATCCAGTTTTATCAATCTCAGAACTCACAGAGTAGGGACACCAAACTCATTTTAATTTAACAGCTCCAAGCATTTCATATTTTTATTATATATAACCATCTATTTGTCTTCTATTTTTGAAATTCCAAGGTGCTTCTGCGTTGTACTTTTCATCCTCAAGTGCAGAGCTTAGAAACAGCTTTTTTTTTTTTTAATTAAATTGGAGTGTACACTTTTTATCAAATATATCAATATTTACAATTTCAATTACAATTTCAGCAGTTGAAGCATTAAGAAAAACACCAACAATTATGATAAAGTCAAAATGTCAGAGGTAATGGTGGTACTGCATCTCATACTTTATCTTTTCCTTTATTTTATGTCTTAAAAATGTTTTCTCATTTAGTTCTCAGCTACTGAAAGACCCATTTTTAATCACTGTTTTTGGCACAATGCTTTATAGTGCAACCCTGCCTTATTTGGGAGTGTTGTGTATACCACCAGGAAATCCTCAGGATTACATCCTTACTAGAGATGAAAATAATAACCATTCTTTTCCTCCTGAAACCTATAAAATGGAAAATTCTGAGGCATAGCAACCAGGTACACAGAGGAAATTATTCCTTTGGATTTCTGCCAATCACTAATAGGTGTTATTTCATCACAGGTTACCATGTTCAAACTACTTTTCTCAAGTGAAATTTAACACTTGGTAAACAGCAGGATATATCATAGTCCTGTGAGATTTACTGGAGAATCACCAGCCCAACACCACTGTAGTCCACACCAGGAGGAGAAGCACAGAGCTTAGCTCCAAGAGACTATAAGAGGGGCCTGTAGAAACAGCCTCACCCCTAGCCAGGTGATGACTTGAACCCCTTAAATATCTCCTTTGTTAGAACTGACAATAAATCTTTTTTTCCTGACGGTAGGGAGTGCAAGTATCTGCAGGAGCAGATATGCCTGTGCATGAGCAGTCACGCATTACACTTTCACTGCTGCTCCACCCCTTGCATCTACTTATCTTGTCCATCCCTGGCATTTGGTCCAGACATAACGCTTAAATCACCAGGAATTGCACCTGCTTTGCTATATTACTAGAAAGAGAGCGGCTGTGGGATTTCAAACCCTTACATTTGCTCGCTGTGCAAACAACCTCTCACCTTAAAGAGAGACAGGCTACTTAGCTTTAAGCGTAATTTGATGTGTGCAAGGGAGCAGGTTTATGTCTCTTGCCTTATTTCCAAACACTCATTTGTGCCCTGGGCAATTTTCAACACGTGTTGCAAGTCTCCTAGTCCACCAAGAACCAAAATACTGGTTAGCTTTTCTTCCATACAGCAGAATATATGTCAGCTACAACTCTTCAGCTGTAAGTTATGGTAAGGCTTACATTTTCTCAACAAGCAGAGGCATTCACTCTAGTAAGGACCATCCTTAGGAAATCTCATTCTTTGGATATAAAAGATGTATGGTCTTCTGCTCTGCATGTGAATACAGTGGAGCGGGCCGATCAGTGCATAAAGAGGACTCTGCAGAGAACAGGAATAGTAGAGAGACTAAGAAAACAGAAGCAGAAAAACAAAAGTCGTATAGGGACATGAATAAAAGTTTTCCAAGGTTTTTAGTCCCATTCTAAGGCTTTTTCTCCAAGATTTTGATGAGTCGTAAAGAGTACACAAAGTGTAGCAAGAACCACTGAAATGGCTCAATGAGATTAGTTCTCTCTATAGTTTCAAAATTCTTCAGGAGCCTCATGGACCTCATTTAGAAAGACTAAATGCCAAAGGTTTGCCTTTTTTTCCCCAGCTATGTCATATTATTTGCTCTAATAAAAAAATATTATTTATTCTCATACTGTATATTATAAGGACAATATTAAAGGCAGCATAAAATTAAAAAATATTGCAATATTGAACATTGTTCCTCTTCAAAGTACCTTACTAACAAGTGAAAATGAATATATATATGCTCTTTTGCTTCTATGTGCAAATTAATTGAAGACTTCTTTGTCTGCAAAAAATAATGCAAGTTTGGGCTAGAGAAATCCACGCTGGTTTTGCCATTTCTTCAGGTGAAAATTTCACTTATTTTGCTGTGTGCTCCCCATTACCTGAATATCCCTACTTAGAAATTGGAGACATTACGGAGAGGATTCCTAGGTTGTCACTGCACTGATAAAGGCTCTGAGCAGAGAGTTGACTGGTGTTACAATTTTGTAGCAATGGCACAGAGAAAACCAGCACTGAAGACATGCAAATACGTATGTCAGAGTCAAACAAAGAGTCAGAAGCTGACAAAGCTGCACAGATCCTTATTCTGGAGTCCTAGGTCTGGCAAAGGGAACCATTGACTTCAATAGGGAATACTTCTCTAGCAAGGACAAAGCAGGATTTGGCTGTAGCTTCTTAATGTGCCTTCGGCTGCTCTCCTTTTTAAGCAGATGTAACAACGAAGAAATTGCTATGCATATTTTGGACTGTATTCCACTTCATGAAATTTTCGTTACATAGTTCACATTTCATTTTTAGAGATGCTGGTCACCACTGAACTGGCAGAACAGCTGCTGCAGAAAAATTAAACCAGTATATTTTCAATGAAAAGGGAATAAATTGTTCAATTTCCCCTTCCTCGCTATTTAGCATCCACTTTTTTGCAAGCAATGTTGTGCCCATTCTCTCCAGCAGCTGGAGAGCCACCGAGGATGCTGGACTAGGTGCTGAAAAGGGAACTATACCTTACAAATAGCCGGCAAGCATGTTGATTTCTGACGTGAACTACGTTGCTTGTACACAGGGGATATATAGCACCCTCACAGTCTGGCAAAGAGAAAGGAAATAGTTCCCCTGGTTGAAATGGTTCAGCTGGCAACTGCAGAGAGTGGTGGGGAGGGGGGGTACTGAATAATGCACTTCATTAAAAGCACATTAATATGCTTCCCTCTAAAAGGACAGGAAGGAGAGACCCACATCCCTGCCTAACCCACACAGGGCTATATGCAATGGCTTCCAGGCATTACTCTTAGGAATTTTGTGCAATCTTTATAAGGTAAAAAATGATCCAGATTTCCTTTTTAAAATAATCCAAACCACTATGATCCTGCAGGATGTTCTTTTTCTCATTGTTATAAATTATTACCACTATTGCTATTACCACCACCGCCACTACTACACTATTGTATTACTATTAAAAGTAGTAATACATTATTGCTGCTGTCTTTATTAATTTGATGAGATTCTTCTGCCCCAGGATCTTCAGCTCAGGCTCTAGAGATGAGTTTTCTGCCACAATGAGAAAATGACACATGTTGCTGGCATTTGCTAGCAAAAGTGGCAGGCAACCCTAAGTGGGAGCCCACCAGGACTGAAATCAATAGGTGCCTCTGACATACAGCACACTCTGCACTGCTGAGTCTGCATCATGGATAGGCTGACAAGCCCATGATGTTTGTTACATCACAGTTAGTTACAACGCAACTGCTGTTACCTCGGCTTTGGACTGAGGTAAGCATGGTACTTGGCCTGGGTGACTTTGTGCAGATTTAGGGGTTTGGCTCTAAAAGACCCAGTTTCGGTCCATGACATCTGCTGAATGCTATGGAGGAAACAAAACAGCAGTTTGCCTGTTCTCCAACTTCTCCTTATGCTCCTTCAAAACTTTCTTTTCTTTTTAAAAAAGGCCTGGGAAAAAGAGAGAGATGCAATCATTGGAAGGTCAGGATTTAAAGAGATGTCATACATTTAGTTCTGAAAGTCATGCATAATGTTTATACTCATAGGTTTCCATACAACTTAGAAGGCGTGTAATACAAATACCATGCATTTCCCCCGTAAAGAGGGCAAATTCAAATAGTCTCATGACTTTTGCCATAAAATGTTTTGAAAAACTGAGAAGTTCCTTCTGATTTTTTCATCTTTTTCTGTTTGTTTTCTACAAGAAACAAACCAAAAGGAATGTATGACAAACTTGGAGGTCCCTGTTTCACTGATATTCTTTTTTGCATATTGCATAACCTCTCCATGTAGATCCAGAAATAGCCTGATTAGAGGTAACTGTTTTCCCTAATTTAGAGACTTGAGGGCCTATGGATCAGCTCTTGAGATAAAGAAAATAGTAATGATTTCCCCTGCCTACTAAAGAATAAAAATATTCCTTCATTTTCTTTTCCTTTTATCTTCCTGTCCTCTTCTCTACACCCTTCAAAATTCATAACCCTACAGAGGTCCTAACTATTTTGTTATAGGTTTTTTAGTGTCAGTCCTTCAGTTTTCTTTTTCTGCAGCTAGCAGCAACAGGTTGTAGGCACAGCAAAGCTTGGATGACCACCCATCAGAATTCAGACAGCTCTGCTCTTCTGTTGAAGGGATGGATTTCAGAAGCACATTAAAGGAGTACTCTTACATAAAAGTGCATTTTACTAGACACGTAAAATGGGTCAAAATATGAATTTAAACTGGCATTTTTCTTCCCATGAAGATGACATCCCCTCATTCAACTTACATTTTATGTATAAAGAAAACATAGGAAATTTCCACTATTTGTTTATCTTCGCTGCTTAAAAGGGCACTTGAACATGTCAGCACGCAGTGCTATACTGCTGAACTCGTCTTTTTGATGGCACGAATAAAAAGTAACACTTTGCTTTATGAAACCTTGCAGATATGATTTGGTCAGCTTTCTAGTATTATTTAGGTCAAACAGATTGCACACAAAGCCACTAGAGGCAGTTTTTACCTTCCTCTCACACCCTTTGACTCTGTTCTTGACATCATACAGAGTAAAGGAAGCTGTTTATAGCACAAACTGCAGTAACAAGAACCAGACACTGAGTATCTGGGATACGATCTGCATGTGAGGACGTAAGAGCTCCAAGATAAATTTAAGCAGAGGCACCACTGCAGTGGCTGATTAGATATTTCCTGTGTATTGCTTAGCAAGATGTCCAGTGGAATATAGGCATCCAGTGGTAGCAAAGCATATAACTGCAAAAGTGCAA
>WAAD01040434.1:2078-56078 GCA_013389945.1 Fregata magnificens | reverse complement strand
TTTTCCTAATAACTTTAACGGGAACTGAATGAGATCCCGAGCCTTCCTGATCTTCTTTGCCTTCTGAGAATAAAAGGGAAAACTGCATTGCTTTGCAAGCAAACGTCCGTAAGCATGAGTCAACCTTGGGGCAAAAAGTGTGGCAGCCAAGAGTGTGGCCTCACAAGCTCCTCAAAGAAGCAGTGCTATTATAAAGAATAAAGATTTACAAGACTAAGCCATGGAAGGTTGTGCAAAGGTTAAGTAAATGCTTTTTATACTGAGCTTAGCTCTGTCTTTGTATCTCCAGAATTTAGTATACATAAAAGTGGTTTTGGAGTTCCTTTAGAATAGATGAAAGGATTTTATCAGTTTTCATTAGTTTTAGGTTAAAAGAACCCTGAACTTTAAATACTTGTTCAGGTGAAATACCAAAGCTCCTCTAAGATATGTCTTTGACAAGGGAAAAAGTATATATGTTTTGATACATAAAACATGCATTTGAAACATTACTGCGTATGGGGGCATTTACTGAGAAAGTTCTTTATATATTGAACACATTGGGTTTCCATACACAGTCTGTAACCTCTAAAAGAAAAAATTCCTACTATATTAGCTTTCTTGTATCTGTCAGTCAAGCATCTGTAGGGTCCTTGAGTTAGTTTTGAGGTAAGAATCTCAGATAAGTCTTTCTCATTATGTGTGTCACTGATATTTAAAAATAAGCTAAATTATTAATTAAGATTAAATGTAGTAGCTGCATACTAATATGCTGGCAATTTATCTATCACTTTTAGCGGTGAGCATGTTTAAATTATCTCACCTCAGTGCCTGATAAACAATCAATGGACTTTATTTAATAGCTTCATCTCCAGTGCTAATTGTATCCATTTAAATGAAATTATTCTGATTGTTATTCCATGTAGTGATTTGGTGATATCAGACTTCTGAAGAGATATTATTGATTTGGGGCAACCAAGCACCATCCATTACATCTGTGAAGACAGGAATTAAATATAAATAGTGGGCTATTATTTTGTGGATGTCTTTGTGGACAAATAGGGTAGCGGAAGCAGGATAATTACAAATTTGCACTAATTTGTCTTCTTGATTTATAGGTATATGATTCCTGAAAATAAAATGAGGGCTACAAAGTAATCAAGTGAAGCTGGCAATAGATATAACCTTGTGACTCCTTTAGCAGAAAGGACAAACAATTCATGTGCTGTCAGATTTTAAAAGGTATTTAGACAGCTAAAAAGAACTAGTTTAGCACCTGATGAGATTTACAACTGTGCCTAAAATGATTTTTGGACAGTTAGATAGTATTTAGGAAGCAGACTAAACAAAAAAAAAAAACCTTTCATTGTCACAGAGTACATCTACCATGCTGAAAGGAACCATACAAAAAACATTTCAAAGAAGTTGGACAAAGAGAACTTTTGTGCAACATTCCTGAGGTTGCGGAGATACAGTAAGCCCAACTAAAAGTTTTTACAACGCATCTGAATTTACAAGTGAGCTGAACAGAATCAGTGGGAGGCGTGTGGTGTTGGAGATCCAAGAACGACCAAATAATCTGGCAAATGAGGAATTAATGAAAAGATGACTTGATAACAGAGAACATGCTCCTTGCCTTGAGCCTCAGTGACATGAAACTAGGTGAAGATAGTTCAGAAGACACAGTAAGCAGGAAGGAATGAGAGGTGAGGGTTTTTTGCAGTGGTCATGATAAAGCCCTAACTGTACAGAAGAAATTCATTATGCATAGCACCCACAAGCTCATACAGTCTCTGACAAGGGAGGAAAATGGAGAAAAGGAAAATTACAGAAAAGGTGGTCCTGACTTAATGTCATCAATGAGCAGGACCAGCACTTGAGAAGCAGCACCAGAACCTGGGTTTGTCTACGGCAACACACACGATCTGATCAAATCTCACTTTGCATTAGATGCAGAGTTAATCTGACACATCCTGTAGTTGTTGGTAATAAAATCACACCTTGATGACGTAGTGTGTTGCTGCATTTGTGTTTCAAAGTGATTTGGTAAGCTGCAATAGCTATTCACCATCACTGCAGGGACTCCCTTGCCCACCTCCTTCATAGGGCCAGCTGTCCCCAAGCAATCTCTTAACTGGATGGTGCACAAGAGTCGGGCTACTCGTATCAAATACAAGATATATTTCCACTTCTGTCCTGACCACCAGGAGGGGCCAGCCAGCCTGCTTCTCAGAACTGAGCAACCACACGCTGCTTTAATTCACTATTTTTCTTTAAGTTTTTCCACAACAGAAAAAGATGCAGCATTCACAGGACCAGAAATATGCACAAGACAGACAAGGATTCTGGTGTCTCACTCTGTGTTCCCAAGCAATTTCCATACTTTGTGTTAAACAGCCACTGAACAAAATGCTTAATAGTGTTATGAGCAGGATGTGAACTCAAGAGTCCGTTCTTCTTTAGGCTGGATTTTAACTAACAGTTGCCATTTTCTGGAGGTTCCCAAGGTAGCTGGCATACAAGCACAACCTAATTTTCATCCCAGATAGCTAGGGAAAAATGGGATAACAGTGAGATTTAGATGTCACCCCTCCAAAGGGAATGCCTGTTGCAGTCATGAATTGTCTCTCATGCCCAATATATCCCAACACAGACATCCATGTGTTTCTCCAAGTGTCCTGTGGGCTGCTGGGCAGAGAAGTCACCACTATAGATGCAAAGGTGCTTTCTAAGCAGTAAATGAAAGCGTTCAACAAACCATGTAACGGGACCCAGGAGATGAGTCTGAAACCTGACAAAAGTAAAGTATAAGATGTCACTGGGATCTCTCCAACGATGCCAAGACCGATGGGCTTCTCAGTGCAACCAGAGGCAAAGCCGATGTTGCCCACAGAATTATAACTTCGAAAACAGAACAATGATCTCTGGAAACATCTTGGATAGGTGGAAGTTGATAAAAGTTTTGAGAATCTAAATTTCAGACTGAGATCCTTTTGTGCGTTTGCCATCATGCAGACCACCCAAAGTTTTGTTTATATGTCCCTAACCCCACCTTCAAGGCCAGGTTCATGGGTCCTGAAGACAGTGAGCCTACAAGCACAGCTCAGGCATAAGTCCGGTTTTGCATGGGTATGCAAGCCTTGACATACAGTCAGTTAATATATGAAAAGGTTTATCTAGGTTGGTTGTTCATGGGTAGTGTGCAAGCTGCCTATAAAGAGAGTACCTGGTTGAAAAGCAGGAGGGAGGCAGAACTTGCTGTGCTTACAGACATTTGGGAGTCTTTTCTTTCAGAGTCATGTAAGTGATGGCAGAAAACTCATGAAGGTAGCTATCACACTATGTCTTTTGGGCCTCATGAAAATCAACCCTTTGTAAAGTTGTGGCAATAGAAGAACCAGCTAAAACATCTTTTCAGCACAAAAGAGAAAACTCTTTTGTTGGTGCAAACCCCCATGCAACTTTCTATCTTTACCGTAATTAATCTCACATGAATTACCTTTGACTGCAGTCAGACTTTCAACCAAAACACAAACCTCTTATGAAATTCATTGGAGTTTTTAAAACGGAACTGATGAAGGAATTTGACATTAATCTACAGTTTTCCTCACAAAACTGAAGATATTCCCAGTGGTAAAAGACAATGCCTATTAACTAGGACCACTTTACTAGAAATCAGATGCCAGAGTTGCAAACCTCTGAGTATCATAGGCAACCAATAAACAGAGGTACAACAGTGCAACACAAAATTAGTCCAAGAATGAAAAAATATCATCTCAACATTGTCTTTAGCTTAAATATAGCATATTTCCATTCTGGAATGTATTTCAAACCTTTTCTAAAAAGTAAAAAGAAAAAAAAAGGAGTCTAACTCAGCTTTCCTAGTTGCAAATCTTTCAATTTTTAGTGATAAAAATCCCTGGCTAAGATCGATGAATGTTTATACAGAATCTGAAAGAGTACAAACAGAAGGCACAATCCAGTTATTCTTTTGAAGGCAAAATTCTGTTATTTACTCTGTATCTTGAGGCACATGAAAACCTTCTGTAGAATATAATGACAAAGTAACTATTATAGAGCAGCTATTCACTGCATAAAACTTGCTCTGTCTGATGTCCAGTTCTGCTTTCCCTTGATGCTGATGTCATATTTTGGCACTGAATTACAAGAATGAAGATCAGCTTGATCTTGACAGTTTGTGAGGAAGTCAGGGAAACTGCGACACACCATTTGAATGGGAGAGAATAGGAACAGTGGATGGAAAGCAACTGAAGCTTTATTTTTTAGGGCTACTTATTGCAAATCAAGCAGTATAAATTAATTTCCGATTTGTCTTATGAGTAGATGCAGTTCTCACACAGTGGAGCCAATACCATTCCACTTAGATAGGGAAAAGGGAGCGTGAGCTTAAAAAGTGATTTTTATAACATCCAGAGCAGAAAGATAAACTCTATGGCAGTATCTTGCACAATGAGGATTGCAGGAGAGCTTTGGGTGAGGAGTACTGAAACAAACCTATGGAGCTCAACCCAGTTGTTATTCTCTGAATGATGGATTTAATGAAAGGCAGGACACCTGGGTCATAAGGGGCAAGCAATGAGATATTTGTGGGATGTTGCTTGCTGGGGCAGGAGCAGAAAACAACTCTGAGGCTCCAGCGGTGGAGGTCTGCAGTCACTTATGGAACTGAAGGTCCTTCTGCTGAAACTAAGAAGGCAGGAGAGTGATACGGAAAGTGTGCATGAGATACATGAGAGGTGTATCTGCTAATAGCATTGATTGTCTATACGTGACTTCATTACAGCCACTGAACTACTACCGCAGAGCCTGGGGGGGAAGGATCCATCACAGAGCTCCTCACTGCACAGCTGGTACTGCACAGGCAGAAGAGCTTCCACCAAAGTTATCGCCCAGCAACTTTAGCACTGACTGGCACCAGCACACATCTGCAATTGTTCCAGCCAAACTTTGCTTTTGATAAAGAAATTGAATACTAAATACTCTTCCCCTGGGTTGAGAACTCTGCCAAGCATCAGCCTAGTGAGAATTTTTATAACAAAAATTTATTCATTTCTGGGAGCTGGAGTTTTATAATGGGTAGAATGAGTCACTCTTTACTAGTGCAGTAATACAGAGCTGCACTCTAATCACAGATTCCCATCTGGACCATTTATTTGTGAATTTATCTTAAAATATGAAACAATTTCAGCCACAATTTGTGGTTTTTTCCTGCCACATTTTACCCTTGTTCCCTCCCTTTCCTTTTGGCAGTAAACATATTTTCCCCCCTTTTTTCCACCCAGTCAGACAACCTCTGCATTTTTCTTATATTCTAACAGTTTCCAGCAGCAAACAAAAGACTCCTTTCTTTAGCCATTAGTGTTGGCTATCCTAAATTTACTTTTTATTAACAAATGAAACCTAGCATATAAGTTCATTGCTTCAAGACACTCAGAATAGGTCTAAATTAAGGAGGATCTACCACGTAGTTCCAAGAAAAATCAGAAAGAAATTGTAAATTAGAAAACAAAGCTCTATTATTTCTCCAATGTAAGTTTGGTTGGCAGATTTCAGTGAGTGCTGGAACGAGTTTAGTCTAATAGGGACACTAATTGTATTCAGACTATAATTTAAAAATGAATATATAACCACAAGGGTAACATTTGAAGCTAAACTAACCCCATGCTTACCCACTAATTATCTATTATAAAAGTGACAACAGTATTATGGCAACTCAGACACAAGTGTTAGTGTGCACTTAGACTGCAAACAAAATGTTTAGTTTAGCCAAAAGCTGCTTATCTACATGGTGTTTGAGTTAGATCAGACTAATCCAGAAAAAAATGAGTTCTAGCAATATCAGTAATCATGCGGTTAAAGGTGCTTTTTTAATCTGAGAGTTTTGAATGAGAACAAATACAGCAGATGGATAAACAAACTCAAATGGATGGTGATCTATGAATCATGAGTCTTAGCCAGAGATAATGTCAGAATTTAGCTGACATTAAGTATCTCATTCTACCAATACCACTGTCACTAGCTTCACGACCAGACAAGCTACCTCTGTTGAACAGCTAAATAATTAAAGAGGACCTATTAAGAATTCATTTCTCCAATTAAATAACTCAATTAGTAGGCAGTCAGCACACTAAGCAGTTATGTCATGCAAGGGGAAAAGCAGGGAATTTTACAGAAAAAGAGGTAAACCTGAGCTCTCTTTATTTTTTGTTGTTGAGGCAGTTTATTTCCATAGGCTCCCCAACAGCCCCATGCACCAGCTTGAACATCTCATATATTGGTAGCTGATATTCACAGCAGTGGGTTAACATATTTCTTATTCATTTCTACAGGAGTGAGAAAGGTTTAAGAAGGAAAATATTTGATTATTCAATTGCATGATTACTCGGTGTTGACCATCGTACAGACAGAGTTGTATAGTGGACAGCTCCCAGAAGTAGAAGCAAGTGGCATTGTTCCGGGGTAGTGAGCTACATCCTTGCACTGCAAGTGAAAATGGTCCGAATCCCATTTCAAAGTGATGTGCTGTGAAGGCAAGCGTACCGCTGAGATTGTGTAGTTAGACGACTTGATAACAAGGGATTTACAGGCATGAATAAATGCACGTGAGGAACCAACTTGCACTGGTAGCAGCATCTAAGAGCTGAATGTTTCCTTCTACTTGCATCTCTCTGGGGATTAAGGAGGTAAAAACAGTAATAAAGACTAGCATTAGTGATCACATGGAGAAATATGATAGCCAGAAAGAGTCAAGTTTAGTAGAAAAAACCTCATGTCCCACAAATCTGTAAGAAATCTTGAAAGAAGTGGGTGTGCCCAAGGCACTCCCAGTGACAGAATATTCTCAGCTTATCAAAAAGCTAACAGCATCCCTTTTCCTAGGTATATTAAAATGTCATGCTATGAGAGGAAAGGTCTCTCACAGGTTCACAACCAGTTAGAAGTTAGGAAGACAAAAGCTGAACTAGAAAGTCAGCTTTCACCAGAGAGAAGTTACACCTAGATCCTTTGAGGATCTGTGCTGGGGGGAATCCCCCTTCCCTTAGGGGCTTATAAATGGAATGAAGAGTGAAAGAACTACATTTCCAAATGAAACAAGTTTTTTTCAAGATAGTAAAAAACTGACACAATGTACGGAATGATCTCACGATACTGGGTGACTTGGCAATAAAATGGCAAATTAAATTCAGTACCAATTAATGCAGAGCAATGCACATAGGAGAAAAAAAAATCTGTGCATAAAAGCAATGAGGGACTCTACCTATTAGCACTTGGGGAAGGATGTTGGAGTCATTTCGGACAGTTCTTGGAAAACATTGACTCAGTGCTCAACAGGAAAATGGAATGATAACAACTATTAGGAAGGGTGGAGAGCAAAGCTAAAAACACCATTTTGCTGCTGTGTAAATCCATGACATATGGACATAGGTGGACATGACATATAGATGTAACTGTTCCTTCTTTAAGAAGATGTAGCCAACCCAGAAAAGACACACAGAGGACAACAAAGATAATTACGCTGCCATAGAAGGAGAAACTAAATAGACAAGGCCTGATCACAGCACAAGAGCTGATGGGTGTGTGACAAGATTGCCATGCACTGGAGGTCAGGGAGCAGCATGAGCGGCTGCTCCTAAGGGGAGGCAAGACAGGAGCCACTGGTGATGGGGCAGGACAATGGCCTCTCCAGCAAGGGTGCAGTCCCCCAGCACTGCAACAAGGCAAACAGAGCAGGTCCAGGGGCAGTCCCTGCTTCAGCCCCAGGTTGCCACCAGGCACATCCCCTGTTACAAGGGCATGTCCAAGGGCAAGCAAGAAAGTCAACAAGGCCAGGCACACCATACCCACATACAATGTAGTTCATGCAAGGACCAAGCACCAAGTCTTGGGCTTAAACAGGGCTCCTGGGCCAGTGGGTGAGGGTGGGTCAGTCGTTCAGATGGTGGCTCTTCATTTTGTCTCGTGCTACTGATGGAGAAAAAGGGCGTCCAACCCTGAGGGACCTTAGCCTGGGCATCTGTGAAGCCTTGGAGCTTATTAGGGAATGGCCTGGTTTTAATGATCTTCATAAATGAATCTGCAAAATGGAATGCACAATTTTACATCCCCAACTTGTGTTAATATAGTGACTAAATGATTTGTGATTCATTCCTGTCCCGCTCTATTTGAGCAAAGGATAAAAATAAGCTGTCACTATTTAGCCTTCTTTGCAAAACTAGAATCAGTATTTTTGACTAAGAAAAAACTAATGAGGCTAAATGAAAAATAAAAAGACCAAAAGTTAAATGGGGAATTCTAATAGCTCACTTCTTAAAAAAAAAAAAAAAAAAAAAAAAAAAGTCATAGAAATTTATTTTATAACTGTGAGTTAGCCATCAGTTCTATGAAACCACAGCAGTTGGAAAATGCATTCCCCTTTCCGTGCATGTTGTTGACCCAGTCGGAGGTCTTACTTACAGTGAGTTGACAAGATGTTACATTTGAGGATAGAGCTGTTATTGTTTTCAAATTTATAGACATACCTAGAGGTAATTGTAAACCATTTGAGTGGCTGCCATAAGCTATCCTGAAATGACTGGCAGCCTTTCACAACAGTTACTCAGAAGGAAGTTATAAACCTAATACGAGCAGATGAACAATTATGGGAATACCAGAAGATGTTTGGAACAGACTTTTGTCTAAAATTTTTCTAGCAGATTTCATCTGGAATGTAGCACTGGAAGGGACCTCCTGAGTTACTGAATCCAATTTCCTATTATCACCGCTAACAAAGTCAGAAACACCATGAATCTGGCAAGAGCTCTGTGATGGTAAACTGCCAGTCTCCCTGGCTTGGCTTCCAGAGGGAAAAGCATAAGCAGGTAGCCAGCCATGGCTGAATTTACTGAAAATTGCTACTGAAAGGTAACAGTTTCTCAGGGACTGGCAGGAAACTGGAGTTTGCAGGGTTGAGCACCAGGATAGAGATTACACAGCAGAATTACAGTGGACTTTGCCCAGGGGAGGGCTGAGGATGGCTGGGTGCTTCAGGGCTTGCGAGCCAGAAGGTAAGAAGAACCTAAAGAGCTCCAGGACAGAGGCTTAAGGAATAAGAAATATCTGTTTGTAAATTAAGCATGCTCCTGCTTAAAACAAACGAACTGGTGAAAACAGCTCCTGAAGAGGCCCAGCTGTGTAACTTCCAAATCTTGAGGGCAGTTTCTGTCAACAGTCCTGTCTCCTGAGCCAGCCTCACAGACCTCGGCACTCATTTTTAGTCTCTTACCTCTTAGAGCTCAGAGCAAGACTGGGTTTAACTGAATCTTAAATGAAGGCCAAGGTAAATTCTTATCTAACCACCTCTGGGGAAAAATCTAGTAAAATAGCTTAGAGGATGGTAACCCATCCATGCAAATTTAAATCAATAGGTAGAATTCTATAGGGAGAAGGAGTTCCTTGTGAAATGTTAGACCATAAGGACTTGTTCTGGAGCAGTGGGGCAATGAAATGTCTCTCATCCTCAAGTGGGGTTCCCCACAAGTGGTGGGGTTGCCTGGAGCTCTTCAGCTGCCAGGTGATGGGAGGGAGGGAGGGGAGGAAACCTTCCTCCATGCAGACCCACCCACCAGCATCTCTTTTAGTGATCCTTGGCAGCTTGTGACAGGCTCACTAGACTCCCCAAGGTCAAGTAGATGCAGGAGAAAGGATCAAACTATGTAACAAGTTGTTGGAGGCTAAAAACAGGTGGATTATTTTCATGCTGCCCGCCATCTTGTGTACCAAATTACTGAGCCGGGGTCAGTCAATGCTGTGCACACCGGTACATGTGAAAGTAATGGACAGGCATGCCATGGACTCCTTCTCTTGAGGGTGATGATTTGAAATGCCAAGTCCTACCCCAAGGGGGGAAATAACCCCAGGCAACAATCCACACTGGGAACCAACTGGATGGAAAGCAGCTTTGCAGAAAAGAACCTGGGGGTCCTGGTGGACAACAAGGTGAACATAAGCTGGCAATGTGCCCTTGCTGCAAAGAAGGCTAATGGTATCCTCAGCTGGATTAGATAAAATATTGCCAGCAGGTCAAGGGAGGTGATCCTTTCCCTCTGCTCAGCACTGGTGAGGCCACACATGGAGTACTGTGTCCAGTTCTGGGCTCCCCAGAACAAGAGAGACATGGACTCACTGGAGAGAGTCCAGTGAAGGTCTGCAAAGGTGATTAAGGGACTGGACATACGAGGAGAGGCTGAGAGAGCTGGGACTGTTCAGCCTGGAGAAGAGAAGGCTTGCGGGGGGGATCTTATTTATGTGTATGAATACCTGATGTGATGAGGAGGTAAAGAAGATGGAGCCAGGCTCCTCTCTGTAGTGTCCAGTGACAGGACAAGAGGCACTGGGCACAAATTGCAATACAGGAAATTCCATTTAAGCATAAGAAAATACTTTTAGTTGTGAAGGTGGTTGAACACTGGAAGAGGTGGCCCAGAGAGGTTGTGAAGTCTCAAAATTTGACCGGACATGGCCCTGAGCAACCCACTCTCACTGACCCTGCTTTGAGCAGAGTGGTCAGACTAGATGATCTACAGAGGTGCCTTCCAGCCTCAGTTATTCTGCGATTCTGTAATTATATGTTTCTAGGACTTTTACTTGTTTACAGTAACTGCCTCACGACCTAGTGGTTCTTTGCGTAGAATATAGCAGTGATTTGCACAGCACTACTTGGAACAGAAAAGTAACCATTTACAAGCAACCCGGAGCAATTTTTAGTATGCTTTAGCACCTGTTAAGGAATGGGATTTTCCTGCCCCACAATGAGGCAGGAAAGCGCTGTGACCCCTACTGTACAGTCATGAGGTGGTGAGGATTTATCCACAGCTGGGCCCTACAATTAGAGGGTTTATTTGCAAACGTAAAACAGAACTCTTCTGGTTCTCCTCCTGTGCAGAAAATAGATGCAGGCTGCAGAAGACAGTCTCAGGACAGGAATTTGCACGGTGAACTTGACACTTAGGAATGCACCAAGTAATTTTATGGTTATTTCACTAAACAGGGCTCAAAAAATGCAAGGTATTAACATGATCCATGCCTACCTCAGAATCCTCTCCTACTTCTCATATATACTTCCCTCCTTTCCTCGGACCCTGATCACACTGCCAGTGGCCGTCCCTGGCTGCTTTGATGCTTTCTGTCTCTCCATGAGAGGCAGCAATCCTTTTGGAGTCTCCAGTGCCCCTCCTGGCCAGGTCCTGGGGGGAATTAACCCCTTGCATTTCTTCCTGTGCAGTGCAGCATGGTGCTGGGGGCAGCAAAGCTGGGGAGACAACCACACCTGTGCCTCTTGTGGCCTTCATCCCCAAAGGGGACAGCAGCCTCTGCGAAGGGGAATCTCACAGGAGCATTTTATCCTCTGACTCTGCTGTCCCGCTGCTGAGGAGAAATGACAGCCTGGCCCTTTGTCAGCAGGATGCATTTTAATGGACTGTCATCCTCCCCACCCCGAGGTGGTGAGCCCGTCAAAACTGAGGAAACACTGAGCAGCGCAGCGTTTGCTGGGCAGCAATATGCTTGAACAACTTCTGAACATGCTGGTAATGCTTTCTCCAACACCTCTTGGTAGTCAAGTTCCTTCCTGAAGATGGACCCGGTGATTTCACCACCCTGCAGTGCCCCTGCCCCTCAGGGCATAAAGAGACTGTCCTGGAAAAGACGTCCCCTGTCTCCATCCCTCAGTACAGGTTGGATCCAGAGCAGCCCCCAGGCCTCGCAGCCTCAGAGCCATGCTGGCGCTGTGGGGAAGAGAAGGAGTTAGCGAAACCTGGTAAATGGCCATTTCGAGTGACTTTCTGCTTTGAGCACAGAGCACCAGGCAGGGAGTTACTAATTGCTGGGTGCGGAGCTGAATGCCAGCAGGCATTCAGGCAAGAGGTCAAGTCTTGCTCTTGCCTCCTGTGTATAAGGGAAAGAAAAAAGGAAAAAATGTTATTACACTTTATAAAACTCTTCAAAAGTGAAGAAAGTGTGATCTTCTTCTGATGCTGTCTGTCACTTTCCCCCCTGAACCGTCAGGAGTCAAAATCTGATCTCCATGGTAAGTCAAAAGGCCATCCCAAGGTATCTGGCAGATTTAATTTGTTTGAGGGTAGAGTCTTCTCAGCTGAATTTTAATTAGCAGTTGATTTTCTTTGAATGCAAAAAGCAAAGTGTGTGTGTCCTGCAACACAGAAAGGAGATTTGCCGCACATCTTGAGAGCTTCATTGATTTGTCTGTTTTCTTCAAGCACTGCCATATTCTTCTGTTTTCATGTGGAAATATACAGAAGCGTAAACATAAATGGAAGTGTGTCTTATGAACTGAGAAGGAAAAGGATAACAAAAAAAATTCAGACCAAGCATTTAAGGACATTGTTTTTTCTGCTGTATTGCTGTGTAAAGCAATCCTGACATCACAACACAATCAGTCAAATATTGTTTGGCGCAAATTGTCCTACGACTTCCCTAAACAACATATTTGCTAATAGTTATGGCTAAATAATGCAAAAAAATCAGATATTGTAAATAATGTATTGATCCACTGATGGACAACAATCATATAATACATTGTTAGATAATGTGTCAGCCAACCACATAATTGGTAGACTAATGAATACGATAGTTCATATATAATTTACTCAAAGAAATATACCTAATTTCCCAGATTTAAATAAATAATTCAGCTAGATGTGTTTGTTAGCAGAAAACCATTTGGTAGGTAACACAAATATTTTCTTAAGGTCCAAGTGAAAAAGATCTTTTTACTGCATTTGAACAGAGGCTCTTTAGCATGTTTATAGCACACCTGCCAACTCCTATTTTATGGGAAAAAAATGACCACAGATAACAAATGTACCTACATGCTCACGTGTTTCCATAAATTCAAGCAAAACCAATCAGCTTGGTATTTTTCCCATCAAAAAAACCTCTAAAGAGTCAGCTCCAAAACCAACTCCAATGTCTGTGGATAAGTGCTTGAATTCAAATGAACCATTGCAAATCTTTATTTGAGCTCATTTGTACGTTTGCAAATAATTTCTCTATAAATATAAGCTTCAGCTTTTGGCAAATGCGTCTGACCCAAGCAGACACCAGAGTAGAATACAGAGTTGTGTAAAACTAGACAGCTCAGATGACTAAGGTGGACGTTGCAGTGACAGCTGGAAGATCTGGCAGGACTCGGGGATGTGTGAGGTCTTCTGGAGCTGAGGCCCCCTAAATTGGCTGGAAGAAGCATCTGACTTGGTTAGCTACAGGTTTGCAGGCACAAGGGATAAGACCAGGTCCAGAGCCTTTGCACTTCTATTGCTTTCTCCTGCGGCTGCTCTTTTGCTTCTCAAGAGCTTGCTCAGGAGACCCCAGACACTAATTGCAGGGGACTCATGCTGTAGTGTGGAGTCACAGGGCTGCGTCAGGGATCATCCTGAGCTTAGTGCAGAGGTTCGCAGTGCCGTCTGCCTCCTTTGCCTAAAGACGAGGTTACCATGAAGTACCAAATCTCATCAACCCTTCTTCACCAAATGTCCAAACTTTGAAAAGAACAGCCATCATTATTTTACATGCTAAGAGGCTTCAGCACATAACAGAGAAGCTATCCATACATATTTCACACAAAAAAGGATTCCTAAAAGTGCACTATTTTACTTGCAAATAGTGCTGATGGAGTATTAGTGGCAATATATTGCACTGTCCTTTTAAAATTTGTTGAGAATAAATGGGCTCAAACCCACTCCTGCCAAAATTGATACCAAGCTAGAAAGGTGAATTCAACCCTGTGATTGCTTACATGTATCATACGAAATCCCATCCACACTTCAGTTTCACACTAAATGTTTTAATGAGAATTGGGAATTTAGCAACAGTCAATGGTCTGGAAATCAGCATTATCTTTAATTTTAAAATAACACATTTAATATTAAATCTGCCTTCTTCTAAGGATTTTATTTCCTTCATACCTGAGTGGATATTCATGGGAATAGTAAAAGTCACTTGACCATAGGTGTATTCCTTTGGAAAAATCTACTGCTGTTTCACATCATAAAGGAGCAAATTTTTAAAAATTTAAATTATCCATTTTTCACTTAATCTCATTCTCTGAATGTCTAAGTTATTTTCAATAACATTGTAAAAAATCAATCTGAAGCAATCGTCTACCATGGAAAATTTCAATGTGACTTGCTAAAGTGTTGTAAGGTTATTAGTAAGTGAAATAAACCATAAATAGGTTTACAGAAGAACAGACTAGGCACTTTTAAAGCTCAATTTCACACTGCTCACTACACTTTGCCTAAGATAAAACACATAATACAATCCCAAAGCAGTGGTCATTGCAAATTGATGCACATTTTAACTAGAACAAGGCACTGGGTACCCATTAACTCATTTTATTTTAATTTAGCAGTAAAAGCTTTCATTATAGCCATTAGACAAGAGACAAACCTTTGGCATTAAAGTAAGAGAGAAAGCATATATAGAAATAAAATAAAAATTTAATTTACAGCATGGGAACTGGTAAATTTATATTAACAGAACTTAAAGACTTAGTTCTAAATAATTGAATCTGATTAATACAAATGGGAAATATATCAAAACATTAAAAAATCTGGAGAGAATTAATTTTAGAGCTCTGTAGGTGGAGACTAACCCATGTTTTAATACATATTTTTCCAGTTATGGCTTGAGGAAATAAAACCAAGTTGCTTTCACAGTTGTTTGTAGTATATTTGTAGCAATTATAATTTTCCACACTTTCTTGCGATACTTAGTTGGCAAATAGGGCAGAGAAATGTACATGTTTGCAGACACGATATTCCACCTGTTATTTTCCTCAGTTCTGGGCATACTTCTTTTCCTGTCTTTTCTCAAATCTTAGCTTTAAAAGATGTGTATTTTGGAGCAAACCTGGCCACCACCTTCCATTCACTATTTACAGTGTCTGTTTAGAAGAACTGCAAATTTGTTATGTTAGGTAATATGAATAAAGAAAAAAATTAAGCATCCAATCTGTACTAGAAGGGAAAAAAATCCCTATGAAGCCTGGGACAGACCAAGTTGGAGGTTTTTTTCAATGTGATTCTTCTCCTGGATGTTCCATACAGCTTTGACACAAACAGACTTTGAGTAACGGCGCTTGATAACAGTCCTGGGTGCTACGTCTGATTTGCTGTCCGCATGGTTTCTGCCTGACCCTGGAAGACAGAACAGAGACACTCCAAAAGACAGAAGTGGCTGTGCTTCTAACCCCCTGTTTCTTGTCCAACCCAGACGCTGTCCCATGGGAAGTGGGGTACCAGGGCTCAGCATCCTCAGAGGCTTCACACCACCCCTGAGCTTGCCAGACTGTCCAAAGCCTGGGGATGCCAGTGCCTAGCCAGACTCCAGCACACACCCAAACACTGACATATACCCAACGCTAGATGACAGAGTCAAACTCTGTTTCCATCTTTCTCGGACATGTTAGTTTTAACAAACCAAAAGCCAGCCTCAGTACAGCTCTTAATTCTCCTTTCTGTGTCCACATGGTACTAAGTAGCATACAGGGCTCCTGACCCATGGTGCAGGCTCCTTAGACGCACAGACAATTTATTCTACTCATATAAATAGCGACTGTACGGAAGACATACTGAGCTCTGCTCGTCTTGCCAATTTAAGCTTTGCTTATCAAGCAGAACACACATATTGTGTGATTCTGACATGGCAGAATCTGCTAAGAAATTCATCCTTCCACCACATCCCTCCTTGAATCTCAGCTTACAATGTAAATATGTATAAAATGCATATTCTAGCTCTGCGGAGATGCCTTTTTTAAAAGAGCATCAAATCCAGTCCCTGTAGCAACAACTCCATTTGCATACAAGTGGGCTGAGCTGTTCTTCAGAGGGATCTGAAGCCCATTTTCCAAGCAATGGGGGATTTATCGTGTTCCTGCTGTGGAGTTCTCCATTTTGCTGTAGTCAACAAAGTCACCGGGATTCTGCAAAGCACTGAGGTCCACCCGCACAGAACAGCTTGCGAGACTGGGGCCTGGGCACAAACAATAGCAGTTTTCTTGGCAAGCTTGAAAGACCTTCTTGTTGGCAGATTGAGGAAGCCCACGCTTCTCCTACTGCACTGCCGTTCGTCAGTATCAGAGAAGAGCATTAATCAAACATGCAATACCATTATTTTTCCAAATTGAGGCCTCAGGTCTGTGATAAGCACTTCTCTTAACACAACATTGCACAAATATTATGCAACCACACTTCAAAACTGCTGTGTTGAGGAATTTGAATAATAATGAGTACTTTTTGGAAATATTGCTCCAGTCTTGCCTCTGTCTAGGCAGGGATCATGGGCAGAGTGCTACATGCTGCATGAGTTGATTTGTCTTTTTATCTGCTTTTGGCTCATAGCTCACTTACAACTTTGTGAAAAATGACAGAGTGTCAACATCTTGCCATTAATGGGCCATGTGACAGATGCCCAACGCAGCAGGCTGAAGAGAAGCATCTGAGTCCTGCAAACTCTCCTTACTGCTAGATTTACTGATGGATGACAGAGCTCCACGGTGCTGACAAAGATGCTGCTGACCTTACTTCCAAACATGCTAGATGGTTTGCAGTTTACAGCAGTCTGTCCAGGACATAAGATACAAAAACCAAGCATGTTTTTAGGGCGGGGAAGGGTTGATTTTTAAATGTGGAAAATGGTTCAGAAGCAGTGAAATCTCTAAAGAGATATGTTGCTTTGGAAATGTTTCTGTGATCTACAGAAAGAGCAGATCTCTTTTTAAAAAGTTAATCCATAGAATAGTAGATAATCCCCATCTTTTTCCCCACATACCAGCTGTCCTCTACTAGAAACTTTCTTATTTACCTGTGACAATACTTAAACTGGCCAGATCATATTAAATATTTGGAAAGAGGATGCTTTTATAAAGGGAACTTTGCCAGCGCAACAAAGCACTTCTTATGACATTTCTTGCTAACTTCTGTTTGGTTGTTAAACATTTTTTGTTTTCCTGCCCATGGAACAAGCACTCAACTATTCTCAGGCTTTAAAAAGGGAACAAAAATTAAGATAGCATGTGCTTTCCTTTTCAGCTCGTATTGTCTCTGAGAAGCAAATAAATACAGCCTGCTTGCCTGTGAGGATGAGTATCAGAAAAGTAAAAGTAGGACACAAAAAATAAAAGCATCAGTGAGTCATAGCTACATACGCGGCAGAACTGAAAGCTCATTATGACAACTTAGAGGAGTTGTTCATGTACAGCCTATAGTGCGTTTGCATCAGCATTTTAGTTCAAGCTAGGAATTGCTCAAAGATCACTACTCTCCACACGGCAATGCAGCAGCAGAGCACATGGACTAGATTCCTTTCAGGTGAGGTACCCCCAGAGACGCCCTCCAGGAGGACATGTAATGTACCCCAGCCACAAACGTTCAAGCATTCAAGCCACAGTACCAGGCTAGAGCCAGCCAAAAGGACAATCCTTGAAAAGCACGTCATGTGGACACATGGTCCTCGGCACCATTTCTCACCACAGATCCACTTCCATTGTTTGTTGCTGAATTCAACATAACCAATGAGTGCTGAGGAGGTCAGGAAAAAGCTTTGACATGTGTGAAGCTGTGGCGAGGTCAGGCACAACTTGCCTCCATTCTGCCCATTGGTGGGGTGCAGTGACGACCCATCAGGGTTTATGGTTGTTCCAGCCAAGGAACTGAGGTAACATCAAATCCCAAATCTCAGGATTGAGGGGCAGAGTTTGAAAAGAGAGTAAATAAGCTGTGGTCTTAATATTAGCTTGTACAACCATAATGTCTCAGGAGAGCCAATGAGACTCAAAAAACTATATGGACAAATGGTGTATTTTTGTAGTAAGAAGGATCCTGTGTGAGTGTTGCAGCTGGCTCTCTGACCTGAAAAGCAGACAGAGAGAAGAGCTCTTCAGCTTGGGAAGAAGCCATGAGCTGCAGGAGAGAGATCCGTAAAATACTCCTCGAGACACAGAGAACACAGAAATGTGGACTTACTGCCTCATGCAGGTAGTGATGTACTACAGAGAAGACGACTTTCTGTTCCCACAAACATGAGCTGCAGTAAGGGGTGGTGTCTCACCTCTGCTCAAGCCCAGGGAAGACAAATTCGCACAGATGTGTCAGATGCCCCATGGTGCTCACATGCACATTCAGGAGCGTCCAGGCAGGGACTGACTGCAAGGCTTCACCGACAAGCAAAACCAGCCACCTCTGCCATTGGGGAGCTGGCACAGTGTCCTTATGGAGCCAAGTGCTGGGGAAAGTAGGCTTCCCTCATTAAAACTCACATACCTCAGAGGTGCATTTGACCTGTGTATCATTAATGATTGCCTTTACAGCTACATCATTATTGCAGTAAATAATGGATGGATTTCTGTCCCACGTAGGAGAGCTTTGATCCTAGACAAGCTTGGAAATATGCCTCTCCCAGTTTGGAGACAAGACTTTTCTTTTTTAGTGTTCCTTTGGTTTTCTATTCCTGCATGTATTTAAATGGTAAGTACTTCTCAGAATGATAGCTAGACACAGAGAAGAGGAAACATCCCCAAATTCAGCTTTGCCAGAATATAGTTTTTCAAGCTTTAAAATGAAGGGGGAGAGGGGGGACGTAAAATAAATAAAGGCCAGTTCAAATAAATTCTGGATCATACATGTCCGGATGTGGTGGATTAGGCTGGCCAGCAGCCAGATGCCCACCCAGCCACTCACCCACTCTCCCTCCTCAACAGGACAGTGGGAAAAAATGAGATTAAAAAGCTCATGGGTCAAGATAAAGACAGGGAGATCATTTACCTTTTACCTGTCATGGGCAGAACAGCCTCAGCTTGGGAAGAATTAATTTAATTTATTGCCAATTAAAACAGATTTTGGTAATGAAAAACAGCAACAAAAAATGGCCCCGAGGTGTCACCATTTTGGCTGAGGGAATCATAGAATCATAGAACCATTAAGGTCAGAAAAGACCTCTAAGATCATCAAGTCCAACCATCAACTAACACCACCATGACTCCTAAACTAGGCCCTGGAGTGCCACGTCTACACCTTTTTTGAACGCCTCCAGGGTTGACGACTCCACCACCTCTCTGGGCAGCCTGTTCCAATGCCTAACCACTCTTTCGGTAAAGAAATTCTTCCTAATGTCCAATCTAAATCTCCCCTGATGCAACTTGAGGCCATTCCCTCTCGTCCTATCGCTAGTTTCTTGGGAGAAGAGTCCAACACCTGCTCCACTACAACCTCCTTTCAGGTAGTTGTAGAGAGCGATAAGGTCTCCCCTCAGCCTCCTCTTCTCCAGGCTAAACAACCCCAGTTCTCTCAGCTGCTCCTCAGAAGACTTGTTTTCCAGACCCCTCACCAGCTTCGTTGCCCTTCTCTGGACACGCTCCAGCACCTCAGTGTCCTTCTTGTACTGAGGGGCCCAAAACTGAACACAGTATTCGAGGTGCGGCCTCACCAGGGCCGAGTACAGGGGCACAATCACTTCCTTACTCCTGCTGGCCACACTATTCCTGATACAAGCCAGGATGCCGTTGGCCTTCTTGGCCACCTGGGCACACTGCCGGCTCATGTTCAGCCGGCTGTCAACCAGCACCCCCAGGTCCTTTTCCGCCGGGGCTCAGCTGTGCCCTGAGGTGGGTCAGCTGGAGCAGGCTGGAACGGGCTGTGTCTGGCAAGGGGCAGCCCCTGGCCTCTCCTCACAGAGGCCACCCCTGCAGCCCCCCCACTGCCAGCACCTACACTCAACACACCGTGTAAAACATTACAGAGCGTGAACACCCCCTTCCAACTGGTTGTAAACAGCACAGGGATAACCAGGCAGCAGTCACAAAAAGAGAAAAAAGTTAGTGCCATGGCTTTCATTCCAGAATATGCAATTACATATATCATTTCTTAATAACCGGGAACTCAATACAAATTATCATAGACATCTCTTTTATCCATATGCAAGACTAGATTCTTTGAATGCAATGTTTCCAGATAAAGCTCTATTTTCTGCAAGGATGTAATGTTGTTTTTGAAGATTTCATTCTTGCCTATTAAATCTAAGTATCTTTATATTTTCCTCCTGGACACCAGAGCATTTCCATATTTCATAACACAAGATTCAGAAGTTTCATCAAAGCAAATGCACCTGCTCAGTGGTTGTGAGACTTTTGTTGTACATAAAGTGTTAGGATCAAAATACTTCTGAAAAAGTCAGGAGAGTCCACACGATATTTTCATTCAGTCCAGGCGGGAAAGAACCTACTTTATGAATAAATATCCTTCAAATAACTAACTCACTCGCAGCAGGAGAAGCAAATCTAGGAAAAAAATAAAGGAAATAGAAACTTAAAAAGAAACTTATTAGCATGCCTCAGAGAAAGAAAAGACCATTGAGGTCTAACTCAGGCAAAATCAAACTTCACATTAAACAAATTGCACCATTGATTTAGCCCCAAGACTTGACTTTTTCTGGTAGAAGAACATGACAATAAACTGATCTCGTACATCTGTTAGATTGAGCCTTTCATGTAATGCATCAGAAGGTGTTTTTCAGCACATCCCATTCTGACAACATTAATCAGCAAAGCCCCTATCAAGCCAGAAAATTTATAGAATAGAATTGCAGGATTATTATTAAACCAGAGGCCCTGACACAGCAAGAGCGTACCTACGGGGACTAAGTGCATGACAAGCTATGTAAGGTGTTTTTCTGGGAGGCTGTGATTTTTTCCAGTACAAATGAAACAAAGAAAAGATCTCTGGACCCATGGAGGACTGAACGTCAGCTAAAATTAGGGGATTTCAAGCCAGAACTGGAGGCCCTCAAAATACTATTTCACTACCATGGATTGTCAAGGAATCATTCTGTCAGTTTAAGATACATTTGCTATATTAAAATCCAATACCATTACAAATTATGTGCCAAGTAGAAATAAAAAAAAAATAGGCAGAGAAATGATATAAACTTTGAGATGGACTGAGTATATACCTCTTCACAGTTATGGGACTTTTCAATGCTAAGTCTTTTCTCCGGCTTGCAAGTGTGACTTGATGAACCCTAACCAACTGATAAACCCAAACCAGTGTGAGACTTCTGTGGGGAGCCAGTCTCCATTTCCAAAGGGCTGCAGAAGTGTAAGAGCAGTGTCACTCAGGCCCACCGGTGAGAGACGGGGCCACCACCTGCTTCGGGTTGCCTCGTGCTGCCTGCTCCTGTGTGCGGCTGGCAGGCTAGACAAGGCAAGGGATGACTATTTATTTTGTTCAACAAAATGAACTTTGGGAGTATAGGAAGTTCTCTTCAAAATCTGGAAATTATTTGAATATGAACTCTCTGTTCAAGTATGTTTAGAGGATTTCCAAGAAGTTACCATGAAACGCCTCCTTGTAACATTCCCAGTGAGGATTACTATGACATATATGTTGGGAGAGAGGCAGAAATAAGCAAATTTGAAAGCTTACTTTTATGTTGCCAAGCTTTTCTAATGAGTGGAAACAACCTACATTTTCAAATCCACTATCCCTTGAATTTTCATTAAACATTCAGTCAGAGATAGATGTCCAGCGTAAAACATATGAACCCTTCTGGCCAAAAATGGGAAAAGTTCTAAGTGATTTGACACCAGGGGCTTTTCAGGGAAGGTGTTCAATTTGTCGGGGCTCCTATCACCTGGTGTTTATGCAATGCAAGATGCCCAAAACACTGTTATCTTGGGTGGTGTAATATCTGTAGCATACAAATATTACACACATAAGTTGTTCAGGCAGGTCATTTATAAATAGGTTGGAAAAAAAGCGAAGTCTTTCCCCGTGAACTGACATGTCCCTATACTGATTACTTTTAGGTAAAGTAATGTAATAATTTGGACTACCCTTTCTACCATAGGAAATTCTAGTCTAGTTTAGAGCAAGGCATCAGTCCTTGCCAGGTCAAAGATTTCAATTTACCCAAAATGAAGCCAGTTCCTGCATATTGATTGCTCTCCCTAGTTGTAAATTATCACTGATTACTTTGAGAGCAGAAGTGTTGATAGTTTCCTGCCATTACTGACCTAACTGAAATTAAGTCTATAGTATAATTTCATATTTATAGCAACTAAAATATGGCTGGAGTGACTTAGTGTTACAAAGTTGTTGTTTTCTTTTGCTTTAAAGAAAACCCTACAAAATAAAAATACCAATGTCAAACTCTTTTTTTGGTCAAAAGTAAGTTCTGGAGGACTGATAATCCCTTAAAATGTGTGTATAGAATTCACGTCAGTGATCTTATTTCGCAATGCTTAAGAATTCAGCATTCTTTCATATGTGAGGCTTAAGCACCTTCATGTGGCATGGTGTGGTGAGGGGGAAGAGGATGATGATTTTGGAAAGATCCAGTGATGGTAGCTTGGGATCCATACTGAAGTACAAGTACCTAGCCCCTGCTTGTCCAGAGAAGCTCAGGACATGCAATAACACCAAATCCATGTTCTGCCTGGTCAAACTCCCTCAGATTATTTACTTCCAGACAGATTTCTACATCCTCTCAAACACAAGATAGTAGTCCCCTGTTGGGCTGCTCCTCAGAGAAGCATCAACCTGGCACAAATCCTAACCTGTAGGGATTTCTCTAATAAAAAAATGGAGCATCTTAATGGGGTAAAGAGAGGGAGGAGTGCACAGTTATAGCTCGTGTTCAGTTGACTGAATGAGTACAAGCCTTCAGTTCCCAGAGCTGTCAATCTGATCTTTTTCACAGATCACTTTTTCTATCTTAAGAATACACATGCCCATGCTAGACCAAATTGTTGTGTCTCTTCTCAAGTAAAATGGGATCAAATGCATCAGCATAGTCAACCAGAAATAGACTTTTTTACCCTTTTCATTTGCTTTCAAATTGTGTATGGGAAAAATAATGTGTCCAGAAAAACAGAAATAGAGACAAGAACAAATAGCTGAAAACTCAAACTCCCTCTTTCAGAATCTTCTGTCAGCAACACCAATGTTCCTAAAGTAGCTCTCATAATCTGACTCCTTCTAAAAAGTAGGGAGCAAAGAGCACAGTCAAAGTAAGTATTTTCCTAAAGGATCTTTTGCATGGCTGGTGATACTAAGTAATTAAATACATAAAGTATTAATTTATGTTTTCACAATTCTTTCTCCATTCTATAGGAAGAACTAATACTATGTGCAGACAGAATCAGTCATCATAGGGAGAATTAGATCTCTACATACAGATAAATAACCATTGCTGTCAAATATTGAAAAATGAACTAACATTTCAGAAGGGGACCTTTGCAGCACAATCACATAGAGAAGTCTATGCATAACGGAGGAGGATACAAAAACCACTTCATTATTACTTCTAGGGAAAATATTTTTTAAAATCTTAAAATCTGCTTTCTTAATTCTATAAACTAATAAATGGTGCAAACATGCAAATCCGCAGTGTACCATCTGCTGTTCACTTTCTTGAGACAGATGATTATGCCATCCTCCTGAGACGTAATGAATAATGAAGTTGCATAGGGTTGCTTTATATCTTTTGTGAGGTCATATCTGAGGCCGACTTTTCTATGTAAGAAGCAAAACCGTACTCACAGCAGCAAATTCCCAGACAAGGTTGAGATTCAAAAATACTAACTGCTTTGGAGCTCACTATATCCATTTGTTTCTTTTACATTCTGCTGGTTGTAAGAAAGAGCAAAAGATGTAACCAGGGTTAATGAAGGTGAGGAAAATTCACTTGCACCCTTTGAAATAAATTGAAGAAAGAGGTTCTTTTTCATTTGACTGCTTATTTGCGGTGTGATTTTTTAAGAGAATTTAACTTTATAGAAATCCAGGCCTCATCTAGCCTGAAGAAGGGAGATGGTGATGGGAACATGAGAAGAGGCAGCTCCCTCACGAGTACCAGAGAGCTCAATCTCAGAGCTGCTGACCATAATGAAAGTCCTTCCGTGGCCTCCTGTGAGCTTGAGGTCAGGAGCTGAAAGTAGAGTAACAAGGAGGGGAAAGGAGGTTCTGACAGACAGCTTAAATACTCTTGGATTTGTTGCCATCAAAAGCTTAATTCTGCAAATGAATGTGCAGTGTTGAGAACCACAGAGTAAAGTGAACGGTGAAAATAGATAATGTGGGGTTTTTTCCTCCAGTAAAGGGGAAGTATTGGTAGTTTGAGGGCTTTCATCATAACACATTTGCAGCCTTTTGAAGTGTGCTGAGCTCAAGCTGTAATCATAAGTGGGGTCAGCTGATTTAGACGAGTAGTGCTCAGTACAGTCAATACAGCCGTGTTGGTTTATACCTCCTGGAGGTCTGGACCATTACCTGTTTGCCATTGAAAGATGTTTGGGTTAGCAGATAGCGACTGCTGACTAGAAAAACGTTATTGATAATAACTACTCATAGCAATGCTCATGGCCTAAAGCAGGAAGAACAGCAAGCCGCAGCAGAAAACGTTCATCTGACCAGAATAAGCATTCAGCAAGACACTCTACCATCCATATCCATTTATTGTTAACACTGTTTTACACTAAAATAACTCTTCAAAGTATAAAGACTGGCAATATGCAGTATAAATTTCTTTATTATGGAAGCATTTTTTCCTCTGTTAGGTTACCTTCAAGTGGATGAATAACTTGTGCCTGCACCTATTCCAGTCCTTAAAACCCTAAATACCACTTTTTTTTCCCCCAGAAAAAAAGCATTCTAATGCAGCACTTGCTTCTTAGGCATGAGCAGTTCAGCCTAAAACTGTAGAAATGTTAATCATAAGACACTACCAAGGAAGAGCAACCAAAAATATCCAATCTTGCCATCAAATTTGGAGTCATAATCATTGTGCTCCCTCCTGGAACTCCCACCTCTAATGGGACAGTTAAGAGAAAACAACACGCAGGGAAAATGCTTTTATCAGTGCAGAATTAATTTTAATTAATGGAAAGATTTTTTCTCCAGACTGCCTTACCAGTCAGAATATACATATAAAATCACATCACCAGTGACTTTCATTTATGCTCTTACTGCGGCTGAGTTTGAGCATTTTTACCTTTTCTCTCAAATGAGAATTATGGCTGAGATTTTACCCAAGACATTTAAAGGAATTAAACTCTGCATTCCTGTTAGACAGCAGCAGAATGTGAATGTCTACATTCTCCAGGTAACTCTGAAAGTCCCATCAGTTGTGGTTGACCATACCATCTTACTGCTGGAGCCTCAGAAGAGGGCATCTCTTGATGGTCACCCATTATTTAGCACAAAGGCTGAATACTCAGATATGCCTCTGTGTCTGTGCTTGTCCCGATTGCTTTTATGATATTCTTTTACAGGGATGATTTTCTGCAGCAAAAGGGAAAAATGCCTGTAATGATACAAAATTTTGTGAAGATGGGTAACATTTACATTATTGAGACAGGAGCTTCTCTCAGAGACCTTCACATTAATTCTTGCCACAGACAAGACAGGAAACTTGTCACTTGCTCCAGGACTGCCTCACTGTGCACCTGGCATTTCAAAACAAGTTCAGTGCTCAGGTTCAGCAGACTGGATCCCACGCATCATTTCTTTGGTTTAGTTGTTTTCTTTTCCTCTTATTTTGGGCAGCGTTGCAGAGAACCCTCTTTGGGGACCAACTTTCCTAAGTTAGGCATGATTTCAGTCATGGGATCCCCTGGGCTCAATGAAATAAAACAAACAGATGTTTCAAGTTTTGGAAGAAATGTAACAGTGGAAATAGAGAGTGATAATGCTGACAAGATCCAGCTTAGTCTAAAAATTACTAGCCAACTTTTTCTACTATACAGTACCAGATTCATTTTTCTCAAAGTCTAGCTGCAAAATCTAATTCTTAAAGTTATCTGTTTTATTTGTTAGATCCCAAAGTGATGCACGTGAGGAAGGGGGCATGTCTTTATTTGTCTTTAGGGCATGTCTTTATTTATTCTTTTGCCCAAAATTCACACTTTGCCTAGCACAGTGTACATGCCAGGTTAGATCACAAGGTTTAGGAGTAAGATCCTTCTTTTTGCTTTTGCTCTGTTCAATGCCGAACAAAATTAAGTAAGTCTATTATTTTTAGGTGTTTCCTAAGTGCAAGTAATTAGGTAAAGAAAACACGGGGCTTGAAGGTACCAACTAATCCAAACTTTATTTTGGCATTCATTCTGGTTATATTGTTGACTTTTCAGAGGCCACACATTTTGGTGTTTAAACATGTCTAACATAGGTACACCTCCAAGGAGGCTTCTGTGAAAGAAGCTCTTGGAGCACACCAGCAGCTAATGGCAGTGCTGGCAGAGCCCAAGGTCTCTGTCCTTGTCAGTCCACCCAGGTACAAGACATAATGCTAGTGAAAATAATTTGGCACAGGTTTATTATTACAAAAAGACCATCAAAGTTGGAAAAGAAAATATTATATCCTTGGGAAACCCATTAGTTTGCATATGTAATCAAATGTTCAGTGGGGTTTGCAAAAGTCTCCATTTTGAGTGATGGACCCTTGAAATAGCAGTAGTGAAAACATTTTTGTTCTATATTTCCTGTGTGTACTTTAATTTCATTTACGAAAATGAAGACTGGATTGTGTGTTTTCCTCTGCCATTTGGTAGCCTGCCATCAAAACTCTAAGTGACATGACACACAATAGATTTATGCACCATGAAGCAGGCACAGTAGGGGTTTGGGGTATTTGTGTTTTATTTCCAGTCAAACAATACACAGGGGGCTGTCACACTAACAAGGTATATAATGATTGACTTGCTCAGCCACTCCGAGACCTTTACTCTGATACAACTGAAATCTCAGTAAACAGGAAATTTATATTTGAACAGCTGCTTGTTTTGAAATGCTGTGCTTTATCTGCTTCCTTTTCTGAACAGTACATATGGTTCATTTCTATTTAATTGAAAAAAATATTTCATTTGTTCAAGCTGAGGCATACTTGTACATATTAAACCTCCTAAAGTGAGGTTTTGCTTTGTTCTTTTCACGCTTCTCTTTTTATCTAACATGTCATTTGGCCTTTTGATATACACAGTTTGCAGACTATCCTTAGCACTGTAACTCTGAACTCTCTAACACTGCAACTGTTTTCTGTTGGAGGCATCATAAAACAAAAACATCAATACAGCCATCCTGTTGTGTGAAATCCATAGAATAATTTAACCATCGTGTTACTTATGGGCTCATTAAACGTCAGACTCTCAGCCTTGTAATGGTGTCTATGGTCCTTTATCTCATACAATAATGGTAAGAAGATAAAGCCTCTGGAAAGCAATGTCGTCCCTGAAGCTTGATTGTGTGAGTTTCAGGTGCAGAGATGCTGCCTAGAGCCCTCTCCAAACCACTCCAGAACAGATTCAGGGACATGTAAGCTAGGGCTCTCCCACTCTTACTTGCTGAACAAACAATCATCAGTAAAAATTAACATTAAGCAATTATACATCTAAAGTAAGGCAACAATTTCATCCTTAAGCTGTGAGGAGGGTTCGATCCAGCTAATTCATTTTTATCCTCAAATTCTGAAGCATAAAGTCCTACTTTGTAAGTATTAGGTTTTGCACAGTACAATTTTAATTCCTTAGGCAGTAGGGATAGACTTCTTGCTACTGGATCACACAATAGTTCAGCTGAGTTTGGAAGGCACCAAAGGTGCCGTTTGTTCTTTACTGAGTGCTTCAATCCATCTTAAAGTTGATCTCCTGGTCTAGAAATGATGAAGGACATCAGCCGTGACAGTTACCATCATCTTTGCAACAGGTGGGTTATGCAACTTCAGCACATGGAGCAGGAGCTAGTGCCTCCACCACGAAAGATTTAACTCAGTCTATACGTGCACTCTTTGTGGTTTCATTAAGTATAAAGAGTGAGTTTTAAAACTTGAAAGTTCTGTCATTTTTCCATGCCCACACATTTGAGCCAAACATCGGGGCTCTGTGAAAAATGATCACTCAGCTACTGAGCATTTGGCAAGTGAAGAGGCACAGGGCAAAATCCTCAGCCATGATAAATCAATACTCCCTGATTTATATTAACTGAAGTTCTGGCAGTGCAAGTCTCTGAGTAAAGCAGCTGCGCTAGACAAAGTGAGGAGGCGTGTGCCACTCTTTCACCATAAAATGAGGCCCAGCAGTCAGCTTCTCATCTCCTAAAATCCTTTTATATGAAACAAAACAGGCTCCTGCATGAAGAGTTCAGGTTAGTTTGTCCCTCAGCAGTGATCTATCTCTTGTATCTTTTAATTTACATAAGAATACATGGGTAATAAATCATTTCTGTCATGTGACGTGCAACACTTATTGAAATTTATTGGCAGCAACTGAAGAAAACATACCTGCAACAGGCAACTAGGCTAAGCCTTCTGGGTTAGCTCTTCTGGGTGTAGATGTGTAGATCTGTATCACCCAACATTCAACTAAAAAAGATTGGCCACTGTCTGGTTTTATACCAACAAAGACTGGAGAGAAGGACACATGGAAAAAATTGAGAAAGGTGGAATTGAGCATGCATCATTTCCCCTTGTGAATCTGTGGAGCTTCAGCCCATTGATCTTTTTCCTAGCACTGGATACACCTCTTAAAGGAGGGACTCTCAGCACAGGTAAAATTCCACTAACAGCAGGGACTTTTTGCATTGGATGGCACTGACCATGCCTGTGGGTTGTTTTTTTCCCTTACTTAACTATTTATCTTACTATAATGTTGCATATATTTTACTTTGATAACAGTATGTAAGTGGGTAGTTTAAAGGCAGGGCGTAATATCTCATTGTCTATGTTAGCCAGATGACACATCCTGTGCTTCTTCAGACAGGCTGCACACAAACAAAGTGCTTTTCCTTAAACACAGTTCACCTCACATGAGCAATCTGTAAGCAATCTACAACTGTTGCAAACTAGCAGCAGAAGTACCCTCACGTTTTGCCAGGAGGGCAACCTTCTCATCTTCTCTACCTTTTTGCAGTTGTTCTGTTTTAATGTTTCCCTGTCTTTCAAGGTGGCCAGTGGAGGGAGTTGGCAGAACTTTCCCCCTTTCCTTGCTCAAGCTGCCCTTTTGATGCTCCCAGTCCATAACGGAGGCTGTAATATCCAGCAAGGTTCTGCACTGGCAGCTTTGCCGCCTGAGGCACAAAATTAGGTTTGTTTTGTCTTGCAATGAAGCATATATTTGTGATCCACAATTCACCTCAAAGGCCCTAGCCAAACTAGCAACAGCAGGTTTAGGAGCTGCTGTGATTAAATCAGCTGCAAAGACAAAAGAAACCAGAAATGAGCTTGTTGCTTGCCAGAGGAGCAACAAGAAATAATTATCAGTAGATTGGGATGTCCCAGGGTCTCTGTGTCAATATCAATATTAGTAAACAAAACTGTGACCAAGTGCTTGCTCCTTTTGCCTACACTTCTTTTCCCTCAAGCAAGGCAGCCTCATACAGGTGCATACCCCTGCCTATCCCTCCCTCAGCACCTGCGACTGCCCCGCTCCCATGTCCGCAGCTCTCCTGGTACAACGCAGACCAGCTCCTGTGGGGTTGGGAGGAGGTGAGGAGCCCTGTGGGACGGCTGAACACCGGCTCCCTGTGCCTCTGGGGCCACCACAAGGGGAATAGCTTGCTAAGCCGGAGCCTGCAGGGATGGCCGGGGTATGGAGTGATGCTACTCAGCGTTTTCAGGCTCCTCATCTGTATTCACAGGGAACAGCCATTTTACAGGTATGCTGAAAGCTTTAGCCCACTGAGAGAGGCCCTTTAGGCTTCTGCGTTGCTCTTCCTTTTATCTGCACAAAAAACCAAACCAGAGCTATTTTATTTCGTTATAGCATGGATAGTAGGAGATGAAAAATAGCCTGGAAGCCTGTACTCAGGTTTGTCAGCTGAATAAAGTATATGCTCTCAGCAAAACTCAGAAATACTCAGACTCCGCTTTGGATCCTCACCTTCCCTAAAACACAAGTGTGCTGACGTGAGCTCCTGGGTTAAAACTAGAAAAAAACACCCTTGCAGACTTCTTCCCAGAGATTTGGGGAAGAAGGGGTCTTTTCTTCTTTTTCTGTACTTGCATTGCCAAAGCTAACATCAAGGAAAATGATTTTGTGTGATTGCAATTTCTTTGGACAGATATATGAAGCCTGACTTGCCTTTCAGTTCTGAACAAATTGTTCCCTGTGTCGCTTTCCATTATAAATATCTTGGGATGTTTGTTTGGTTTCTCCCTGGCTTGCAAATTAAAAAAATAATATAAAAGGAAAAGTATACTCACTTGTTTAAGCCATCTTTTAATCAACACTGCACAAAAATTGCTTCCCTAGATAATTTAAATAGCAGCACTGCAATTCTTATATACCTTTAGATACTGAATTTAATCAAATGAAACCTAGTTAATGTAGAAAAATACTCCCAAAATAGGCTTTAATGACTGAGGACTTACCAGAAAAATCTTTGGAAATACACAAATGCAACAAAGCACATTAGATTTCAAGAAACATAGTCTTAGGAGAGCCACCCAAACTCAGAGTTTGTTCATATACCAACGAATGCTACACAGTCTTGTCATCTTCAGGGAAAAATCAGCCTTCAGGTCCTACTCTGAGTAACATCCCTGTTTAAGAAGGGTGCAGCCACAAACACTCAGATCCCACTGAAGTCAACAGCACTTAAATTATATTGGCCTGTGGGTACGTGACTCAGTGCTTTCCCGAACAGGTGTGGGTTTCATCTGGGCTTAAAAACAACGCCTGACTGAGGGTTTAGATGAACACTGTCATCTCAGTCAGCAGCTGCTGTGAACCAAACTGCAGCATCAGTTTTAAGGAGAATTCCCTGATCCTCTATATTCCTCGTAAAGGCTAAAGAAATAAAGAAGTGGTTCTTTACACTTTGCTGATACAAAACCTTTGTCTTTATGTTACACGCTGGGAGAGCGTAAAACATACCTTTCATCCAAGACCTCCATTGATTCACCTTCAAAAATTCTTAGTTCCATAATTATTAATTTCCCTTGTTACTTTAATATTTGTGTCCTGTTGAACTCCAAATGTCTAAATCAATACATTTTTATCTTTTAAGCAGCTGACAGAACAGGCATGTATTGGAGCAAAGGTCATGCCACTAAAACTTGCCTCTGCATGCCAAGGTAACTGCTGGATTCTTACCTTACTGGTACAGTGGCTAAAACATTTCTAGCCATCAAACTGATTCAGACATCTTTGAACTGTCCCTATTCAGTAATTAAGTATTATTATTCTACATTACAAATGGGAAGGGAAGGCCAAGGGTCCCATCCAACGAACTTTGAGGCTGGATGTCTCAGTGATTTACTCCAGCCTCCACAGAAAATCAGTGCAGAGCAGGGACTTACGCTCATATTTCTGGCAGGAGTCTAACCCCTTCACATCAACTGCTCGGGGAAGTGAGCAGTATATTTATATTTAGTCCACACTAATCTAAATTTGCCTCACAGCCTCCTAACACTGTGAACCTACATATAGTTTAAGAGTCTGTCACAAAGGTTATCTGAAACCTCATTCACTTTTTCATAGATAAAGCTCTCCTAGCAGATGCAGCTTTGACATAAAGCAGGCAAGAATTTGAGGTATGCTTTCCTGAGTGTTAGTAAAAGAGGCTTGAAACTTTGCTACCAGGAGGAAGGAAGGCTTGCAATTGCTTCAGAGTTTCAAATCAGGAGCAATCTCATTACCACTGGTGGCATTTGTCTCATTGGTATTGGTGGGATGGCAAAGGTACAAAACCAAGGCGAGTCCAGACACAGACCCATCCCTTTCACTAGTAACCCTCAGAAATGGATTGCAATGTAGTTGCAGCTGAGCCCTTTTATGATGCAGTATGTACAAGAGTATAAATTCAACAAGCTTTATAGGCTGGGAAAATTACAAGAAGGCTCAGGTTCTCAAAAGAATTTGGGAGTTTTAATGTTTTGTCCAGACTGAGACAACTCCAGAGGTCCAGAGCTCCAGAGAATGATGAGTTCCTGTCTTATGAATAAAAAATGTCTATTTTGAAATTCACAGATGGAAGCTCCCAAAATCAAAGTCATTTTCAAATGTCTCGGTCACAATATAACTTCTTGCTCTGTTCTTTTCTTCAGCCTGAGAACTATATCTATTTTTGTGTGTGCACATGTACCAATTTGTGTTTGGATATAATACTCAATACTGTACACTCTAGCTGACGTATAACAAGTAATAATTGCATCAGAACTGTTAGAACAACCTGTCCCTTTGTATTTTAGAAGTTCTTTTTTTCCTGTACGTAGGCAGATGGCCACTTTGCTTCAGGTCATTGCTTGAGGGTCTTTTTTGTACCATGAGGCTATCGATCAATATGCAGTGATGGTACTGGCCATGCTAAAGCACTTAGCAGGGAGGATCATGTAAAAGTTCCTTTCTTCCAACCTATTCAGACAGAAGAAAAATTAAATATAAACCAAACTTTTTAAGGCTTCATTAAAGGTTTGTCCAAGTTTGAGGAGAAAATTCAGGTCAATTCACCTATCCCTCAAGCACTCCTCAGAGTTTGTTAAAATAAAAAAAAAAAAAAGAGGCAGTGCAAACTTCTAACAGTTATAACCATCACTTAGAAAAGATGAAAGCATCCTTATAAACTAATAAGTCTGTAAAATATCGCATAGGGAATCACAGACCCTCTGCTTCTCTTAGCCTGTTTCCCAGAGATGGCTAGCCATCAGTAATAAATAGAAAAATTGCATTAATGTGTTGTTATATTTTACCCACAAGCCTATTTACTTAATATTTTCTTACTGCAGGAGCTGTAAAATGAAGAAGTTTATGGCTTGTATGAAGCTCAATAAGGATGATGATTCATCTCTAGAACAAATGTTTGGACATAAAAAAAAGGAAGATTCAAGAAATGACGTCTGCCCTAATATAGATCCCTTTGTGAAGAGTACTGTCCCTACCTCCACCACCGACTGACTCAGCTCACCTTTTCATTGGTGAGCAACCAACAGACCACTTACTCCTCTTCTAGATTTTCCTGACACTTGTAATCTATAGCGCCGTAAGGCTTCTTCACATTAGTTAATTAAATTTGCCTCGGTCTGCACTCTGGCACAGAGAGCTACAGGCATGGACTAGCCCTGTCCATGCTGTTAAACTCTCCTACCCTCCAAGAGGCCAAACTGCCTTTTGGGAATTGCTAGCTCCTGAATCACTCCATGAGTTGACTGTGAGCTGTTATTTTCTGTGGGTCACAAGTGTGCTATTCATGGGCTGTTGCAGCAATAACAACACAGCAAATCAGGTGCTTGTGCCCTGGAGCCTTCCCTGGCACCACTTAATTTCCTTGCATAGGTGTAGCCATTTGTTCAGCCCAGCTTTCCCCAAGTTCATCAACTTTTCTTTTTTTGCACCTCTCAAAAGCAGAGAATGTTTCCAACAGCTTCCCAACTCTGATCACCTATACAACAGTAAGGGCAAATCTTTCCTATATGGTAAATAAGGGCATTGTATTTAGGCATGAACAAGAAGGTGACTGGTTTGGGGCCTGAGATCATCACTTATTTGATCTTTAACAGCTGCAAGAGTTTTAAAGCAAGGCACAGTGAGGGACTGCCAAAAGAAACAGGGTCTGACATTTGTGAGCATGGTCCTGACGTGTCTCCACCACTGGACAAGGAGAACTAAACCCAGGAGAAGAGACACCCAGCAGCATGCATGTGCTATGGCTATGGCGTACACATGACCACAGGAGACCAGTTTATCACCAGCTAATGGCGAGCGCTTGTCAGGTGACCTGCAAAAACTGGCTGCGGGTTTCCCCCTTGCCTGTGTCAAGTACAAAACAAAACACAACAGCTGAACACAGGCAGAATTCAATGCCTTCTAATTCAGCGGTGGGGAGGACTAAATGCTTTCAAGAGGTGTGCAAATGCAACTCGGCTGACAAGTGTTAACTCTCTAATCTACAGTAACTCCATCTCTTTATGTTTCTGCTGACATTCCCTAAGATGAAAACGTATTAAGGATCTTTTGAGTGAGAACAACATTGAAAAGCAGAAAAAGAGACATCACAGCTCACAGAGGTGACACCATGCTTTGAATTCTCATCTACAATCAAGCCAGTTTACACAGTTTTCTGCCAATGAAGAAAGGGCTAGCAGTACTATACATGAGATTTATTTCTCAGTTGCAGTGATATAACATTATCAAACAACCCCTCCATAAATAAGGATCACATCCACAAGAAGTCTTAACAACTACCCATGAGAAATCTAGAGGAGTAAACATCAAAGTAAGGCACTTTAATTAAACCTCTAATATAGCTGAAAACCAGTTTTGGAAAGAAATGACTGGATTACAAGAACACATTAGATGACTAAGGGAATCCATTCCAACGAAAGTGAAATCTTGTGCTTTTAATGGAAAAAAACCCCTCTTAATTGGAAAATGACAGTGACACTTGTCATACATAAAGTGTGTGGCTTAGCCAGTAATTTGTTGATCTCAGCTATATCATCAGATCAGTAAGGATTCAGAATAAGAATGTGCTTCAGAGTTTCCCAGGATCACAGCAAAAAGTCCTAACCTGCTGAGAAATCATGTAGCTCCTACTTCTGTGTAGGTAGATTTGCTATATTTCATATATATATATATGTGAGGTGCTACACATTTGTTCTTCTTTATCTTCTACATGCAGCTCTACAAATAAGAGATACCTATTTCAATGTTGATCTTCATCAACATTACTCTGGCATTCATAAGAATTCTGTTCACTTTCCTTCAGTACATATTTTCCTATTAATTCACAGTACCTATTGATCTAGGAAGCACTTCATGATTTCTTAGCCATTGACTAATGATTTAAGTTAATACATTGTTCAGTGAGTTTAATATTTTTAAGTTCTAAGGAGCTTCTAGATATAAATGATTATATCACAGGCTCTGCACTAAGGAGATGGCATTCTGGGGACAATGTTAACAGGACCCCTCAGAAAATTACTTTAATGTATTATGTATGGGCAATTTGAACTTTGGAAGGAAACATAAAAAACTGAGTAACATGAAGCTTAACATTAAAAAGCAGGCCATTGTTATCAAGCATTATAAAGGCAACAGCATTACCAGAAGTATCAGAAGTTAAAATCTTATTATGAACAAAACTCTATCCCAATTACAAGTGTTACAAATTACAAGCTTTTTCACTCTTTCTAGCAAAGTTAGACTCCTGTCTCTCTCTTCCTCTCTTCCCAGCTTTCATAGAATCATAGAATATCTTTCCTCACCTATGTTCTATATCTTCAAGTACCCTGTTGATAGAAAACCTAATTCCTTTTGCCATAGATCAGCTTTGCTTTTCCATTTGACTTGCTGGTCTGGTTTGAAAATTCTTCTCCTTGTCTTGACAAATGAGCATCAGTCATCTGTCTCCTCCGTTTACCTTGTTTCCATGCCCAGAGCACAAGCATTGATAACCCTCCTTCTGCTCTTCAGTGTCTCCGGCTCCCCCCTTTCTCTTCCTTCTCTTATCACATGCTCATGAAGTTCTCCAGACCTTGTATCTCTCCACTCTCGCTACTTTTTTCCCTCTCTCCCATTGCAAGGTCTGTTCCCCTGACCCACAGCACACCCCCACCTCCTGTTTCCTCTGTTCCTCCTCTTCCCAGCCGGGGCAACACCCTCCATTCTGAATTCACTCCTTTCTCTTCCCTTTCTTCTTCAGTTCTTTAGTTCTGCTACATCCCTAGCCAAAAAAACTCTATACTTCTACACTGTAACTGATTTCCACATTTCCAGAGCTGACAGCTTTTCACCACATTTGACTCACTTCTTCAGCCGTCTTGTCCTTTTCCTTTTCCTCCTCTGTTTCACCCTTCCCAGTCATACACTTCTTCTGCTGCACAGAATTTCACCAACTTATTTTGAATTAAAATTGTCAGGTTTTTCAAAACTCCTTCCCTTCCAAGACTTTTCTTCTCCTTCTGCAGGACATGTAGGACATATAATCTGCAATATTCATTCTAAGCAGACAATCATCTCATTAGTTTCTTCCAAGCTTGTCTTTTAATCCAGCTGGCACTCTTTCACTCCCTCTTTATTTTTTCTATTTATCAATTTCCTCAAGATTCTCCACCTCACAGTATAAGCGTCTTTTTAAAAATAAACCACGTTTGACTCCACTCTCCTCTCTACCAGCCATCCCATCCACCTTAGAATCATAGAATCATAGAATATCCTGAGTTGGAAGGGACCCACAAGGATCATCAAGTCCAGCTCCTGACCCTGTATAGGACAACCTCAAAATTCACACGATGTGTTTGAGAGCATTGTCCAAATGCTTCTTGAATACTGTCAGGCTCGGTGCCGTGACTACCTCCCTGGGGAGCCTGTTCCAGTGCTCCACCACCCTCTGGGTAAAGAACCTTTTCCTAATGTCCAACCTAAACCTCCCCTGGCATATCTTCATGCCATTCCCTCAGGTCCTATCACTGGTCACCAGGGAGAAGAGATTGGCACNGAGTAGAGCAGGACAATCACTTCCCTTGACCAGCTAGCAATGCAGTGCTTCATGCACCCCAGGACAGGGTTCACTCTCTTGACTGCCAGGGCACACTGTTGGCTCATGTTTAGCTTGCCGTTAACCAGAACCCCCAGATCCTTCTCCACAGGGCTGGTCTCCAGCCTCTCGTTCCCCAGTCTGTACGTACATCCAGGGTTGCCATGTCCTAGGTGCAAAACCTGGCACTTGCCCTTGTTAATCTTCATACAGTTGGTGATTGCCCAGCTGTCTAATTTTTCCAGATCTCACTGCAGGGCCTCTCTGCCCTCGAGAGCGTCCACAGCTTCTCCCAATTTTGTGTCACCAGTGAACTTTGATAGTAATCCTTCGAGTCCTGCATCCAAGTAATTTATGAAAATATTAAAGAGCACTGGCCCCAAGATGGATCCCTGCAGAACCCCACTGGTGACTGGTCGCCAGCCCGATGTAGCCCCATTTACAATAACCCTTTGAGCCCAACCCATCAGCCAATTGCTGACCCATCGCATTATGTGTTTTTCCAGCTGTACGCTGGACATTTTGTCCAGCAGGATACTGTGAGAGACAGTATCAAAGGCTTTACTGAAATCCAAAAAGATTACATTGGCTGGCTTCCCTTGGTCAGCTAGGTGGGTGACCTTGTCATAGAAAGCAATTAAGTTAGTTAAGCAGGACTTTCCCCTCGTGAACCCATGCTGGCTGGGACCAATGACTGTGTTGTCTTTCAGGTGTTTTTCAATAACTCCCAGAATAATTTTCTCCATAATTTTGCCAGGCACAGAGGTAAGACTGACAGGCCTGTAGTTACCGGGGTCATCCCTGTTGCCCTTCTTGAAGATTGGGACAATTGTCAGCTTCCAGTCAACCGGGACCTCTCCAGATTCCCAAGAGCATTGAAAAATCATTGAGAGAGGTCTCTCTATGACATCAGCCAGCCCTTTAAGTACCTTTAAGTACCCTGGGATGGATCCCATCGGGCCCCATCGACTTATAGGGATCCAGCTGGAGCAGCAGATCCCACACAAGTTCGGGGTCGGTTGGGAGTTTATCATTCTCACAGACATGGATCTCTAGCCCAGAGCTCCGGGGGTTCCAGACCCCATCATCGGTGTTGAAGACCAAAGCAAAGAAAGCATCAAACGTTTCTGCTTTGTCTATGTCCTTGTTTGCAAGGTGACCATGCTCATGTAGCAGGCCAATGTTATTTCTGACCTGCCTTTTGCTATTAACATATTTTAAAAAACCGTTTTTATTGTCCCTCACAGACCCTTTTTGTCTGCAAGTGTATTCTGGAGCTCTTCCAATCAAGTTCAGTCTTAAGCCCTCTTTTTTCCAACTTCTTTCTTTTGTCCTCCAGTGAAGAAGCCACATTTTCTCCAAAGTCCCTCATGAATCGTTCCCCTTAAAAGCCAGAACTAACACTCTTTGTCACCCTCTCCAACCTGCCTGCAAGACTCTTCCTCTTGGAAAGCTGCTCTCCATGGGCTTTGTTTGACTCATCTATGTCTTGATTCTCCTCTTTTCCCTCTAACCGCACTTTCAGCATACCTTTCAAAGGATTTTCCTCATTCTTCCCTCCAGTTTTCTACATAAGCCTTCTACACCTGGGCTCTGTCTCTGTTTCTTTTCATGTTGTCTCCAGATAATTCATTTACAGATAATTATACAGATAATCAAATTCCAGATAATTTTGTCTGCAAAAAAAATAAATAAAGTACCTGCTCCATGTTTCAGCCGTCTGCTTAAGAGTGGCTCGGTCAGAGTAGGGTTCTTCATCTTTCCCTCTGATATTTTTCCCTTTTCTCTGTCTCTATGGAAATAACACTGTCCTTCCTCTTCTCCAGCTCCTCAGGTCCATAACCTTGGCACAGCCTTTAGCTTAATCCCCAGCTGATTCTTACTCCCTCTTTTTACATCACAGTTATAAGTTATATGCTTTTATTCTCATTCATAACTAAAACACTCCTCCAGGCTCTCACCATCTCCCATCTTGACTAACATCATCTTCTATGAATTTGTCAAATATAACATTGCTACCTATTTCCATTCATAACATTACAGAGAAGAAAACTTTCCTAGCCTTTTGCTCTGAGCATGTGATTTCACTTTTCACAGCCTTCCCCCTCTTTATTCACACCAAACATCAGCTTCTTGTCTTCATTCTTCACAGCTTGTCTCCACAGTATTTATCATCTTTCGTATACTATACGTGACAGTAACATTTAACACCCGTTCCCACAGCACACTTGGCAGGAACAAGCATTCAGGACCAAAAACAGAAGAGAGGTGAATTAACATCCCTTGCATGAAGCCGACGGGGTGTGCCCAAGCGCCGACAGAGCCACTTATCCTATCTTTGCTGGTAAGGAAGGGAATTTACTCATCTGTAGCCTGGGGAGTGAAAGAAAGCTTAATTAATGCAAGATAAAGTAGGAAAAGGCATCCCTTCTGAATCAGCCCCTCAGCAGATGGTAGTGTACGGTGAAGACAGAGTCCAGGAGCCAGAGGCAAAGAGCCACTGGGCTGACGTTGGTAGCATTGGTCTGTGTCCACTTATAAAATACCTGTCAGCCATCAGAAGTATCACTAAAAAGCTAAAGATGGAAATTACTGAAGCTCTAAGATGTGTTGGTAACAGAGAGCTCAGGTACAGGACTCTGTAACGGAGTATGCCAAATGATCTCCGAATACTCAAACATAACAGCTCAGTGCAGCCGGCAGGCAAATTTTTTCCACGGTCAGAGCTGAGTCAATGCCTACAATCAAAAGGGTCTTACAAAAATATTCTCCAAAGCTCTTAGCATGTCGGCCTCCTAGTCTTTCTTTTGAACTGTCCTCCCAAGAATATTCACAAAAGGCAGCCACCAGGCATGGAGTAGCTGAAAGAAAAGAGACTCTGTTCATCCCACCCCGTTAGAGCTGAACTGTGCAATGCATGCAGCCTGTCCACTCATTCGTCCCTCTTTACTCACATCAGTGCTATTCACCTGCCTGGATTTCAATCTCTGCTGCACATTTGGGGAGTCTTTAGGGTCCACTTTTGAGAGCACCTTCCCCTCATCCTCTAGGCTCCATCTGAAAGTTTTATACCAATAAATGACAGCATTTGAGACTTCATCTACTTAATCTGTAGATACATGCAGACACAAGATTATAAGAGCCAAATACCATCATTTGACCTTGAAAATTTTCTACGGTCAATTCTGAAATGGTTTCCCTTTGCTTTGTCCATTAATAGCAAACTGTCTGGGCATTTGGGTTAAAAAGCCTCATACACAGAAATGGGCATTTTATCCAAATAGAGACTGAACAAATCTCAAAGGTTTGCCCTCCTTCAGTTGTGATGGTAACGTTTTTCATTAACTGTATTTCTTTCTGGTATGTATATTTTTACCATATTACAGAATGGACAAAAACTAGGATTGTCCTTATGGTATCCAAAGGGCCGTGGTTTTCAAGCAGAGGAGCCCCATCTGTTTCTGTAAGCCCTGTGTCCAATCAGAAAGTCAAATCAAGTTGCTTATAAATCCATACTTGCTAAAAAGGAGAAGAAAATGAGCAAATCTTCCTGACTTCATCTTCACAGAAAGCTTAGGCCCCTCTCCAGCTTCAAAAGGTGCCTTTAACAGGCTTGTATCCTGTAGAGACAGCTCCTAGAAACTCGGGTGCAGCCTGCAGGGCTGGCCAGCTGTGCCCGCAAACAAAGCCAGGCTCCAGGCGCTGCAGCTCATGCGGGGTGGATGAGAAAAGCCCCTGCCTTCCCGTTTCTCCCGGGTGATAAGTGAAACTGCTTGCAAACAGCAGGACTTCACGCCAGCTGAATCCCCCTTCTGCAACAATATTGCAGACACTCCTGTTTTCTAAGGTCTTGCTAGTTTGAAACGCTATGTTTTTAGTTATCTCTTCTACTTTACAGGGTGACCAGGAAGATGTATCAGCAATTTAGTGTGGAGAGAAAAGGAGCAGGGGCAGTGGGTTGTCAGCGCTAGACTATTAGACAAGAACACATCCCCCACAAACGTAGTGCCTTCAGAAAAAAAATGGAGGGCCGCCCTACAAAGATCCTTACAGCAATTGAGTCTGAAGAAATATGCCTCCCTCAGGACTCTTCTTATAGCTGCCAGAGTTATGAGGGCCACACACTGCCACGTTATTAACATGGTGTGTTTAATTAGCACATACATGTTGTGTTGTATTTGTTTTGAAATCATACAAAACTAGATGCGTCGTGCAAACTACCTGCATTAAAATGACTAAATTGGGTCTTCATTCAGCAGCAAGTTGTGCCAGTACCATACTGCAGAAAAAAAGATTGAAAATGAGAGAAAGAGGAAAAAAAAAAAAACGGGAGGCTAAAATAAAGAGATACTGAAGGAAGGGAAGGAGTTAATCGGCTTCCTGTTAGGGCACTAAAAATTGAAGGAAGATTTCAAGACATTAACAGAGCTAGCATTTCTGGAATGTAAAATAGCATTCGCATTACACAGCTCAATACCATGCTAGGAATCGATATTCTCCGAAATGCCGGAGAATTTAAGAAGGTCGTTGCTTTGTGTAATCGTGGTCCTTTCGGTAGTGCCTCCCCATGGGATTCGCAGGCTGATAGTTTCTTGTGGAGGGTTGACAACTTTTCCTCTTAACAAATATGAAGGTTCTCTCAGGTCAATGGCAAGATAATGGGGAAAGGAATATTTCCCAACCCCAGGGTTATTAAAGCCTAAAAACTGTACCAAAGAGCATTGCATAGCTTTCCTCACGCGAGGAGGTCGTGCTCAGCCGCATCAACGGAGATGTTCCCACTACCCATCCACCCAGTAAATGCGGAGGTGCTGCAGCGTGAGATCCTTGGCTGGCCCTTCCTTGTTGGCTTGATAGAGCCTGAATTCATTTCCTTAAGGGCATGGTTCAAGGTCCGCTGATAATGCCAACATTCTCCAAGGAGTTTCAGCGGCAGCCAAGTTATCACTGAGGGCTTGATTGTGATTTTATTTATCTGTTTATGTTGGAATTTGCTTTACATTTATTGTCTGCAGTAGCACACGTGACCTCAGAGACCTTTTAAAATTAAGAACACTTTATTAATGCGAATATGAGCTCCTCGTCTGCTTTTCTTGTTTGTGCAGTTCCTAGCAGAGTGGGGGTTTTGTCTGTGACTGAGATCCTAGTTGCTATGGCAATACAAGTAATAAATAAATAGTAAAAATAATACATTGGAATAAAATATTCTGATTTTGTAAGCATGTTCTCTAGAATAGTAATAACAGCACTTCCTACAGTTTAGTGTTTCCAAGCAATATTTCCGTAGTTAATGTTAATGATGTCATGCCTTACACAAGCTATAAAATGGTAAAGCAGCTCTACCACATATTGCTGCAGCTTTTTGGCAGTGCTGGTCATGGCTTCAATTCTCTGTCGTCAGACGTGTGCCTGGGAGAAGATAGGGTGTCCTAGAGCCAGACATGTCCAAACTGGTGAGTTTGCACGTATGAAGGACAAGCAGTAACTTCATGGGCTTCTCTCTTTCTACAACACCATAATGTGCAATGTTTCATTCAAACGAAAACCCTTTTACACTTCTCTGGCTGTGCAAGAAGGCTACAGAATAGGTATAATTTGCATTTATACTCACTTTAAAAGATATTTTTGTTTATCATATAAAGAAGAATTAAGCTTATCCAGCCGAGGTATGACTTTGCAACATAAAGCTGTAAATCAAGAGTCATATTTGACAGTTCTGCAGAATTTATGCTTCCTGAACAATCTCAAAATTATGAGATTTCTCTGTCTGTTTCTTCTGAATGTGTACTAATATGCATTTCCATTGTAGATGGACATAAGAATTCTAGAAATTGAAATCATGCAGAAAAATAGCGGGGTTTCTTCCTGTTTTGCAGGAAAAATAACAAATATTGGTGAAATCTGAAGTGTCTGAAGATTTGTTTCTGTATTGAAACAAAATTTTATTTACTCCAATAAGAATGATACATAAGTACATGCAGAGATAAATAGATAGGCGCACATGTGTGTGCTTTTACCTCACAGAAACTGCTGCTAGGTATATTTATAAAATCAGGAAGTATAAACTTTTGTTCTTGAACGGTGACAGATATACCTGATAATATCCAGCAACTCCACTGGTCAATTAAATGCTTAAGTATATTTTTGCCTGTTGACACGTTTCTAAAACAGGTGAAAAATTAAATGTTAAAAATAGAAAGTGTAAACATTACTGGCTTGCAAACAAAAAGGAAGGTTAAATCCACAGGGCTCAGAGACAGTACAAAGACCTGATGATACTGTGCAGATATAAAAGCAGCTCATATTTCTAAAGACAAACCTTGAAAAATGAAGTCAATAACTGTATGCATCTTCATTGTGATATATTTAACTACATAGGACTAAGGACCAGGAGTAACATAGCCAGTAGCATATGGGAACTGCAGTTGCTTACTACTGCAAGTTTTAAAATAAAGTGATTTCTTCTGAAATAGTTACAGAAAGCATTTCTGAAGAATTAAAGTACAGCAGCAACAATATAATAATAAATAGCTTTTTTACACCTTTCTCTCAAATTTCTTTTGTTTCTCGTAGAAGGCCTGTAGCAGGGAAAAATGGGAAATTAAAAAAAAAAAAGAAAACAAACCCCCACATATATTTTTCCTACCTTTTTCCAAATCCTCTTGTTACAGAAGATTCTTTTCTCCAACTCACTTCTTCATACAAGTAGAGTGTAATATAACTTTACAACCTAACAAGCATCCTTTGAAAGAAGACATTACATGGGAGAAAAGTTAACCTGCAGTTCAACCACAGCCAAAGCAACATTCTGCTCTTCTGCTCCTTCGGGGACAGCAGGTTATTAAAGGTCGCTCTGACTTTCTCATGGGAGAGCAAATGGCCAAATATGCAATGCGGGGGGAGCAGTAGGATGTGACCACCATTTCCCCAGCTCACAGCTTAATGACTGGCTTCTGCTTGATGCTGTGTCCTGCAGGGGTGACATCCCTCCTAAGCATGCCTAGCAGATGACATCCTGAACAGTAAGTAGGTGAGATAACATCTGGTTTGTGGATCCTGCCAAACAGCCAATCATTTCGTTATGTCGGGACTTTAGGCAATCAAGTAAATATCTGCCCACAGAAAACTGATGTATGTTACCAGGACAAAGAGAGACACCAGTGAACTTCAAACATCTGTACTGCTGGGTGGGAGGTACATGAACACAGTGCTGTTTCAGGCACCGAGCCGTTTCTTCCTCCTGGTGGCTCCAGCCCTCAATGTCAAACCCTAGGATACACCTACCACCAACCTACAAAGCAAATTTATCATGACAAGCACCATGATCCAGGAGCAACAGCTGCCCAGCAGCTTGTCCCTGCTTTCATTCAGATCAAAGTTGCTTGTTAATAGCAAACCTGTGTCCTTTTTACTTCTTAAGGCTAAAAATCAAGATCTAAAATAGGATCTGCGCAGTCTGTGCAGAGTTAGAATAATTGATACAAGCGGGTTCTGCATTAGCTTTATGTAGAGCATAACCTGAATTGTAAGGCTCTGGTTACTCTTCGTCTTTCCTCTTGAGCAGAACACAGCTTATCAAAGAGCCACTCACCCTCCCTCTGTATGCTTAGCAAAGGCATCGGGCCACCCCTGCGGCACTGATCCACCAAGAATGTTTCCAGATTTCCTCCTTTCCCTGGTAAAACTCTTGAAAAAATGCTCCCCGGCTCCTTAAAAAAAAAATCTGCTGGCTTTCTGCTGGCTTGGAAACATAACAAAACCCCAGCACCCAATCTAACCTCGATGTATATGTCACTTTTGTTTCTTCTGATATGAATTCAACCTTCTTTTCCACCCAGGATTATACATTCATTACAGAAGGAAGTCCACTCTGTGGCCAGCTTGGCTTTCCCTATGACAGTTGGTATAAGGTACTCAGCAAAGTGATGGATCTGTTGACACAAGACAATTTGATTTGTGTGCGTCTCTATCAGAATGGACCTCAGTGCTGAGGCACAGCTCCTTGCCAGTCCAAACCATTACCTGAAGTTATCCCTGGCCATGTTGCCTGTGTGCTGGCACCAACAGATTTCGCTGGTTGGGTCAAGTTCTCTTTCCTGGAGGTATCTTCTTCTGCAGCACTATTACCCTCTTTGAGTCCCAGCACAGAGCTCCTGCTGAATTCATGGAGTCCCACTCACCTTTGTTTGTAATTGTTAGAGACTCTTTGCCGTGGAACGTGCCCCGGTGGCAGTGCAGGTGGCACGTTGTGGAAGCATCGCCAACGGGGAATTATTTCTCATCAAAGGGCGAAGGACACAGCCTGTTATTTTTATCTTTCTATACCCATCTGGACATCTTCAGTTCACCAGATTTTTTTTCTGATTAAGGCAGCCAGACTCTAACAAACTCCTGCTGGCTTATGTCTTTCACCGTGATGTGGAGCATCTTAATTCCAAGTGGTCAGAAAGAGACAGCAGCATTTCCCTGCCCCTTTTGCATTCCTACAGCTATGAGCCTGGGCTGATCGCTCTGCATGCAGAAAGTCATTGAAAGCCAGAGGGAGTCCTGTATTTGAAAGGGTTTCAGCCACAAAATGCAGCAAGTACTAGCAGGTGTCAGTAAGCTTCAAAGGAATAATGGGTGCATAGCATATCTGATGAACAAATGATATAGTACATATGACATTCTTTGGGTATGCTGCATCTTGGCAGATATTTTAGCAGTATCTCTTTTGGCTGAGGTGGTAATGCTACAGTTTCTGTACCTCTGGGAGTGTATACATATGAAAAAGAGAACTGTTCAAAACAAAACAATTCAAGTTTTTGACCAAGCTGGTGAAAGTTTCAGACTGGGTGGAAAATTATGTGATTTCTTTAACATTTCAATGTAATCACTGCAATTTCTTAGGCAAGTTGCTGAACTAGCTAAAGCTGGTATTCAAATATACGGCTTTGTATTACGAAAGTATACTGAAACACTGCTTGATTTACTTGTTACATAAAATTTACTCCTAAATTTCAGCCTCAGACATTGGAAAGCATAACCAAGTTATCATACAATGCTTTCTCATGATGCTTGTTCTAGAGGCGTTGTTACAGAAACAGAAGTCAGAATGCTCCTGATACATAAAAAGTAGCTGCACTGGGTATAAACACAAAGGGAAATAACTTGTAAGTCATAACAAAAAATTTTAAAAAGCTCTAAATTGTAAACAAGACAGGAAGAATGGACAGGAAAGAATAGCTCAGATAAGATTTGGGGTTTTTAATGAGCTGTGACTTTTCCATAACCTCCAACAACAGCCAGCATGTATCCTGCCTGGGAATACACAAGAAATGATATTTTGACCATAGATATTTGGAGTCTTCAGGGGTGTTTATGCATGTAACAATGTAATTTATCAAATAGCAAGAGCATATAGTGCATAATTAAAATGGGAAATTCATTGTTAAAATAAAGTTAAAATAAAAGTGTATGTTAAAAGGGAGCCACCAAATTGATGGAGGTCCACCTGCTGTTAAACAGTCATTTAAAGGCAGCTTACAGAGTAGCAAGTCCTTAATTTACTGGTGGCCAGATGCTCATTTCAGCAAAGATGGTCCTTCCGCATGCCCTAATTTGTAGACTTCTTAAACTGTTGGTCACCATCAGAAACAGGTGGCTGGGCTAGCCTTTGGCCTGGTCCATGTGGATGCTCTTAAGTTCTTGCCATCAGAGCTGACCAGGAAACTAGTCAGTCCCTATTTCTCACAATTCAAAGTTCCTCCCCTTTGGTGCCTTCACAATGTCTCTGCACGGTGGGTACAGCGTAGCCTTTGGACACCCTCTGTTCCTGCCTCACGCTCCCAGGTTGTGCCCGTCTGGTCCCCACACAGATGCACGAGCAAAGCATTCGTTGCCATTTAAAGGCTATTTTTTCACCTGGCATCTACCTACAGCAGAGGAACCTAAAAAACTCCTGCCGGTTTGTGTCTTCACTGTGATACCAAGCATCCTAATTCCAGGCAGAAGCATTTCACTGCAGAGTCAGAGGACACATTATACCCCTTTTATCAGTACACAACCCCAGTCATCTGTATGCCCGCAGGAAGAAACATTTCCCATGCAGAGAATGACTCAGACTAGGTCAAAGCAGAGATATAAGGAGAGCAGAGAAAAGTGAACAGTAACTGCAGTTTATAAAAGGTGGCATTTATCTTACCAGAGTGACAGCTGCTCACTGTGAAGTTACACGGAAGTGTTGTGATATTCTGACTCTGAAGCCCACCCTTTAGGAACCGCTGATCTGGTATACGAAAAGACTGCACATGCTGAAAAAGTCATCTTTAATAAGACAGGGTCAGATTGCGATGAAGCTCACTCACATTGAGTGGCATTTTCCTTCTGCTTATGGCCCCACTGACATTAACACCATCATTACTGATAAAATAAGGGTGAGTAAAGCATTGGCCAACAGTGACTGCAGTTGCACTCCTGTTGGGTGCTGATAATTGATAATTAATAGATTTCAATAGACTCAATAGATTTCAATATTTTTATTTTCTCTGAGTGTCCAGCTCTACTGGACAGTAACAACAGCATGGGGTTCCCCTGGCAGGACTCTTATGAAGACCAGGTTATCTAATTGGTTTTACGTCCCCGTCCCATGGTACCTCCAGCTGTGTTAGGGCTCAGGAGTGTGAGCTGCAACAACTATCAGGCATGAAGCTGGCTCTCTGTTTATAAGATTAAACAATGACTAAGCTTAGCAAAAAGCATAAACAATGGTGTAATAAGGCTGTCACTGCAGTATAACTAGAATGAAATGAAACTGTTATAAAACATAACTGCATTTTATTATAGCAAAGTCAAGCGCAATCAGAAAACTGCTTCCTTTTAGCATAAATGTTCCACCTGTCTGCATACAGCATGCTACACAAAGTCCCCGGTTTAATCACCTCTTAGCTGTATCATGATTCTTTCCTGATGCAAAACACAACAATGCACCCAACCAGCTAGGGAAACCAGAAATCATTAAACAGGCATAGTCTTAAAAAGTCTGGCCAGTCGTCCTTAGGTTTTGTGTATTTATTGGCCCAGGGGAGTAATAGATAAAATCTATAGAAGCTGTCCAAAAGCAGACTAACCTTCCGATTTGTATCAGAGATGGGTTGTGCCTTGTAATACCTATATGTCAGACTGTGCCAGGGAGAGATGCCACGAGAGTGGAGAGCAACACGCGAGGCTCTAACCCATGCTGCACAAGAAGAGCATCCCGGGCCTGGCGCAGAGGAGATGGGCTCATAACCCACTGGGAATGGCCTGGCCGCAGCCCCCTTATGGAGAAAGTGCACTGGTCTTCCCTCATTCTGGCAGTGAGTTTGTTTTCAGAGGCACCTGTCGGAGGAGGAATGAGCTGGATTTCACACAGGCTATGGTGCCCCATAACCGGCATGATTCCCTTGATCTGGCAGGAAAGTCATTGACCCACAGAAAGTCCTGGGAGGAAAGAGAGCTGAAGAGAATGACTATGTGTAGTTTTATAGCAGGCAGGTAGCAACAGAGGTTGGGCTGGGTGGGCTGGGTTGGGCTGATCTTGCTCGGCTTTGTCTGGCTTGTTTCCTTGCAACTGGGGAACACCTCTCTGCTCAGGTATGACTTGAACAGACCTCACGTTTTTCATTTATGCTTTTTAATCTCAGCTCTCCTGAAACAGAGGTGTCACAAGGTAATACTTGCAAGGTCACCAGGTAACCTGATTTTAAAAACTTGGACCAGCTCATTAAATTAAAATCGCTGATTTACCATACAAGACCAAAGAACCAAGGATACATAAAAAATCAAGTAAGAAAAGAAAAGAAATTGTGATGAAGGTTTCTTCTTTTTTTTTTTTTTTTTTTGAAGCACGGAGAATGTTTGAGAAAAAGCAGAGATGTAAAGGGAAAAACTTGGAGCCAGAAGATCCAAACTTCCCCTTGATTCTAAACTTAGCTCAGCCACTGGCCCACCGTGCAGATGACTCACTGCACTTCCTTGAACTTAAATCATTCCTCTTACAAAACTTGTTAAAGAAAGACGTCAGTGTAAATTAGATGTTGTGTCTAAGTTTAGCTATGGCCAATACATAAATATTGGAACTTTAATGTGCTATCATTTTTGTCTGATTTAGAAATATGTGTATATACATATACATATGCATATATATACATAGCAAGGGAGAGAAAGATTTCTTTGTGCTATTTTTACAATTTAATTTACATATATTGTTATTTTGCTGGTGACATAAGAGCTCAACTGATTAAAAGTTAACCATTTTCAGAGCAGCCTGATTCGCACACCGCCCAAGCACTCTTCATTCTCTCAAACTGTCAGGGAAGTTTCAATCCCATCCAAGCGGTGGGAGCTGAGAGAGTACACGTTCGGCATATAACATACATGATGGCTGATTTCTTGTGACACTAATCTTCACTCCTGAGGGAAAGGCAGTCATTTATTCATCACTCTACCACTCAAAAGTAACCATTCTTCCCACCATGGAGATAAATGTCAAAACAGAGATCAGCCATAGGCTGAGTCTAATCTAATCTGTCCAAAATGAATATATATTTAGATCTGTTGTCAAATCTTGAATGGTAAACCCTTTAGCCTGGGCAACTATTCCCTCAGTCTGCCCTCTCCACCTATAAATATGCATACCACATTGGATATACACTATCAGAGGACCATATTAATCCTACAAAAATGGGCAGGATATGAGGCTGCCCAACCTTTCCGATATGAGCAAAAAGTCAGAGCACAAAGCTCAAGACTTTCAGAAATGTGTAACAGAGAGGAAAAAATACATAATTTTTGTTAAAATGTCTCTACCCTTTAACACCTGTCAGAAATCAGTGGGCCCTTCACTCCCAAGCGGTTGATCCAGCAAATGAGAAAAACAGGCTCCATCCTGGATGCCTGTTTCGAGGGATCTGTGGAAGACGGCAATGGAAATTTCCTTTCTTGTAAAACTGTTCATTCTCAATGCCCCTCTCCTTTCTCCAATCCCATTCCCATGTTGGGGATGTCAGCTGGGAGGTATTTGTTCGTGCTAGATCCTTTCCCATCCAATTATACCTGTGCAGTTCCTCATACCCTAATATTGAGATGCTGGAAGACACCACAGAAGAACCAGAAATGACTGCCATTTTTCTGTCCAACTTCTCTACTTCATACTGCCATTAAATCTCCATGAGGTTCTTTTTGAAGTGGAATATCTGAAACCTCTCTCAGAGCCTGAAAAGAAAGAGGTCTTCTCTCTGTGATCCACATGAAGAAATTATACTGTTTCAGAGATCAATATGTCTATCTATCTTAGATATTTTATTACTGAAGTTGTAAAACAAACGCTCTTGTATAAATGGCAAACATAGGATGCTTGTCTCCACTGCTTGTAAACTGGCATATTTCTGGTTCTTAAATATCCTCGTTGAAAACTAAATTCCATTTTGAGGCTTGGATAAACCCTATCAACAGCCAGTTAACTAATTATTGCAAAAGATGCATTCAGTTTTACACTTATTCTGCCTTGGCAGCTCAACCACATTAACTCTAATGCATCATGTACTACTTCTCTTCTCCCTGGATTCCGGATAAGGAAGCAAGCCATGGTCAGTTTTAGCAAAAAGCACTTCCAGACATCCCATGCAGGTTTAGAGTGAATGGGCCCTCAGCTACACCAGGATGGGATTGCTTCTAGGAACCCAAGTGCAAAAGAAGGAGATTTGGCCAGCAGCCTGCTACGAGTCACTCTGATTTGCACTGTCCCAGCATTTGCACTTAGACCGGGCCAAATCCTTCCCTGGCATTATTACACAGATCTGCAGCAGAGCTGGGTTGGCCCCCTGTATCACAATGTACAAATACACAAATGACATTGCTGGAATGGGTCTGCTGTTTCTAAAGGTGACAGGAATGGATGCCAGGTGACAGCTGAGATGACAAAACATGGTAGTTATGCAGGAAAAGAAATTAATGTCTCCCAGAGTGAGCTCAGTAAGGTAAACTCTCTTGAAAAAGGGCTTTAACAGAACTTAACACAAAGTAGTACAAAATAGGAACCAAGAACGATGGTGCCACTTGCAGGCCAGGGCTTCTGTGCATGTGAAGTAGCCATCCGGAAAAGAAGCTAGGTGCGGGAAAGGACTATGAACAGATCATGATCTCCCAGCATGATGAAATGGCCAAGAGAGCAAATGCGATCCTTGTTAGCAATGAGCAGCACCTGAGGAAGAAGAAGAAAGTTACTGCTTTTTGCCACATCCTCACGGCGGTCATTGCTGCGTTCTGTAACCATTTCTAGTCTCAACACTTTAGCAAGGATGTTAATAAATACAAATCGTTCAGAAATAATGCCATCTCTGGAAAACCTCCCTCATGGTGAGCGCTTAAAGATCAACCTTGCTACCTCAAAGATAGGGCGTAGAGGAGAGTAAATCTCTGCCTAAGACTGCCTACATGGAAAGGATAATCTACAGGCGTTAGAGATTCTTCAGCAGGCTACAAATCTCTTGGACTCAAAAATGAGACAAACTGAAACAAGGAACAGAGTGCTAAACTGCCACATTTGGAACAACTTATCCGGCAAATTTGCCATTCCTGCAAGTCTTGCAATCAATACTGCTGTCATACAGAATAGCTCACTCAGAAATTAAATGCTAAATGAAGGACTCCATGAAAGCCTATGCCCTGTATTATCTAAGATAGAGTAGATGATCATAAGAGTCCCCTCGGGTCTTAAAAATCTATGAGTGTAGTTAAGAGGACATGTACTTCTAGAGGTTAAGCATGAGGTCCTTAAAATTTTCAGGGATATGCTTTCCCTGAAGGTTTTTCCTGAAGAAAGACTAAATGATTTAGCCTGGAACTGGAAATTAAGCTGCAAAAGTATCAAGTAACAAGTCCCCAAAAGAACAAACTTCCTCCTGATTTTTCTATTTTCCTTAACTCTAGGTGAAAACGTATACAGCCAATAGATGAACTTTGGTTTTTGAGGACGGCTGAAAGGCTCCAGAGCCACATGGAGAGGAGGTCAGCACCCTCACAAGCAAATCTTGTGAAAGGCAGATGCTGGCCACAGCCGGGTTTACACCAGGGCTCTACAGAAATTGGTTCTTTCAGGGTCTTCTGGTTTTGATGACCAAGGTAGCTCTGTGACAGATGTGGCGTTGCACCACGTTTCTGAGGGCTGGAACCTAAAGCAGTCTGCCCTGCTGTGTTCAGCCTCCTTTACTATCTAACTGGAGTTTGTCACTTTGACTGAATGTCAGGAGGTTTTTACAATGCGAGGCTCCAAAATCATGTCTTGTCCAGTCATTCTTGTTTCCTCAGCCGGCTTTCTCCATTTCTGCTGCTAGTCATATAGCAGCATACAGAACACCAGCAATCCCTGCAAAACTCATGCTTTAAGACTCAATATTGCACATTTTCTGAGTGTATTGTTTCAGATGGCAGTTTAAATCACTGGGAATAGAGCTGAGCTTCTTCATGAAATCATATTTGATTTGGTAAAGAGGAATTTCAGTAGAGTGAGGCTACGACCATCTCTATGTCATTTACAGCAGAATTTCCCTCTTCTGCACATCTTCAACAAGCGCCAGGACTTGATGAAGACGACTTTATTTTTCAGGTGGACCAATCCCAGGTTTCATCCTCTAGCTACCAATACCATGAAGGTCTTCAGCTTGGATCTCTTAAGCACATTTTCAGTTTAGATGGGCAGGAAATGTAGTGTGGTTATATGTATGGGCACTGCATAATTACTGAATAAACCTAACAGCATTTTTTCACTGTATGCTGCCTTTGGGAAAGAGTGACTTGATTTTCTTATGCTATCAGACTGACAAATCATTGTCCTCTCCCCCCCACCAATAGGTATTTTTTTGCATTCTTCTCTGACCCAGTCTGCATTTAACCAGAACTTTTATTTCACCTTGCACTAACTCCTAACACATATCACTTAGACCACCGGCTTTCTAAGTTGTCTCAGTGTTTTCCAGTTAGTCAGTGAAAAGGTGTTGTTGAAACTAGCCTGGAAGGTGAATTCGTGGCAGAGAGGATATGACCGGTCTGTCTCAAATCCTGGACTTACAGTTTTGAAAAATAAATTGTTAGGAAATTGTCATTTAATTCCCATGCTTTGTTTTTTAATTGTATGATCTTAGAAGGAAATAGAGTTTAGTTTAAACTAAATTGCTGTTACTTTCCAACGTACTTGAGTAAAGTCCCTGAGCTACAATAAAAATAATAAACATAAGCAGCTATTGCTAAACTAAAGTGAAGACTAAAGGTCGGATGTCCTGACCTCAGCTTTGTACCGACAAACTACCCTGCCTGTGCTTTTTCGTTGTAGCCACCTATTACCCTCTAAACCCTAAGTTACTCTTTATTGTGTTGCAGTATCATTTTTTAGGACAACCCAGTACATTTCTAATCCAAAGAAAGACGCTGCCGTTGCCCAAGCCCGGTGATGCTGGGAAGCACATTATCACATACAGAATGGTCATTAAAAGCGGATTAGGTGAAGATCTCATCAAACATACCGATTCCGCTTAAAATAAACGGCTTCTAAGCACAGGAATTGTTAGAGGAATGGACGATAGGCACCGACCGGTTTGGTTTGCATATTTTAGAGGGTATTATTGAGCTGGTGTGCGTGGAGCTAGGCTCTTTACTTCAGCAGTTCTGTTTAGTTTGCTCGAACAGAGGAGTAACCATCGGTAAAAATGTTAGAGGTTATTTGATGATAAAACGTGGAGACTTAATAAAAAGATATCCCAGGCATGAAAAGTTAGAACAACGCTGCTTAAAAATGAACTAATTAAAAAAAAAAAGTGTAAATGAAATGCAGCTTTCACTGTTAGGTTCTAGATTTCTCTCCCCCAAACATTAGACGAAATTGCATTGTTTACAAAAATTTATTAATACAAACTTTACACACTTTATATCACAGTTATCAAAGTCCTAGTTATAGATATCATGTGTGTAATAATACTTTGTTTAAGTTCTTTTTATATTCATTTGCACACAAAATAAGTTCTCCAAGACTAACATCTACCTAAACTGTGACTGTATCTCAAATCTGCTCAAATTTTGGTAAGGCTGTTGGCGTTTCTAAAAAAAATCATACAAAGGATAATAACCTAGGTGATCACTTCATAATGCTTGCGACTAGCCACTGAACTCTAACGGATAAGGTCATAAATAAAACGTCAAGAGAGCCCTATGTCATTATACCACAGCCGACACAAACACAGCAAACTCTGCCCATTGCCAAAGAACAGAAGAAGTACGACTAAAACGCAAGCCGATGTGTTGCAGCATCGTAGGGCCACTAAATAGCCATCCGTGAACTCGTGGCGATTTACAAGGTGAAGANAGCGGTGCCGGCAGCGCCTTGCACCCACCCCGCCGGGCTCTGCCCGCCCCTCTCCCTCCTCCCCGGGGGCCGGCGGCTCTTCCCGGCCGGGGAAGGAGGTTTTTACCCGCG
>WAAD01040432.1:23932-50323 GCA_013389945.1 Fregata magnificens | reverse complement strand
AAAAACATCCCCCCCTAAGCCACCTCCCCTGTTCTAATTTCACTCTCTTTTTTAAGGGGGAAAAAAAAAAAGGCTTCACTGGACTTCTCTGTGTAACAACAGTGCAAAAGGACCTTTCCTTTTGCATTTTGAGGTTAGTCTTCCTTCATCCTTCTTACTGCACTTCAGTTTACTATGGAGAGGGGTCTTGGAGCATTGCAACTGGATTCTTTTAGGATGAAATTAAACTGGAAGATGCGCTCCAGAAGCCTACCTAATACACTCCAGTCACAAATGAGCACTCTGATCACTGGATCAAACTAGAGCTAGTTCAAAATTAAAAAATAATCCTGAGATGTGTAATAATGTGAAAATCAGGTCTTCAGTACAATCCACAGTACTTGCTAACCTTGCACCGATACACCTATGAAATCCACATGAAAAAAAAAAAACTTTGCTAAGAACTTTCATGCAATTCAAATATGAAATCTGATATTGCTCAGCATTTTCCCAGACTCCATCAGGGAAATTATACATTAAACAAGTTGTAAGTGAGCATATATGAATGATGCGTGTCAAAATTTGTATTTCCATAGACAGAAAAAAGTGTGTTGCTGATATAATTGAAGAAACCTCATTCACTAAATTAATTCAGAGCAACTATCTGACAACTATTTATCCAGAACTGTATGTGTAAGAGAGGACAGACTTCCAGGCCATCAATGGGAAGCTAACAGACCCTTCTGAACACCAAAGCAGAGATCTTCAGGGCAAAATATTAACGTAAAACATGAGTGTCTAGACTGCAAGCAATAAAAAGTACATTGGAATAAGCAAGAAGTAGATATTACTTTCATGTGTGAAATCCAATACTGCAATACATATGCCTGAAACACTATTGTTACTATAAAAACCTGCAAAAACCAATGAAAACTGAAAAGCTAAATGTGTCTCCCCTCTTCACTTCAGCATAACTTCTACTTTTTTAGAAAGATCTTAAGAACTAGAGAGCATATGAAAATACATCAAATCAAGAAGCTTTAATGGATTCACTGAGCATAAAGAATTTAGAGTTCCATCCAGTGTCTTGGATAGACCTTCTCTACTCTGAAGCCCCTCATCACATAAGAATGAACTTCTTTTTGTCAGAACAAGGACTGTTGCTAAACTAGAATTATCTACATGCTGCAACTTGCATTGCCTGCCCATGAATTTGGAACACTTAAAAGACTCACTCAGTGATGAGTAAGAGTTAAAGGGGCATCAAAAGAAAAGAAAAAAAAAAAAAAAAGGAAGGGAACAGAGGAGGGGTAAAAGTAAAAATAACCAAAGAAAGGTAACATTTAATTTATAATCATTTAAGGCAGAATGCCTGAAAGGAGAACAGAACAAAAAAGGATGAACAAGAAGTCAAGAGAACAGATGATGCAAGTCTAATGAGATAGTACTGACTGGTTATAGTCAATTTGGCAATTGTGTAGCTGGCACATAGCTCACACTTGTGTGGCCACAGTTCTGATGGGAATTAATATGTGAAACTACATGAAAGTGAAAACCCTAAAATGAATGCATTATAATCAAATAAAAATAAACAAATTTAAAAACCCCAAACAACGCTTAAGATGTGTTTACAGCTGTTCACACTCAAAAAATAACAATAAAACCACAGAACAACCACAACAGAAATTTATGCAATTCAAAGTATAGAACAGAAAATCACTTAATGAAAATATGCATTTAGCTACTGAACTTTGGATCTTACCACGAAAAAGAAAGGAAAAAAGGGGAATGTTTAATATGTGCAAGAGCCCACAAAAAGTACCAAGGTACTGCAAAACAAAGGGCTTAATTGTTAATTTAGACTAAGAAAAGATATCTGACAAGTAATAGTTTCTGATATGGTGCAGTATTAAAACTATTAACATGAAAAAAGTGAAAGGAGAATTATGATGGATTGCATGAAGGACAGAAAAACAGATAAAACAGGAATTCCAAAAAGAACCCAACCAACACTATCCCAACCCAACAAAAAAAAAGATAATTAAGAACAAAATAAAATCACAATCCTTAATAAGATAAAAAAAGAAAAAAGAGAGGGATGTTATATGGAAGATAACCACTAACTGAAGCAATCAAAAGTTGCAGCATTTTGCTCCTCAGTGGTCTCAAATTTTATTTTATTTCAATTTGAAACACAGATACCAGTATACTGTTTTGAGCCCTGGATGGCTTGGTATTTTCGAACTAAGTCCTTCCAGAACTAAGACAGTATCTTCATTTAGTACAGTGATAGTATGTATGTATTACCTTTGTTACTGGGAACAAAAGGAAGGGGCAGAGAGGAAGGGAACCAGAATGAAAAAACTGCTCAACCAAGCAAGATGTTGGATAATGGGAAGTAATAAAACTTTAAGGAGGACATGTTGTACAAATGCAGTGGTTTTGATCAAATTATTGTCCAACTGCTGACACTATTTTAAGCCAATACATGTTTTTAAATCACGGTTGCTTAATGAATCAGTGCTTACTCAGTTAAAGTAAGAAAATACTAATAAGCAAAAAGTACAAAATTGCCTGGAATCACATTATCATTTTGGAGATGGTGGGGCAAAAATGAAAGCACAAAGGATCTTAAATAAAATACTTATTTGGAAAAATGAGTAGACTACTAAGAGCCCAGGTCATCACCAAACTGAGACACAGATATGGAGGAACTGTGAGAAGGGAAATTTCTTCTAGAACAGTCTATACTTCTGCACTATAGAAAAAAGTTCTAAGGAAAACGTCCCTTTCACAGGGTTTTTGTTTGTTTGTTTTTACAAACATAATCATTCTGGAACACTACAGCAAAGACACACAGCATATTTGAGATGCAAGACCACTAAGCCATACTATACCTTCTTTAAGTAGGCTGTAGCAGAAAAGGCGGGCTCTTTCCAAATCTCCCAACTGTCGACAAATTCCTGTATAGACTCGACATAGAGCCTGATTGAAATTGTAATTTGTGGCATTCTTCTGAGCCTTGAGTTTATTGAGAATAACATGCAGCAAGGACTCTGCTAAATGCTATAAGTAACAAAAAATATTGTTAGACTATTATATACTTGAGAATATTTGATAACATTATAGTAGCATGACAAGTAAAAAGAACTACTATCTTATTTGTAAGAATACTGTTTGCATACATATAAAAATGCAGAAAAGTAAATCAGAGGCAACCCGCGAAAGAAAAAAGTGTGAAGAGCAACTTCCCAGAATAAACATGCCTTAAACAGATGCAGAATAGGACTACTATTCTTTAAATATAAACTGTTTAGTTATGCGATTAAAAACTATCTTCCTTGAACAAAAAGTGAGGAGAGGAATAATGACAGGTAGAGGAACCTAATCAGAGCAAATGGAGCACCCTGCCTTGGCTACTCCCAGAGCTGTCACAGGAGGACAAACAGCCCATTACTACATTAGTCAACAGCACTCTCTACCCAGATCACCCTACACACTGCAGGAGGTGGGGAGGGGTGTTACTGTCTACAGTACCATGGGACTCAAAATGAGATGCAAGGATATTGGGATTGTGCAAGACTTACTATAGGATGTTTAGAGGGAGGGCTAAAAGTGGGGAGTAGAATGAGAGGCTTAGGAGCCAGGTGCTGGAGAGGCCACAGGTTTAGACTGGGTACCTGCAGACACCAGGGAGTCTGAGTATTGGCTTCGTGAGGAACCAGAAGGTCCAAGCCAGCCACCTGAAAGACCGGCGGTCTGAGGGTGAGATGCAGGTAAGGCCATAGGTCTGGACCAGCTACTGGAGGGATGTGTGTGTGCTTCTGTGTCTGTACGTCTGTCAGTGCATGCCACAAGTGGGGAGAACAGGCGTCACCTACTGGATATACTGAGTGGCTAATGTTAGCTACTGGAGGGATCCATACTGTCTGTGTATATATATATGTATGTATTTTCCACTACCAGGCTTTCACCATGATCAGCCAGAGAAGGGAACAAGATTAGACACATATTATGCACATGTGTGCCTATGAGGAGTACGCACTCAGCCCTACTACTGGCTGGACCTGGAAATATAAAGCTGCTGCAGCCTTGCTTCTATGAAGTTACCAGATTTGGCAACTCCTAACAAAGATGACCTGAGAACTTGGCAGCAACTTCTGTGCAGAACTTAATTACGTTCAAGAACTGAAACAGGGCAAAATGCTGCCATGCATCAGTTGGTGAATTGCTCTGCTGCAGAGTACAAATTATCTATGAGAAAGATGCCAATTAAAGTGAATTTTTTCCAACACTGATGCTACGCAAGTTCTGAAAAACAATGCAGTTTTTGCATCTTGGACACCACTGAACAGCAATTTCTTGTAAAGTTCTATATTTTCCTAAGTTATACAAGTTTAGATGTCTGATAACCTTTCAAGACTACACTTTGGCACTGCAGATTGCCTGAACAATTGAGAATTCAAATACCACATCCTTATACTCTTTTCATCTGCACAGAAGTCATTATTAAAACACAAAATTAAAAATTATGCTACTTACCTTGTTTTTTATACCAAATTCATAGACAACTTCTTTCTCTTCATCTCTCATTATTGGAATCTTTGAGATATTGCCGACATATACGTGACCTTTAATAACTGGTAACAAGTCAAAACAGGATTCAGCAATTTTCTTCAATGCTAAAGAAACTTTCTGGCAGTCAGGATCAATAACCTTCTTTACTGGTAGTGATGCTTCTAAACTGGAACTGTGTGCTGAATCACTGATTTCACAGCTTTTGTCATGGAAAGTGTCCTGCATTTCAGAGATTGTATTTTCAGTATTTCCAATAGTAGCAATATCATTGGGCTCCAGCTTTGTTGGTTCACTGTCCAACCTCAGTCTCTTTGCACTTCTTGGCATAGACATTGGCAATAGTGTCCGTTTTTCAAGATGCTTTGATGAGCTTGAAAACAATTGCTGATTTTGCACATCTTTGTCTTGATCTTTGCTACTATCAGATTTCAAATTGCTTCCAGTTTTAACAAAAGCAGTTGATGTAGATGCAATTGCTTTGAACCCACCTATTTGAGCCACAGGTCCTGGCAAACTTTGGCTGTCTGAAAAAGCACATCTGTTAAGCTGAATATTGCCTTTCAGAATGTTTAGTGTCCTTGCCCTTGCAGACAGCTCTGGATACATAGTGTCCAATATTTTCACAGAGTTCTCCTGAGGAGCACCTGGAGCAGAACTATCAGCTGCAAACAGAGGAAACCTTCCTGGGACAGGAAGCGCATGCTTTGGAATGGAAGTACAAAATTTTAAAGGTGAGGAGCGAATCCTTCTACCTACTGCCATTTCTGAGGGTGAGGGAGGAGAAAATAAAAGAGCAGATTTTACTGTTGGAGTATCTGTTAACGGAGACATGAGAGGAGGAACAGGAGTTTCATGTAGTGGGGATATCAGGTCATCAAGAGGGGAAAGCAAAGCTGATCGACCAGTAGAAGACATTACTGGGGACACGGTACATGCAGCTTTTGGAGGAGTAGCAATCAAAGGCAGTAGCAAGGGGGGCAGAGGAGGACCCATCTCTTGCCTAATTTTATTTATAGTCTCAGATGAGCATTTTGTTGGCATAGAAGTATCAGCATTTGCAAGAACTGGCTCAGTTAGTTTAACTTTGAGAGTCTTTGCTTTTCTTTCACCTTGAAACAGCCTCTTCGATAGCTTGGCATGCATTACTTGGGCAGCTGCCTTGGTTGAAACAGTCAAGATTTCAGATGGCTCTTGCTCTTTGCACTTCAATTTGTTGCTCTCTTTGAGAGCAACATCAACACAAGACTCTGACTCCAACATACATAGCTTCTCAAATATTGTTTTCTGTGGCTCAGAAGGCTGCCTAACTGTCTGACAATTGCACCCTACATCAGGTAGTGCTGGATTTGGAAGATACTTGACAAAACTTTTTTTTCTACTGCTACCATCTAGGATAACATCACTGTTGTTTTCTCCTATGTTGCAAGCAGTGCAAGTTTGAGTATGATTATATTCTTCAAATACTGAGACCCCCATATCAACACTGTGTAGTAGACTTTGCTCCACATTTAACTGAAGTTTTTCAGAATCATTTTGTTCTAAGAAATTGCCAAGTGCTAACATTCTTGTATTTAATTTACTGTTTTTTACAGCCAGCCTGCAAGTTTCTGAGAATCTGGTTAACATCTGGCATAGTGGTAATCTATTTTTTGAAGCATTTGGTATCACAGGGCTTTCTTTTGATGTCCCAGCTTTTAACAGACTGTCCTCACTGTCATTGATGCATCCAGCTCTGTTAGAATCTACCACGCATTCATTAGCACCCTCAGTATTTTCAGAGGTTACTAATATACACTCTCTTTTCCAAGAGGCTAAGTCTTTAGGATAACCCTCCCCAACTACACTTGACAACTCATTTGCAGAATCTGGAGACGTGTTTGTTTCACAGTGTGTATCCATATCCACCATAGTGTCTGCTTTTAGATGACTAAGTGTCAAAGTATTTCCTGGGTGCATTGTTGAATGAAGTTCACATACTTGGTAATCAGCTTCAATCATTGCACCAGTTTCCAGAGCACCCACTGCAATTCTCCTGGAAGCTCTCAGGTCCTTTCTGAACATGGGAAAACATTCAGAACATTTCACAGATCTAACTTTTTCTTTAGAACAGTCTTTCTCTTCAGATTCACTGCTCTGCTCCGCCATATCAAAATCATTTTTAGACCTTTTAATGGCATTTTTCCCAGATGCCTCAAAACTACTGAATTCTTTGCTTTCTCCCCCAGCTGTTATTGAACCAGTTCTAGAAGGATCTGTTCTAACCTCCCATGTAGAAGTCCTGCATCCTGATTCTTGACAACCAAACTTTTGGAGAAGAAAAGTATTCTTAGTACAAGAGTTTGCATCCAGGATCTGTGATTTAGCAGATGCCTGAGGTCCTTTATCTACTGGCTGCTCCTTCTCATCTGGAATTTTCACTTCATTTTTGTGTACATATTCCCTCTCAGGGCAGTCCAGTTCTTTGCACATGTTGTCTTTTTCAGCATATAGGATCTCAGCACCCTCTTCCAAACTTTCTGAAGAACAGTTAGATGCACTACCTGTAACACAATTTTCATCTCCTTTGTTTTCCCATGTACAGGAAAAAGCAGCCTTTTCTGTGGAATTAGTTTCAACAAAACTGGCAACTTTCTGAAGACTGAAATTTAGATCAGGAGGCATTGTGGATTCCAAGCCAATTCCCACTTGCACAGGAGAGTCTGTTTCTTCAGTATTTATACAGCCCATCTCCAAGTCCCCTTGAGTAGAAAAAGCCAACCCACTATTAAAATCTATTTCTGAAGTAGGCTGGCAGATGATGTGTGGAATATTATTTTTCTTCACAACATTCTCTTCCCAGTTAAATGAACTGGAACAAGTCTCAGTCTCCAATTCTTTGCTTTGTTTATCTAATTCCCCTTTTATTTCATCACATTTAACATTTTCAGTTACCAAGAACTGATCCAGAGGTTTTGCAGGCTGCGTCTGAGAAGCAAGATTGCTTTCTACTAAGACAGATTCAATAGTATCCACTCTTTCTAACAGCTCACTGCTTTCCTCTCCAAAATCTTCTGGATTAACTTTGAATTCAGTCTCTTGAGATTCAATCTGTCTGAAGTTTTGAGTTTTGGACAACCCACGTTCTAATGTACTAGACAGATTTTCAGGTTGGTTTATTTCACCTTTTATTTCTCTAAAAGCTAACACAGAGGATTCACACTTAGCTGGAGTGCTTTCTGCATCAATAATGCATGCTGTCTTTGGTAGTGCAAGTATACTTTCCAAGTCCGACTTCCCTTGCAATAAATTACTACTGTTTTCCTCCTGGTGTGGTTTGCCTTTTAAATACCCCCCCTCCTTTATATCTACTAATTTTCCATTTTCTGCACTATGGAGTAGCTCTGACGATTCAGCTATTTCTAGAACACTTTCTCTGCTAAGTTTCATGGCTAGTTCAAGAGTCTCAGGTCTGGTTGTATACATGTCTTCAATTTTGAGCTGTTCATCATCTTTTGGAAAGGCTGACAAAGCAGTCCTCTCCATACCTACATTTTTATCTATGTCATCCATACACAAGGAATTTCTGATTCCTTCAATAGCAGATACAGGTATAACAGTCTCTGGTTCGCATTCTCTGTCCGCTTCACCTTTTATTGTTTGCATACATTGTTCCTCCAGAATCTCTTTACTGTCATGTTTTATTTCAGAGCACTGAGAGTGTGCAGAGATCTCAATGGCTCCAGTGTCTGCCTCAGTCTCCATAATTATTCCCCCTCCATCATGCTGTATCATTAGACCTTTAGGACACTCCACTTCACAGTAGGATTTTGAACTACTGAAATCAGACAACACATTTTCGGAGAGTTCTCTCTCATTATTTGCCTCTGCACAGAGTCCTTTCATCTGTATTGCAGCTGTTATTTCCTCTCCTATTATCACCTGTTTTATGTTTTCCCCTACATCACTTGCCATATTAGTTACTTTGATTACATTTTTTGATTCATTTTCAACCACTTCATTCTGTATCAACAGATCAGATTTCTCCTCAGAATCTTCACTTTGAAGCACAATGCATTGCTCAGGTGGCAAACAAGTAACGTTTTGGGGAACAGATATTGCCCTGGGAGTTTCCCTCCCTCCTGATAATCCATCTCTTTCTGCTTTCATTAATTCACCGTGCTTTTCATGTGTACCCTCATAATCAACAGCTCTGATTAAGATTACATTCTCCTCTGTTTGCTCTACTTCACTACATTTTTCCATCTCATTTTGAGGCTTGAAACTGTGTAACATAAAATCAGCTGAAGAACCTTCCTCTTTACTGTGCATATCCTCACTACCTCCTTTCTGTTCTTCGATGGCTTCCAATTCATGTGCTGTTGCTTCAGTTAGTTGTCTCTTCTCAGTTTCCATATTCTCAGAATTCTCCTCCAAACAATCTTTGTTAGTTCCCATGTTTGTAATTAAAGTAGCAGCTTCAGCTTGCTTTGTTTCAGCATCTCTGTCCTCCTTGCTTGACATCTTTGGACCGATATGAACATTCTTTTCACCCCAACTCAGGTTATACGAGATTTCTGTATCAAGACCATGCTCACATGATTTACTCTGCCTGTTACACTCCTCATTGAGGCTGAATACATTACAACTCTGAGGCTGAACTTGGTCGTCTTGTAAAATATCCTCTACTGCAGAAGCACTGCAATCAACTTCTTCATCGCTGGAACCTGTGACTTCTCCAAACAATATATCCTTTAATGAAAAATACAAAGTTAATATTCCAAAGGCTGGTATCAGTTTTAAGATCTATTTCTCTAAACAAATACACTGGTGGCCCTGACATGCAGTGGTTTTGATATATTAAGGCTGATCAACAGAATTACATCCTTCTCCGTCATTGTTGTTCATAGCAAATGGAAAGTACCTCTGTGAAAAGTCAGAGACTTCTTTACCTACCTACTTGCATTCTAAGATTACTGGAAAACAACATTTGAGTAGGTTCCCCTTGACTTTCAAGCTGTGGCATTTTGCTATGAAAGCCACACTTATACCCAACAGGAGTTGGGACTCTAAGTCTGCAACATTGGGAAAAGAAATTATTACAGCAGTTGAGACATAATATACTTCTGAAAATTATGTTTTGACCCCTTCCACAGGCAGTATGCTAGAAGGTTAAAAAGTATCCATATGGATCTAAACACTCACACAGAGACCCTTTCAGTGCGTGAGTTACTGATACCCAAAAAAAAAAAAAAAGCCCAGGAATATCAAATCATTATTTTTGTAGTAATTACAAGACCAAGTTAGCGCCAAGTCAGACACATCCTGAAACTCACCTGTGTGGTTAGTGGTGAAAGCTGTACTGGAGAAAGTAGAGCGGGGAGAGGCCTGGCCCAATTCAATATATCCATCACATTTCCACCTGGGCCCTTTTGCTCGTGATCAGAGAAGTCTGAACTGCTGTGTGCCCCATCTGTCTGTAGTATCACATCTACAGTTTTTTCCACACCACCATGCAGACATTCTTCAGTAGTCCTGTTCTCAACACAGTCACCTCCAAAAGGCTCAGTACTCACTTGAAGTTGCATGGCTGTTACAGAATTTTGCTTTCCAGAACTTTCTAGTGAAGAACACCAAGGTAGCGTTTTGCCATCACACTTCCTAATCTTTTGGTGGATTTGTACAGTTTCTAAGACACAAAAATATTGTTAAGAATTCTTTTTCCCTCCCATTTTTCTTTATAGAAATAATACATCATAGTAATAAGAATGCATTACCATCTTTTCAAGTGATGTTCCCATAGACTAATAATGAGAAGCACTTAATGTCACTTTCAGAAATATCTTCCTTACAGAGATCAGATGTTCTTATTCACTAACAATTCTTTTTTCATGAAAAAGGTATATGTATGTGCAAAGAGCTCCCCCCCAACCCACTTTCTGACTTGGATCATTAAGGCTATTCTTCCCTATTTTTCTTATCAGGAAGGGCCATACTGGGTAGGACTGAAGGTCCATACAGCTCAATGATTTATTTCAGTTTTAGCCCAGTAACTCATGTTCAGGAAAAGCAAGACAAGCATGCAGTGACATTCCCCACTCAGGCTGTAATTCTCAGCTTAAATCAACCTGCAGCTTTGAGCCACCTGCTGTACTTGCAGGCCAGTTACAATTATACCCTGCCATAAACACAGTAGGGGAGTTCTTAGCTATATTCCTAGTTTNTTTTAAATTTCAATACTGAGTCTAATCGTACAAGATTTTGTCTTTAATGATGTGACTTAGTTAAAGCTAAACCCTTAAAAAAAACTTTCTTGGAAGTGAGGTTCCCCCCACAACATACCTATGCACAAAGGAGTCTGAACCACTAAGACAATGAAAGACACTGAGCAGCTGACAACCCTTTCAAGATAATGTCAACTATACCAGTTTTACACAGTCATTCTAGCAGCAAGAAAGCATGTCCAAATGCTCTGTGTGATTCTTTGCATTGTACATTTGTTTTGTTCCTTTTCAAATCACACTTTTTATTATTACACAGTAACCAATTTCTTATGCACGTAGACAAAACACATTGCCCCAGGAAAGTCTGAACAGCAAAGACAAAGAATTTAAATATTGGTTATAATTGTGCTAGAACAGTGAAAGGATGGCCCAGTTTTCTGAAATTTAAATTCTATGATTTTATAAAAAGAAAAGATGACCTCTAATAAAACAGCAGAAATCAACAATCCCAAACCCCAGTGTGCCACATGGAACTAGAACCTACTGTGTAGTATTTGCAATTCTTATATGACATTTGTATGTGTGATCTCGTTTATAGTGCTCACAAACACTGTTGGACACAGAATCAGCAGTATTCAAGCAAGAGATCAAGCCTGTTCTGTATACATCCAAGTACCATCCCACAGTATAAAGAACAGCAAATGCACAAAATGGTTTTGAACAGAGGATGTATTGATTTAATTGGCACAACTTGCACTCTGTTGGAAAAATAAAAAATAATAGTGTGCTTCGTTATTGCTGACAGTGTTTATCCACTACTAGAACTTGCAGAGATACCCCTGAAGCAGCATCAATGGTAGTATCAGATTCAAAAATACTAATTTAATTTGACAGGTGAAAATTACCTCCCAAAGATCTGTCTCCCAATAAGCACATGCTGATATGTTGGCTCCACTAAAGGAGTTGGTGGGAAAACTGATCAAAAACCCTATATCCAAGATCCATGTCAGTCACTTCACATAGCAGCTCCATGTCAAAATCTCAATTGCTGCAATGGACAGTACAAGGAGGGAGAAACTGTTCAGCCTAAAGGGCCTTACCACCTCATTTTCCCCAAAGGTAAGTAAGCTCTGACATCTCCTTTGGTCAAAGTGGCATCTTACAAGTTTTAAGATCACACACTGTTTTATAAAACTATTTACAAGCTACAGTCACATAGCTTCCAGGATGTTCTACGTCTTGTCATGAAAAAACGAGATTCCTTTTACAATTCAAGTCTGATTAGACCATCCAAGGGAAAAGGAGATGCTTCACAAGCAGGAACAAAGAAAAGAAGGAAAATTCAGAGGGTGGTTCTCTCCAAGATATAATCTTAGATTATATCTTAGATTTCTTTCACGCTCCTTTGTGCCAACCAGTTCTAAGCTCAGAACTTTCTCCACACTGAAGCGGGCAGAAACACACAGTTCTGTATTTTGCCCCTAGAAGAACTTCAATTAGACAACTGGAAAGTTTACACAGTGAACTACACAACAGTACTAAGTTATCAGGAACTTTACATCCTATCTATACTCTCAAGATCAGTCATGCACCTATATGGAGCCCAAGAATATTGATACACACCATCCACTGAAAAGTTCCCTCTGAGAAATGGATCAAAGATATAATTTCTGAATAACTAAGAGATTCTCCATCCTTCTCTCCTCATCCCTTTCCAACCCAGTCCCTGATAACTTTGTTTGAATTTCTTCAGGAATGAGATGCTTTTCTCATGGTTACCCCTGTATCTGTAGGAAAAGTTATCATAGCAATTTTCAAAGGTTCAGAGTATAGTAAACTTCTCTATAGGAAACGGTCAACTCTTTGGCACCTTGGCCTGAACTTCAGGTTCAGGAAAAGCCCTACTGATATCGAGCCCTTCTCATCGGAAGGATCCTCTCAAAGATCATTTCACAGACAAATTTTACTTTATCCAGGGAATCACACTCTTTTTCATTATGTCACGTACTAAAATGATTAAGTTTTGTCCTCAAATCTACAACCTGGAATCTAGTCCACATAGCTTCAAACCCTTACATTGCTGCCTTCTCCCACTTCTGAGAGAAGGTTAAGACTACTCGGATCTGAAAACACTATCAAAATCTACCACACACTAATGTGAAATACTTCCCTGATGAAGAATGGAGAAAGGAGAGCAGAGATGAAATAAGCAATCCAGTGCTAACATCAGTTGCCTTGATACTAAACAAATTGAATTTTACAACTCAAATCTTTGGTCCTGATTGTCCACATTGCAGGGCAATTCACTGTTGCAAAACAATGTCCTCTTCTCTCCCCACCTTAAACAACAAAGCAACTTTCTGAAACAAGTCTTTTTTTTTTTTCTCTCAGAAAGGACGAGATTAAGATGCCAGATATTTTATCAAAATAATTCGTCTAGCCATAGAATCTCTTCTGGTTTACAGCAAAACCTCATCACTATCAGCACAATGACTGCAAATGCCTGGCAGTAGCAATTGCACACTTCTCAAGGACAAACAGCAATATTTCTCTGAGGAAAAATCCCTCCACAAAAAGTTTCTAATGCCCTGCCGACAACCCTCAATTTTTCAACCAGTTTCCAATTACGTGAATTTCAGTATGTTTGATACACTAGCTATTCTTTAGAGCTACAGACAGTATTCTGGTTTTCGAGACAGCAAATCCACATATCCCTTCATATGAAAAAAATAATTAGGGTGAACATTGCATACCTGAAACTAAATGCACAGTGCTACACTATCTAAAAAGATGTTATCTTGAGAGATTTTCACATGGTCTTAAAGACAGAAAAGAGGTCTGCTTCTTAAATCACTCACATCTGATGGATTTTAATCTCAGGGCCATAAAACATACACAGGTCCTTAGGGATTCGGTCTTATCTTTGTATTTTACATGTAATGCCACTGCCTTGTGTCTCCTTTTATCTATATTAAAGCAGACACCAGTGTGCTCCTTTCCATCCCTGCTCTTAACATCTATATGCAGCTTCTCCCCTATCCTGGATCCCCAGACAAAAAGGAAGATCAGATAAGATGGGTATAGCTCTGTAGTAGGCCAGATTTAGCTCAGAACTCCATTATACATACTACTTGAAGAGGCTCAGCTCCCCCCAGACGTGGTCTTCCCATCTTCCCTCATCTCCTCTCACCATAAGCCTGCATACGAACCGTGCATGTTGGAGAATCCAAATTACCAAAATCTTCAGCATTGGGCTGCAAGATTCTTCAAATGCTTCTTCACATGCCTGTTCACAATGTAGGTGACCTTATGCTCAAATTACATGGGAAACAGTTTTCCGAAGTCTAAAAAACCAGCAATGTCTTATTAACCTTAGATTATGGTCTAAGGTTATTGGTCTGATGGTCAACTGCAGGTACAGTCAATTTTATTACTGTCAGATTTGTAACAATACTACCAAGACCAAGCAAAAATGCTTTTAAATTAAGTTTGGCAAAACCTCATTGTCCTATGAGGCTTTCACAATGGCACATATCTTGGAAAAAGCATGAACGGCAAGCCTGATGAGTCTTCTAGTTTTCATACATTAACATGTTCTTCAGGAAAGCCATTCAAAGTGGTATCAACCTTGGTAGAACAGAGAAAGCACTGATTGTAATGCAAAGCTTTAGATGTTTTACAGTACACTTGAGTGTACTAAGAAATCAGCCAAAGAGGTATCTTTCTGAAAGGCTAGATCCAGGCAGACAGATGAACTGACATTCTCTGGAAAAGATGCTTCAGCAATACTACCATCAAGCTGATTCACTCTCCAAGATGAAACCATTATAATATGGGACAAGAAATCAGGACAAACTCATTAAGATCCTTTTTTTTGCTAGAAGACTGCATCTGTAAACATAAGCATTTTGCTATTATGAATCCAAGGTAATGGCCACTTTCATGAGAGGCAGAACAACAAGATGGCTGTCCTAGGCTTAAAGACAAAAAAAACAAAGCCAAAGCAACAGAAAGTAAGATGTATTTCTATATCTAGCCACTCCAACAAAAGCAAAAGAGGGACTGACTAGAAGGACTGTTATGGACAGTCTTCCTTTTGTGAAAGTATACTGTAGTTTCCCTGAGAAGATGTGAATAGGAAAGATGGGACAGGATTCCTGGATCCTAAAGTTCCCTTTGTGGCAGATGGGAACGGGATGACACTAGAACCCAATAACCCTGTAATCACCCATATTTCAAACTCTTCAGTTTCTTGTGCTTGTTCTTGTCATTTGATTGACCCTTGATCGAGAAATCAAATCCAGAATCTCAGGGGACAACTGTCTAGCTCAGTTTTGGAGCTGAAGCCAAAGATCTGCTGCATTAAACTGGTGGGAGTGAGGTTGATAAAATGGCTTATAAGCCGGTCCTTATATTTTGGCACCTCTTAAGTGGATTCCACTGGAACACCATCTGAAACTAGATTCATTGGGATCTACACTGGTAGCAAATTTTCAGACTTAACAGGGTGGGGAGACAGGATAACAGTTCACCTTCAAAGCTCTTAATAAGGCAAGGTACTTATCCCAGACAGTATCTCTACAGCCTGAGTTACAGAAAACCAAAGTAGTAGAGAAAATAAAAGAAAAATGAAAGATTAATAAGCACACTCTGGAGAGACAACTACAGAAATACTAATGCAGTTTCAAGGCACCTATTACTCTTGAGGGCAGAAGGAAAATGACATGTTATGTGAAGTTAAAGCAGTTCAAGTTTGCTGTGAATGTGCACGTGGATAACAACTCAGATTATTTTTTATTATTATACTGAGTATCACATTACAAAATTAAAACTATCACCAAATTATATGTTTTGTTCCTCTGTATCACATATATGAAAATTAATGCACCATTATCTATTATTATTCAGGCAGGTATGAATGAAGAAAATGGTGGTAACACCTTCTTAGATTTTACAATCCAACTATGTTACCCTGTGTTTGTTTCAGACTAAAAAGAGCACTTGCATCCCGTAATTCACATTATATACTGCAGAGTTTATAATGATATAATAATTAAGGTACAAACATGAGAGGTGAGTTGACTACTTAGAAATAGTCAAAGCAGCTGATAGTAAAAGAATTTGATTTCTCAACTGCAACAACAGATTACAACAGCTTTTATTTAGAAGGGCATTCCAGTTTACTTAGCTGTTCAAATTAATATTGCAATTATTTTCAAATATTCTAATCACACATGTACTTGACCAGGCAAACACCAAGGAAAGTACTTAAGTCTATCAAAAAAAAGCGTTATGCAAACAGTACCCAACCTGATGATATCCCAGTAAGTCTAAATTAATGCACTTGCATATTAATACATTCACATTTACTGGAACCTACCTCCTGTAACAGTTAGTCGTCTTTTTTCAGGCCATGCCGTATCCTGAACAGAAGCTGAAAAAATGTACCAATATTTATTTTTGGTCAGAAAAAGAGACAGCTTCAAGAAAATTTCAAGACTTTGCGTGCCATCTCACCCAAGACAGGATCATTTTCCTGATTCTCTCTTTTTCGTGTTGCACTGTCAATGCACGTCCAGAGTTCTTCTAACAAAAGCTTTATTTTTTCTGTTAAAATAAATATTTTTATAAATTGAGGAAAACCTCAATTGCTCAGAGATCTAAGAATTTAAGTTTCTTTATTTTTATTTTTACTCAGAATACAGACATGGCTACAACAAAATACAAAATACTCACAAGACAAGGGACAGAGGGGCATTTTAGCTTCAGAGAAAGGGAAATGCTAGATGCCATTGAGGGAATGGATCCTGTATTGGCCATAGCCACACAGCAGACTGAAGGAACAGTTGCAGAATGCTTTAGCTTTTCCTTTCTATAGTGAAGGTGGCAAAAAGTTGTAGCAGCCCCCAAAGTAAAATGTAAAAGAGATTTGAATGTAGCATTACTGTACAATTGGTGGTGAATGGAGTTAAATCCAGTTGGCGGCCGGTCACGAGCGGTGTTCCCCAGGGCTCAGTTTTGGGGCCGGTTTTGTTCAACGTCTTCATCAATGATCTGGATGAGGGGGTTGAATGCACCCTCAGCAAGTTTGCAGATGACACCAAGCTGGGCGGGAGTGTCGATCTGCTCGAGGGAAGGAAGGCCCTGCAAGAGGGATCTGGACAGGCTGGATCGATGGGCCGAGGCCAACTGCATGAGGTTCAACAAGGCCAAGTGCCGGCTCCTGCACTTTGGTCGCAACAACCCCATGNAGAAGGGCAACGAAGCTGGTGAAGGGTCTAGAAAACAAGTCTTATGAGGAGCGGCTGAGAGAACTGGGGCTGTTTAGCTTGGAGAAGAGGAGGCTGAGGGGAGACCATATCGCTCTCTACAACTACCTGAAGGGAGGTTGTAGTGAAGCGGGTGTTGGACTCTTCTCCCAAGAAACTAGCGATAGGACGAGAGGGAATGGCCTCAAGTTGCGCCAGGGGAGGTTTAGACTGGACATCAGGAAGAATTTCTTTACCGAAAGAGTAAGTTAGGCATTGGAACAGGCTGCCCAGAGAGGTGGTGGAGTCGTCAACCCTGGAGGCGTTCAAAAAAGGTATAGACGTGGCACTCCAGGGCCTAGTTTAGGAGTCATGGTGGTGTTAGTTGATGGTTGGATTTGATGATCTTAGAGGTCTTTTCCAACCTTAATGATTCTATGATTAGTGAAATTAAACAGCTTTCTAAAACAATTCAGGTGACATGAACATAAATGGGGGAGGAAATCTTTTAGGAAGAAAGTATTTATATCAAATTCTTTCTTTATGCCCACTCACTAGTAACTCATCTTAATCTTACCATGGAGTAACAGCACATTAAATTTATCTGAATTAATTATCAGGCCACAACATTAGTAGACATTGTCTGGAGTCCTAACAGCACCATTGCTAGGTGATGCCAAACAACTTAGTTCCGGAACCAGAAGGGCAGGTAGAGAGAGAGAAACAGACCAAAAACTCAACAAAATACACAAGCACCTCACCTACTTATGCCAAAATTATCATCAGATCCAACAATCAGGAACTGAGACTATTGGTTTTATGCCAATTCCGTAAGTCAAAGACCACGCCAAACTGCTACTATTTTATGAAGAGACATATTAAAAAAACTCAGCACCTAAGAGGGAAACCTGCCAAGTTTTGCATGACAGCCATTGACAACACTAACAATTTCTCATCAGTAATAAAGCCTTGCTGCTATTTGAAGCTCAAATCAGAGCTCAGATCTTAATTTTCCCATTTTGCCATTAATTAAAAATTAAAGGATGAAATTGGGCACCAATTTAGTACAATTCAAAAGGCAGCAAAAATATGCCAAGATACACAAGAACTGACAAGGTCTACCTTTTTCAGAAAGTTTAATTTTGGCAACAAACTTTATATACAAATATTGTAAAGCAAGAAATAGAACACGGAAGTTCTTCTTTTGCCTGAAAATTGCCTTCAAAATTTCTAAACAATTCAAAAGCAATACCACTATTTCAAAAAACTGCAAAAATGGAAAAAATAAATTTGCTTAAAGTTTGGCCTTAGTACTTTAGAGGAAGTTTAGGAGCGTGCTCCATTACACAGTTAGATTCAGATAATTTGTAGCAGATATTTTAGATCATTAGGGGGAAAAAAGTCAATAGGATAAGGAACAACTAGACATCCTGGATTTCCACTTGATTTACAGAGCCTCACACAGAAATTGTAGCAGATTACACTTCTACCTTGCGTCTTTTGCTTTGCATGCTTCCTTCATGATTTCAATGAGCTTCACAGACAATGGGATTGTTTGTATTTTTCCCAGTGTTTGCACTCTGTTTTATAATTGCACATCAATTGACTTCACACACACATGGGGTAGACTAGTCATTTTAACGAATCAAGTATTTTCCTTACTGCAAAACTGAAAATAGTCATCTATTACATTAGTCCTTCATCAGTGTAGCATATTTGTATCAACCACATCTGCTCTTACAGCATTTCTGCCAGTATCCTCTGTTTCCAGAAATGCAACTCCAGAAGAGCTGCAATAAATTCATAATGGTTGGTTCTGCACAGAGAACGGTCTTGCAAAAAATCTTACCTTTGTCTATATCTGTTGTAAGATCTTCACTTGAACTCTGTGTCTCTGCATGCTTAACTATTAAAAAGAGGAGAGGGGGTAAAGGAAATGTTCAAATGGAACAATACCACACATAAATCTGAACGCAATCAAAGGTGAACACTGACCTTTTCTGCACTTCTCTTTAAGTACACCATCAAGTTTTCCCTGGTGAAATTAAACAATATTAATTTTTCATGCCATACATACATCCCCAACACATGTAATTTTACTATTTCAGTACCTCTATCATTAGTAGCTTCCTTTTTTTTCTCCCAGAAATACTAAAAGAAGCTTCATCTAAAAGACCAGGAAACTCTTACTTGTGCTTTCTTTAGCTCCTTTTCAAGCCTTTTCTTTTCAGTTTTCAGCTGTCTGAAGTCCTGTGTATGCTTTGTTGCAGCCTCTTCAAGAAAGAGAAACAAAATTCAGGTTAGAAACTACCACATAAGAGACAATTAATTTAAGTAGCATTGGTCACCAGTTTGCAAATCAAACTACCAGAAAAAAAACCAGATAGTGTGAAATACAAATCTATTGAAGTTATATTTTGGTTCATTAAGACAACAACTCATGCATACAAGTATGTCATCTTCCACTGCATAATTACTGTTCTGAACTACTGAAATACATTTATTACTTTTCTCACTTACATGCAAGAATGAAGAGTGGGTCATATTGTAATGATACTGTACTGTAGAACAATATACACCAAGTGAAAAAAGGGAATAAAATGAAGAATGAGGTGCAATGTTTTTTTCATGTTTTATTCTCTCATTTAAAAGAGGGCTCAGGTTCAAAGATGAAAACACCATAGCCAACTGCATTAGAAACATGTAGATAGCACTCAAGACTAATAAACAGAGAAGAGTACCTTATCTCTTAATGTCTAACAGACAGCTGGGAAGAGTGCCGATGGGTGGGAATAAAAAGTACAGGGCAGGTAAGTGAGGATTGAATGTGAGGTACCTAGGGAAATTCTCAAGCTAAAGAGATACTTGAGAGAACTCCTGAGAGATCAGCTTCGTGACTCATACACAGACAGCAAAGACAGATGGAACTCGCCTGCTGATCAGATCAGGTCACAGAAGAGAGCATATCAAAAGAAAGAGCATTAAAAAGGCAGCTCAGGTGGTAGGTTGACCAAAAACAATCATAGGAAAATTTCAGACTGACAAAAAACCACCAGGCTAAAATACAGGGTCTGGGATATTTAATGAACACAGAAAAGAACAAACCAGATAAACTAGTCACTCAAATTGGACCTAATGCAAACTATCTCGCAGTATTTTGTTCTAGCTCTGCCAGAACTCGAGTTTTTGGGGGCAAGAGGGTATAAAAACCTTGCTGCCCCATAATGGAACTCCAAAATGTTCATCAAAATAAACACCCTGTACCTGTATTTTACCGTATGATTTGGGGGGTTTCTAACACTAAGATAAAAGTCACTCAATTCATTGTACTTTAAACTGTGGTAAGCACAGCTGTTAGTGTGCCATGAATGAAAGATCTGCCTTGCCAACTAACAGTACAGCAAGTTAAGTATCAGAATGCTTTATGCATATCCACCCTCTACTAGGAAAACAAGAAAAACACAGTGCCACAAGGCAAGTGCTTTATCTCTACTTAAAAACAAAACAAACAAACAAACAAAGGAAAACCCAATTGCCAGAATATTTAAAAATCAGAAAACATGTGTCAGGATCACTACACATTTAAATACGATTATAAACATGACTAGAAGAATCCTGCCAAGATTATTAGAATGCTGGAGCACATGCCCTATGAAAACAGGCTTGTTGAACTAGATTTAACTAGCCTGAGAGGAAAAAAAAAAAAAACAACAAAAAAACCTTAGAAGGGATCCAACAGCAGCTTTCCTGTACCTACAAGGAGGTATCAAGAAGATGGAATGAGACCATTCAGTGGTGCATGGTGGGAAGACGAGAGACATCAGGCATAAGCTGAAACAAGAGAGTTTTCAACTGGCTATAAGGAAAAGCTTTTTCACCATGAAGACAGTCATGCAGTGAATTAGGTTGCCTGGACAGGCTGGGCAGACTCCATCCTTTGAGGTTTTCATGACCAGAAGTTCCCTTCCAACTTCATTTATGCCATATGCCTAAGACACCCAACAGAAAACACTTTGCAGGAGGGCTGATGTAATTCAGAGACTAAGCACCACACATAGTACTGCCCTGCCTTCCTCCTTGGGGCCTCAGAGTTTGAAAGTTGCAATTACTTCTATGGATAAAAAAGGCATCAAGAGATGGAGTAGGACAACAGCACAGTAACACAATGTAGAAAGTTACCTTCAAGTTTCTTCACTTTTGTTTCCAGTTTCTTTCTCCTATTAAAAAGAAGGCATTAATATATCATTTTTGTATAGAATTATGTTGCATGAAAAGCCAGAAAAAAAAAATCTAGCCATTTCAGAGAAAACACACTTCCTAGACCCAGGACCTGTGAGACCAATGTGTTCCTGAAGTTGAAAACTTAAATCAGTGGCATGTTGCTGACATTCTCACACAAACAGCTGCATCTGTTACAGAGGTAGAGTTTGCTCTTAAGAAAGTCAGTCCACTAATCCAGGTACATAAATATACGTTCAGCTACAACTTGGGAGTTACAAACACAACCTGAGAAAACTGGCTTCTGGTTTTTCCATTTCTATGATGTAATGCAGACAAGTTAGTTTCACTCCCTAAAAAAAATTAAGCCTTGCTTACAATCAAGAAGACCTAAGCAATGAGATAACCAGGAATAGCCTTCAGGATCACTTACGTCCCACAGCTTGTTGTTCAGAATATCCAGGTGTTTACTAAAGCCAAACCAAAACCAAAAACTATGCATCCTGAACAATTTTGACTTCAGCATTTCCAGCCCCACCTTATATGTAAAACATACACAGAACTGGAAAATAAAATAAAAATTAAACACTTCTAATATTTCCTTCTGTTAAATCCCAGTATCCCAGAAACAGTTTTTAAATGCTTGTGGTAAGTAGAGGACTCTGTCCTGACAAACACAAGCTACCAATGCTCACTGATCACTTTCATAAAGAACACAGTTCATCCATTCCCCATATTAAAACTTGTATAATGGATTGAGATTTACAGCCCAAGCCTTTCTGGATGTGCAAGCTTTAATCATCACTTCAGACATTAACTGGAACACATCTGGAAACCCACCCAGAAACAGGATGATTGATGACCTTTGGCATGTTCAGTAATGAAAGCATGTATACTATAAAGTAATAGACCAATGCTCTTGGGCCTTCTCAGCCTGAACAGGTTCGTACTTAACTCTCTCTATACTCAGATGATGGCTTTGACAGTCAAGCCATAGGTGAGAATTTCAGAAAAAAGTCCTCATAAAACAACTTTGCAGGAAAAAAAAAAAAAAAAAGAAAAAAAAAAGGGAGTGTTGTCCTTTACAAAATAGCAGGTAACGAACTTCTGTTTCTCTATAGATTATCTTCTGACCAATGCACAGAAGTACTGCATCTACAATGTATGGACATTGGAAGCAAGGACAGGTGACATGGGAGGACTACAGAGATGCTGTTTGCCATTGCAGGGACAAGATTCGTGCAGCCAAAGCTCGATTAGAGTTCAAGCTGGCCAGAAGGGGCTTTTAAAAATATGTTAACAGCAAAAGGAGGATCAGAGATAACATTGGTCCTCTACTTGATGAGGTCGTTCACCTAACAAATAGGGACGTAGACAAAGTGGAGACATTTAATGCCTTCTTCACCTGTCTTTAACACCAGTGATGGGCCCCGGGACCCCCCACAGCCATGTGTCGGAAGACCATGACTGGGGGGGGATGATAAAATTCCCAGCCAACTCTGAACTTGTTCAAGACTTGCTGCTCCAGCTGGACACACATAAGTCTATGGGGCCTGACGGGATTCATCCCAGGGTACTAAAAGAGCTGGCTGATGTTATCACGGGACCTCTCCCCATTATTTTCAATGGGCTTGGGAGTCTGGAGAGGTCCCAGTTGACTGGAAGCTGGCAAATGTTGTCCCAATTTTCAAGAAGGGTAAGAAGGAAGACCCTGGTTATTACAGGCCTGCCAGTCTCACTCCAGTGCCAGGTAAAATTATGGAGAATGTTAGTCTGGGAGTTATTGAAAAACACTTGAGAGACAATGCAGTCATTTATCATAGCCAGCACGGGTTCATGAGGGGAAAGTCCTGTTTAACTAATTTAATTTCCTCTTATGACAAGGTCACCCATCTAGTTGGCCAAGGGAACCCAGTAGGTGTGGGGTTTTGGGGATTTTAACAAAGCTTTTGACACTGTCTCTCACGGTATCCTTCTGGACAAAATGTCCAGCACGCAGCTAGACAAGTCCATAATACATTGGGTAAGCAATTGGCTGAGGGGTCAGGCTCAAAGAGCTACAGTAAATGGGGTTACATCAGGCTGGCAGCCAGTCACCAGTGGGGTTCCCCAGGGCTCAATTTTAGGGCCACTGCTCTTTAATGTTTTTATAAATGATCTGGACGCAGGAGTCAAATGTGTACGTTAAGTAAGTTTGCCAATGATATGAAACTAGGAGGAGCTGTAGACTCCCTCAAGAGTAGAGAGACCTTACAGAGAGATCTGGATAGACTAGAGAGCTGGGCAATCACCAACCATACAAAATTTAACAAGAGCAAGTGCTGGATCTTCCACCTGGGACCGGGTAATCCTGGTTATCTGTACAGACTGGGGGATGACAGGCTAGAGAGCAGCCCTGCAGAAAGAGATCTGGGGGTTTGGGTTGATGGCAAGTTGAATATGAGTCAACAGTGTTACCTGGCAGCCAAAAGGGCCAACCATGTCCTGGAGTGCATTGAGCACAGCATAGATAGCCAGTCAGTGTAGATTGTCCCACTCTACACTGCACTGGTGCAGCCCCAACTTGAGTACTGTGTACAGTTTTGAGCGCCTCAATATAAGAAGGACATCAAACTGTTAAGAGTGTGCCCAGAGGAGGGTGACCAAGGTGGTAAAAGTTCTTGAGGGCAAGACTTATGAGGAGCAGCTGAGGTCACTTAGTTCGTTCAGCTTAGAGAAGGCTGAGGGGTGACCTCATCGTAGTCTACAACTTCCTCAAGAGGGGCAGCAGACAGGGACGTGCTGATCTCTGGTGACCAGCAACAGGACACAAGGAAATGGAATGAAGCTGCATCAGAGGAAGTTCAGATTGGACATTACGAAAAGGTTCTTCACTGAGAGGGTGGTCAGTCCCTGGAACAGGCTCTCCGGGGAAAGAGGGGCACCAAGCCAGTCAGAGTTCAAGGAGCATCTGAACGACGCTCTTACATCATGTGGTTTAGTTTTCGGCAGTCCTGCGAGGAGCAGGGAGTTGGACTCAATGATCCTTAGAGGTCCCTTTCAGCTCACGATAGTAATTCTATGATACAAACAACTAAGAATCTGAATAACCAGACAGCCACTAAATGCAACATTCACCATTGCAATGATATTTACAGTTGAAATAGTTACTTTTACAGGTACAGTACTAAGCTGACTAATTTCATCAACACATGCAGTTACATTAAGAAAATAGGTAGATGTTAAATCTAGTAATTCACAAAAAGCAAGGTTTGTAGATGATGCATTTGGACAGAACTCCTCTTATGCTACACAACTCAAGCTCCTATCCGATCTTTAAGATGCATGCACAACTTCAGCCGACAAAGCTATGCTAACAGAAGTTGCATTCACAAGCAGAAAACATGCAGTATTATAATCTACCCAAACTACAAAAACCATAATATGGTTATATTTGTAATACTCAAAAGTTGAAAAATATAAATACAAACAACAACTGTCTGTGTCACATTTATTTCATCCTTAGAGAGAACATCATCTTTTAATTTAAATGAGTAACCTCACTTATGGAACAGTCTAACATTTTAAGTACTTCTTTCAAATCTTGTCTGTAGGAGTGATTTCATACCTAGAACCTTCTTCACAGTGGACATGCATATTTGTCTCAAGTTATCACACTTGTGATAAGCTCAGAATTGGGGAATTGCCACCCTTGTAAATATTCAAAACTCAACTAGACAAGGTCCTGAGCAACCTAACTTTGATGCTGGCTGTGAATGGCAGATTGGACCAAAGGACTTTAGAGATAATTTTTGACCTAAATTATTTTACAGTAACTGTAGATTAACCCTTATTTTATGAACAATTCACTAGAATTCTGCTTCTGAAGAAACTGAGCTCTCAAATTTCTGAACTCGTGTGACCTACTGCTTAAAATGGCCTCGGTGTCAAAGGTATATAAAATAGCTATAGCATCACAGAATAGTTGAGATTGCAAGGGACCTCTGGAGGTCATCTGGTTCAACCCACCCTGCTCAAGCAGGGCCACCTAGAGCTCGGTGCCCAGGACCATGTCCAGATGGCTGCTGAACATCTTCAAGAATGGAGAGGCCACAACCACCCAGGGCAACCTGTGCCAGTACTCAGTCATCCTCACAGTAAAAAAAGTGTTTCCTGATGTTCAGGGGAACCTCCTGTGTTTCAGTTTGTGCCCACTGCTTCTTGTGCTGTCACTGGGCACCATGGAAAAGGGCCTGGCTTCATCCTCTTTACACCCTCCCTTCAGGTATTTATAGACATTGATAATATCATCCCTGAGCCTTCTCCAGACTGAACAGTCCCAGCTCTCTCAGCCTTTCCTCAATGGACAGATCACAGAACCACAGAATGGTAGGGGTTGGAAGGGACCTCTGGAGATCATCTTGTCCAAACCCCCTGCTTGAGCAGGTACACCTACAGCAGGGTGCACAGGGCTGCGTCCAGGCGGGTTTTGAATATTTCCAGAGAAGGAGATTCCACGATCTCTCTGGGCAGCCTGTTCCAATGCTCTGTCACCCTCACAGTAAAGAAGTTTTTCCTCATATTCAGGTGGAACTTTCTGTGTTCTAATTTGTGCCCATTGCCCCTTGTCCTGTCATTGGGCACCACTGAAAAGAGTCTGGCCCCATCCTCTTGACACCCACCCTTTAGATATCTGTAAGCATTGACAAGATCCCCCCTCAGTCTTCTTTTCTCCAGGCTGAACAGACCCAGGTCTCTCAGCCTTTCCTTATAAGACAGATGCTCCAGTCCCCTGATCATCTTTGTAGCTCTTCACTGGACTCTGTCCAGTAGTTCCCTGTCTTTCTTGAACTGGGGAGCCCAGAACTGGACACAGTACTGCAGATGTGGCCTCACGAGGGCAGAGCAGATGGGGAGGATAACCTCCTTCGACCCGCTTACCTATGAGGATGTTATGGGAGACAGCGTCGAAGGCCTTGCTGAAGTCAAGGTAAACAAACATCCACTGCTCTCCCTTCATCCACCCAGCCAGTCACACCATCACAGAAGGCTCCCCTTGGTGAATCCATGTTGACTACTTCTGATAACCTTCTTTTCCTCTACGTGCCTGGAGATGACCTCCAGAATGAACTGTTCCATCACCTTTCCGGGGATGGAGGTGAGGCTGACTGGCCTATAGTTTCCTGGGT
>WAAD01040432.1:1022-15321 GCA_013389945.1 Fregata magnificens | reverse complement strand
GCTCCTCTTGCGGCCCGGGGCGGGGCCGAGCTCCGCTGGGGCCGGGGGCGCCGGCACTGTGGCTCCGGTGGTCGGCGCCGAGCTGAGCCGCCCTCCCTCTGCTCCGCCGCTGGCTGGCTGCTGGCGAGCTAGAGCTGCCGTCTAGACATGGCCGTGCTTACCTGCTGCTATTCCCTGACATACACGGAACCAGTTCTTAAAATGGGAGCGTACCAGTTCAGCTCGCTCAGACAGCATCCTGTAGGAGCATGCTGTTCATGGCGAGAGACAAGCTTTTCATTTCATCCAAGCACTCGTAAAGAGATTTTTAAGGGCAATACTTAGCGTTGCTTGTCATCATCATGGCTGCCTGCATCTGCCACTTACACAACATCTTCCTATAGAGAGCAAGCTGGGAGAAGACTTTATGTGTTGCAGGCCATGCTTTTGATCGCTTAGAGAAACAGAAGTTAAGGTAATAACTGCTTACTGTGGTGTTCCACACTGTTGTTACTGTTGAGGTATGGTCCCATCACATTATTTCCATAGCAATCATTCAGTATCTAGTACACAGGATAGATGGTTGCACACAGTGTGAATTAGTTTGTGGGGTTCTTTTTCTATTCAGCTCATGCTGTTGGACTTTATTTACTGAATGCTCTTTGCAATGTTGCTGCTGCTTACACAACTTTTAGTCTACCTGAAACTTTCTCTGGCTCACAGTTTATCCAGGTACTTCAAATTGCTTTTTCACTCTTGTCTTCCTAGTAGTTTGTACATATTCCTCAGGGGAGTCACTATTCATCTCTAGATCTATGGAGCCACGTTAAATCTTCCATCTCACTAACAATAGTGCGTACAGCTGCATGGTTAACTGGACCATGATTAAGACATTGAAACTTGTAACACCTGTATAAGTGCTGTCATGGAACAGAATATTTCAGGCTTTCTCAATCTTTCTACTTTGAGAGCTTTACAACAGTATAATAAAATACTCATTAGAGCAGGAGTAGAGTTTAAGTGACAGTATCACTAGAATGAATCACTCCCTCTGGGGTGAGTAAATTTCCTGTGTCAAGTGCCCTTCCTAGGGATGGAGCTAAGCGCTACCTGGTTTAGATTTGAGAGGCTGGGGCTGTGGTTAGGTCAGGTAACAAGGCACTTCATTAGGTGAGATAGTTAAGGGCAGGGTTCTGCAGAAAGAAACCACACTCTGTCACAAAGAAGTGAACAGATAAGAATTTTTCACAAGAGTTCAGTGTTTCTTGTGACTATTCATGCTTAAGTGAAAATTTTACCCTCAAAATTCTGTTTTAACATTGAAGATGCCCAAATTTTCTAGTTGTTTATTCTTCTTCTAGAAAAGCTCATAAGTTTCAATGCTTCAGACCCTGAATACATGCAGAACTAGGCAAGTAAACTTATGAAAATTCAGTATTGCCATTTTGGTTTTTATGTTAAGTTCCCATTCCTTGACAAGAAGAAAATATTTTAAAACTCTGTTTTAACACACCCAACAAAAACTAGTCATTAAAAGCATTTCCTTAAAAAAATCAAGAGATTTTAAAAGTTAAAACAAAGAGTATGAAATAATAATGTAAACTATATACTTTTTTTTTAATTGCACTTAACTTGATTAGGCCAAGAAGAAGAGAGATGGTAGGGCTTGGAGTTCTGAAGTTCTGCTTCATTATATCTCAAGTGATGAGCACATCAGAGTTCAGAGAGGATGCATGAGGATGGGAGGGCACTAGGAAGGGCAGACAGGATCTAAGAGAGAAGGGTTATAAATCTGAAATTTAAAAAGCCCTGTGAGTTCAACAGTAGACTTACACAGGGCTGAGATGTGTGTGCCATAAGGTCTGAGTCACAGAGACTTTGGTCTCTTTTGTTGATGATAAAACAGAAAATTGGCCACTGTTGATAGCTGTGAATCTCCTCATTGCTGAATGGGGCCATTTAAAGAGAATGAAATGATGGCTGCAGGGTTATTGTGTTTATTTAGCAGAACTGAAATAGCCAGCAGCACATAAACGTGATTTCTTTACTGTTGCTCATAGAGACAACATAAACCATCCTTCCTGTTTCTCGTGAATTAAGAACAGAAAGAATCAGACACTGATGTTCCCAAAGAAGTTCTGCGCAAACAACACTCAGGTGGTCATTTATAGCACAAAAGTGTCATCCTCTCACCACCAGTAACCGAAGGCAATATTGATGATAGGTGCAATTAGAGAGGCTCTGCAGAGGAAATGAAGATGCCTAACCATCTTCACAACTTGTCAACGTGACAGCACCATGGTCTCTGGCAGTCTCAGCTTTATAGCAGAAAAGTTTATTAACTATAGTGTGAAAGAAACTCATATTAATCCAGCACCATAGTTTTATTTCCACATACTTCCCAGAGAGCTCTTGCATAAGCAAAGGCTTTAAAGGACTGGATGGTGTTTGAGATGTCATTGGATTTAGTGTTTGGAGAATCCTAATGCAGTCTCCAGTTGGGACAAACTTAAGGCTGATTTTCATCATTAGTTTATTAATTGGAGAAATTATTAGTGACTGTCATTACTCATGAATAATACCTTTTTTTTTACATTAGTGAAGAACTCTGAGTAAGAAGTTCTATTTCATTAAAAAAATGTGTAAGTGCTGAAAGAAAGCAGTAGAGAAGTACTACCATTTACATAAAATCAAGATGTGAACTAGCAGAATGAAGCAGTCAGAAATACCTGCTGCTAGCCAGAAATAGCAGACAGATGTTAGAATATCATATTATGAGCAACTCAAAAACAAAAAATCTGCATGTTGCGTTTCAAGCACCTCTGACTCAAAGGTGCTTGACAGATAGGAGGCAGCTGCTTGTAGAGGGAGGCAGTCCTGAAGGGCAAAGGAGCCCAGGAGGGCTGGACGTTCTTCAAGAAGGAAATCTTAAAGGCACAGGAGCAGGCCATACCCATGTGCTGAAAGACGAGCTGGCGGGGAAGAAGACCAGCCTGGCTGAACAGGGAGCTTTTGCTGGAACTCAGGAAAAAGAAAGAGAGCTTATGACCTTTGGAAGAAGGGGTAGGCAAATCAGGAGGACTACAAGGATGTCATGAGAACTTAGAACTTAATTTGGCTACTGCAGTAAAAGACAATAGAAAAAGTTTCTATAAATACATTAACAACAAAAGGAAGGCTAAAGAGAATCTCCATCCTTTATAGGATGCAGGGGGAAACATAGTGACAAAGGATGAGGAAAAGGCTGAAGTACTTAGTGGTTTCATTGCTGCAGTCTTTAATAGTGAGACCAATTGTTCTTGGTGTACCCAGCCCCCTGAGCTGGAAGACAGAGACGGGGAGCAAAAGGAAGCCTACATAATCCAAGGGGAAACGGTTAGCAACCTGCTACACCACTTAGACACACACAAGACTATGGGGCCGGATGGGATCCACCCAAGAGTACTGAGGGAGCTGGCAGAAGTGCTCACCAAGCCAATTTCAATCATTTATCAGCAGTCCTGGCTAACCGGGGAGGTCGCAGTTGACTGGAGCTTAGCAAATGTGACGCCCATCTACAAGAAGGGCCAGAAGGAGCCAAGGAAGGTTATGGAGCAGACCATCTTGAATGCTATCACACGGCACGTACAGGACAACCAGGTGATCTGGCCCAGTCAGCATGGCTTCATGAAAGGCAGGTCCTGCCTGACCAACCTAATCTCCTTCTATGACAAGGTGACCCGCTTAGTGGATGAGGGAAAGGCTGTGGATATTGTTTACCTGGACCTTAGTAAAGCCTTTGACACCGTTTCCCACAGCATTCTCCCAGAGAAACTGGCTGCTCATGGCTTGGACAGGTGTACTCTTTCCTGGGTAAAAAACTGGCTGGGTGGCGGGGCCCAAAGAGTTGTGGTGAATGGAGTTCAATCCAGTTGGTGGCCGGTCACAAGTGGTGTTCCCCAGGGCTCAGTTTTGGGGCCAGTTCTGTTTAATATCTTCATCAATGATCTGGATGAGGGGATCAAGTGCACCCACAGTAAGTTTGCAGATGACACCAAGCTGGGCGGGAGTGTCGATCTGCTTGAGGGGTCCCTCTTCAGAGGCATCTGGACAGGCTGGATCAATGGGCTGAGGCCAATTGTATGAGGTTCAACAAGGCCAAGTGCCGGCTCCTGCACTTGGGTCACAACAACCCCAGGCAACGCTACAGGCTTGGGGAAGAGTGGCTGGAAGGCTGCCTGGTGGAAAAGGACCTGGGGGTGCTGGTCGACAGCCGGCTGAACATGAGCCGGCAGTGTGCCCAGGTGGCCAAGAAGGCCAACGGCATCCTGGCTTGCATCAGGAATAGTGTGACCAGCAGGAGTAGGGAAGTGATCGTGGCCCTGTACTCGGCACTGGTGAGGCCGCACCTGGAATACTGTGTTCAGTTTTGGGCCCCTCACTACAAGAAGGACACTGAGGTGCTGGAGCGTGTCCAGAGAAGGGCAACGAGGCCGGTGAAGGGTCTAGAAAACAAGTCTTGTGAGGAGCGGCTGAGGGAACTGGGACTGTTTAGCTTGGAGAAGAGGAGGCTGAGGGGAGACATTATTGCTCTCTGCAACTACCTGAAAGAAGGTTGTAGCAAGGTGGGTGTCAGTCTCTTTTCTCAAGGAATGAGTGATAGGACGAGAGAATATGGCCTCAAGTTGCATCAGGGGAGGTGCAAAATCATTTATTTAGTAAGTGTTTTGAAAGATAAGTTTTTATTTCATAGTTGGAATCTTGGTTTTGTTTCAGTATTCACAAACAGTGCTCTGATGCCAATGACTGGGTATTGACTGTGCTACAAATCCTTTCAGCAATAGCATGAAAATAAACATTAAAAGTTGATTGATTTAGTCAGTGTTTTGAATTGCAGTTGTTTTGTACCTAGAACTTGGGTTTTGTTTCAGTCCTGTCATAGCTAAGTTATAATAATGCTTATTATTTACAATTGGCATTCAATAGATCTATCATAGCATCTTGGGTTTGTGTGGCAAGGTTTTGGTGGTAACATAATATGAGAATTATAATGAGAATTGATCACAGGTAGGTAGGATCACAATTGTCCCTTCCAAGTATCCTTATAAACAGTTAAGCAAAGGATCTAGTTTATGTCTTTTATATGAAATTGTTACTGTATAAATATAAAGTCTTTGGAGCATGGACCAGAACATTCCCTTCATGGATAAGTGTCTGAACTATTCATTCTTCCCTCACCCCTCTCCTTCCTGATCCTCTAAGCTAGGGAATAAAGAGATTTCTCTTCTTGTCATTTACTCAAAGAACCTTACTTTCTTTTTCTGTTGAATGGTTTGGCAGAAGAAATGCGACTTCACTGCTTTCCTTCCCAGTCCAGGATAGTTACTAGACTAGTGATCAAAATACTGAAAGCAATTTAATCTCAAAGCAAAAAAAACAATGTACTGACATAATAACTATAAGATAGTACATGTTAAATTTCTCACACTAGTGTTTTTACTGGAAAAGACTTAGGCTATGACTTAGACTATGATATCAAGAGAACAAGACTCCCCTGTGTCCTTTTTCAATAATTTCAAGATCCATATGAGTTTGTATTTTATCCTGTCTAACTAGAAACATACATAAGAAATAATTGGCAGCCAAGTCTAAGTTTAAGAGACTGGAATCTAATCTGCCTCATATGGAGATAAGTAACAATTTTAGTGGACTGCCTCTATGATTGACATATTTAAGATCAGAATCCAAAATAACATTTTTAGTCTGTATTAAGTTTTATACTAATCCAATGTCAAGAGTAGTACCTCAGCTGAAATCACTGTATCCAGTTAACAGAAAGTTTGCTGAGATCTCATTCCTCTCCCTAAATTTTATTTCTCTGTCAACTCCCCCCTTTCTAGATTTATTTCTGTCTATCTCAAGGCTATTGCAGTGATCAGTTTTCACAAGGTATCTTCACAGCATATCCAAACAGCTTTCAAGCTGCAGAATTTTGTAAAAATATGAGCACTTTTCTCCCTTTTTTCTCCTTTTTTACCCTTTTTTGGGTGGGTTTTTTGTTTGGTTGCTTGATTGGTTTTGGTTTTTTTACTTGTGGAAAAACTACTTTCAGAAGGTTTTTCAAATGGCCGTAGAGGCAGTTCCACCACATTGAACTGGCTGCATGAAGTTGTGCTTACAAGTCCTTTCCTCCTTATTCAAGCCCTTGTAAGTAATCAGTCATCCATTTAGACCACTGAACATAAATGTTTTGGAAGCCGATCCTCGTGTTAAAAGGGAATGGAAATGAGGGGAAACTTGTGAATTAACAATGCACTCTAATACAGTGTAATCTCTGTCGGTTTTGCCAGAGATTAATTAGCTTTCACACTTACAAAAATACTTCTGAAACACAAACATTTGCATTTTCAAATGAATATGTTTGGTTCTAAAAGGCAGAGTGCTAAATACAGAAATTCTGTGCCCTGACACATACCAAAAGTTTTTGTTTCCCCTGTAGCAAGCAACCTGGACTATATGCATTCACTAAGCAAAACCGCATTTAATGCAAGTCTGTTTGTCATGTAATATTGTTACCTCTTTGGTAATGGTTATGAGAAAGTTCTGGTTTAAATAAGGAAACAAATAAATAATACATTCACAGTTTCTTCACCCACTCCTTTCTGGAAGCAAATCACAGTTTTCTTCCATCTTTGGAGGAGATTATTGTGCATACTTTGCACAGATGGAAGCCACAAAATGGGTTCAGTGCTACCAGCTGCTCTGCCAGTTTTCCAGAAAATTTATTCCAGGAAAATGCTTAAAATACTGAATTTCTCCAGGAAAAATAGTTTTTACCTCATGGGTACCAATGAATGTTTTTTCAGTATCATTTTTCTTTCATGGGCCATTTCTTTTTATATAGTACTGTACTTGCCAATGCAGTACATGAGTGAATCATACAAAGAGCAGTTTAAAAGTTCAATAAAAAAAGGAGGCCTTCAAAAGTGTCATTGACATGAAGCGTGCTAAAAAATGCCTACATAGATGTAATAATACAAAGGTAAACTGTAGTCTAAGAGCTAAACTCATCATTGAGATTCTGTGGTGAAGACTGGATCAGGTAGATTTGCTGTTGTGCTTCAAAAAACCAAAACTTTTTGTCTTTCTGTTTCTTACACGCACAATAAGGGAAGAAGTGGTATATCATGCATGAGCATTGCAAGGCTTTCTTCTTAAATGGGCAAAAATTGTTTTGATGGATAGCACACTAAAATGGTTTTGCTTTTATTAATCTTGAAAATACTGTCATTTATTCAGTATTTTCAAGGAAAGGGATACCAGTGCCCCTAGAACATTTTTTACAAGTTCTTCAATCTGATTTTTTTTTTCTTTTGAAATCCCTGTTTTTCCACCTGTGCAGCTAACAGCAGTAATGTAGTGGCCTAAGGGGTTACCAAGCTACCTGTTTTGCAAGAATCCCAACTCTTTCATGTTGAACTACCATTTCATAGTGAACAGCCAGTTTATATATTTTCTTGAGGTAGAATTTACATTGCAGTTGTATTATCATTGCATGTCTTCAACGAATAAAAAAATGAGATGCTTTCTTCAACTGAATTTCAATCATATTCCCCACCCAACATTTGCTGCGCTGCACTTTCTTTTTCTTTTGCAAACTTGAATTTAAATCTATATCAAGAATTGTTTCAATTAATTTGCATTCAGGTGTCAATAAGAGAACAGTGGTTTTGTTGCCAATTCTGTGTGTTACCTAGCTTTTAATAATATTTATTGTAGAAGTGAAATATTTTTAAAATTAAAGTGGTTGGCAATAGCTTGCAACTTTCTGATTTTCATGAAAATGAACACTTCTTCCTGAAGTGTATAGAGGTTGGTGTTCAAAAGGTACAGTGTTACTGACAAGCACACTGAGAAATGCCCTTTAGTTCACAACAGGGTGTTAAGTTCAGACACAGGACATTCTAGGGAAGGCAGAAAATGTAATGAAGTCATGTTCAGTGCCAGTATTCCTGGAAAGTGGCAGGATTTATATCAGTCTCTTATATCCCATTTTGTACTTTTCCCTTCTCAAAGAAGAATATAAATTTTATTTATTTCTCCAGAATCCCTTGTATCTGTTTTTTTTATACCTTCCTTATACACTTACTTATTATTACTTCCTTAAATACTGTGGCTACTTTGAGTGGAAGCCATCCACATGCAAAATATGTTATCTAGGCTCCCTTGATACTCATTAGAGAGGACAGGCACATTTAGAATGCACTTCATTTGACCTGTTTTAGAGGTGTAACATAGGGTAAGATGAATCACACCATAAAAATACTTTTTTCTGTCCATAGATTTATAGAAATCTAGATGACAAGTTCCGATGTAGACACCTACACGAGCATACATGAATCCAAATGTAATGTCCTCCCCCTTTTTTTTTTGTATTCTCTAATGTTCCCTTTGACAATAACATCAGGAGTTTCATTTTCAAGTGCTCATTTATTTTCTTGGCATAGAATATGACTGATAACTTTATGTATCAAAAGTATTCCGCCATACCACAGCAATGAAAAAAGCCCTGGTACTACCGTGGCCATTAAAGAATATATCAGTTTTAAAATACACACCCAAATTAAGAGGAACAAGCTAAAATTATGTTCTATAACTAAATCAGTCCTGCGCATATATTTCCTAGCGACACATTTTTCTCAGTTTGTGTGTTATATTCCTTCTGCTTCTGTACTGGGCAGTATCCATGCCTTCTCAGGGAAGAGAAGGTTCCAGGGACTGCAGCATGAGGCAGGCAGAAAAGAGTGAGAGCAAGCCTGGGCTGAATGAAGTAATATTTTCTAGGAACCAGGGAAGACAAAAGTAAGAAGCTTGAAGTTCATAGAAAATAAATCTGGAAGCAAAAAACCCATCTTCAAGGACGTAGTGCATGGGGAAAGCACCATTTATAAATCTTTATATTTGTGTTGTGTGAAGTTACGTGTTCTAGTTGATACTGCAATAAATTCTGACTTTCTTGAATTTAAAAAGACTATTGGCCTTTTTTGAGGAGCTCACTGTTGGAAAATAATCTAAACATAACCACCACAAAATGTTGGCACTTAAGACATGCGGTTTCATCACTGGATGCAGTTAGTATTATTGAAAATACTGGAAAAGCATCAATCTGATAAGATTATTCAGAAGTGGGCTCAGGACTCATGACGCTTTGTTGAGAGTTTTGTTGCTCAACAGTAACATCCAGCCTAGATCATATGTGACCACAGCATTAACAAAAAATGACAGCAGGTTTTAGGTGTGTCTGAATTTTTACTAATTAATTTTCCTTCTTGTCTGTTTTCACTGGCTGTAGAAATTAAATAGTGTGAATCATTTGGGCTGTAACTGTGGCATTCTAGGCACAGACTCATTAAGTTGTGTCAGCACTATCAATTTGGTGCAGCAAGTGTGTTGTTCTTCATTCTCTGATCATCTGATCCTCTGTACTAAATACAGACTAATGTGCTCCAGGGCTCTTGCCAGGTAAGTGGAAGAACTAGCTCATTTTAACAGGAAACCATGGCACATCTGAGATTTGCTTGGTGTCATTCTCACAGCAGACAATGTGAGCATGTAATATGTGGTTAGCTCTCTCCATTCTGGAGAGGCCACTAATATTTTCTCTGCAGACTTCTTGCAAACAAAAGGTGAAGAATGCCTTCCTATTTTGCCTTGGCTATTTGCCATTGGCTATACTGTGAATTCACATGACCCATGAGTCACAAAACAGCCATCTCAAAATTTTGATCCCTTGCCCTTCTGTGGTTTCAGCTACTCTTTGATCATGCCTGCTGCACTCCCTTCTTGGGCAGTCTCGACAACAGGCTGCTGCAGGGTGGCACAGATCACCAGCAGTTGCCTCACAGCACTGCAATCCCCTCAGCTTCTTAAAAGGTTTTCTCCATGTCACAGCCCTTTAACACAATACGTATATTGTACCCTAGGCCTCTACTACCGAGTAGGTTTCCAGTTCGAAGCAAAAAAATTTTGCAACCATCTAATAAAAGTGGAGATGAAAATAAATCTCATGAATGTACAGTCATAATGTAAGAGGCAGCAACATATATACAAAAGCTACTATTTCCGTGCGGTATCTGAGGTGCATAATACAGGATTGCCATGCTGGATACTCTGTGAGGCTATCTGGTTTGACAGGATATGTGGGTAGCAGATATTCAGCATAAAAGACAACAGACAAGTAATAAACTAAACACCTAGATACATGAACCCTAATGACCAGGAGATAACAGAGACAAAGACCAGAACTCTCGGTTCACAGCTTGATGGGCCTTTGATGGAACCGCTCAGGCATAACCTTGAACAGATATAAACAGAACTTTGTAGCTGACAAGAAGGAGGGAAATAAGATTCTCATGGAAAATTTATTATGGGATATTTGAGAGGGCTTGTAAGACTGCGTAAAACTTAGTATGGGATGTGTTAAGGGGACTGCATGAGTCTTAGGATTTTTAGGGAAAGGGCCAAAGGCAAGGAAATGAAGGGATCACTGTGGTTTGGGGCGGAAAACATGGAGAGAAGTGAGGATAAGAAGGTCTGATTATATGTAAACAGCTGTTGGTCTGTATGTTTGTCTGGCCAAGTCCTGGACCTGATTACTGCAGTCTATTCCATCTCTTTATTAAACTCTATTTCTGACTATAGCCATCAAATAGGAGACCAGCATCTGGAAAGAGCCAAGGTCTGAGCTCGAGTTCGGATAAGTGAAGCTCCAGACCTGGGCATGGATTCTGGGTAAACTTAAGGTCTGATCTAGGGTTTGAGGAACCTGCATGTGGATCAAGAAAATGAGCGAGTGTATGTCCATTAGTAAACTTCAGCCCTGATCAGCTACAGAGGAGGAATAGGATGGGGCTTTGTGTTGTTCATGTGCACGGGAAGCACATTCTGTGTTTGTGTGGCTGCTGGTAAAGGCATCATTGTCTGTGTTGATCTCTGTGGCCAGCCATATTTATAAGGTGTGCATGTTTGTATGCTTGCGATATATGTTCAGCCCTGCTGCCTGCTGGACTGTTAGCAGACTGGGGAAGAGAAATCCCACAGGTCTTGACTTCCAGTGAGCTCATTGGAATCAGTCTGCTCTTGACAAGTTGTAAACCTTGGTCTTAAGATGAAGGTATGGGGGAAGGCAGAGTACAGGTAGCAGTGTAGTTCTGTGTGTTCACAGTCGCTTCAAAAGACTTATAGGCCTGTAATCCTTATTTTCAACAAGACCTTCCTTAGAGAAAGACATGTGAACTTGAGGCAGAGGACAACCAAGCAGCTTCTGCTAAGAAGCATCCTGCACATACACTGGAGTGGCTGGAACTGATAGCTGGAGCTGCTGGAAAATCTCCATCTGAAATATGAGTATATCCATGCCCCAAGCAAACTATCAGGCAATTCTTTGAGGTCCATGGGGACCCAGAGAGCAAGACAGGAGATAATAGAAGTGGGAGTGCTTCTCAGGCTTTGCCTAGCCATGAGCTGCCTGCTGCAGAGAGCTGTTGTGATAGTGCATTGGGTTTACGTGGCAAAGTTTAGGTAGTGCAGCAGCTGAAGTTGTGGCCTCTGTGAGAAGACACCAGGAGCTGCCCCCATGTCAGACAGAACCAGTTCCAGCTGGCTCCAAGATGGACTCAACACTGGCCAAAGCTGAGCCCATCAGCAATGCTGGTGGTTCCCCTCTGATAACATATTTAAGAAAGGGTAAAAAAACGCTGCACAACACTGGCTGGGAGAGAGAAGTGAGAATATGCGAGAGAAACAACCCTGCAGACACCAAGGTCAGTGAAGAAGGCAAGGGAGAAGGTGTTCCAGGCGCTGGAGCAGAGGTTCCCCTGCAGCCCGTGGTGAAGACCATAGTGATGCAGTTGCCCCACTGCAGCCCATGGAGGTCCATGGTAGAGCAGATATCCACCTTGCAGCCTGTGAAGGACCCCACACTGCAGCAGGTGGATGTGCCCTGAAGGAAGCTGTGACCCATGGAGAGCCCACACTGGAGCAGGCTCCTGGCAGGACCTGTGACCTCGTGGGGGACCCACGCTGGAGCAGTCTGTTCCTGGAGGACTGGTGACCCCATGGAAAGGACCCATGCTGGAGCAGTTCTTGAAGAACTGTAGCTCATGGGAAGGACACACATTGGAGGAAGTCATGAAGGACTGTCTCCTGAGGGTGGGACCCCATGCTGGAGCAGGAGAAGAGTGTGGGGAGGAAGGAGCGGCAGAGACAACATGTTATGAACTGACCACAACCCCCATTCCCCAACCCACTGCACTGCTTGGGGGTGGGGGGAAGTAGAGAAGTTGGGAGTGAAGTCGAGCCTGGGAAGAAGGGAGGGGTGGGGGGAAGGTGTTTCTAGATTTGTTCTTACTTCTCATTATCCTACTTTGTTTAATTGGCAATAAATTAAATTAATTTCCCCAAGTCGAGTCTGTTTTGCCCGTGATGGTAACTGCTGAGTGATCTCCCTGTGCTTTTCTTGACCCACGAGCTTTTTGTCATATTTTCTCCCCCTGTCCTGTTGAGGAGGAAGAGTGATAGAACAGCTTAGTGGGCACCTGACAGCCAGTCAATGTCAACCCACCACGGATAGCCTCTGTTAGAGAGGATCCGCCAAACCTTATTGCTTCTCCCTCTTAAGTAATCCACTGCAGTACCATCTGGATGAGGAGTCACTATAATCATTTTCTATAGGAGTAAGCAGGGCATATGATCATCCCAGTTGTTTAACTGTTTGCACAATGCTTTGTGGCTGTATTAACCAACATTCTTCCAAACATGCCTTAGCTAGCTATTGGATAGCTATTGGGATAGGACTGAGGTAGCAATGTGGACAAGTGTGTGCTGTTTTGGCAAGTATGGTCCTCTTGGCATGGTTGGGGATCAAACACACATACACCCTGTTATACACCATACCTAGGACATGCCAAACATACCATCAATAAAACAGCACAGGAACCCACTTGCAGAGGCTATGAAAAAGCCCCATATTACTTGTCTGGAGTCTCCATGTGACAGTGAGGCAGGGGGATGTAAGGGGAGGCTGCTGGCAGAGCCCCCAGGGCACAGGTAGAATTTGACTGCTCTGAGCAGCCTCACTTGAGACCTCTATACATGCCCTCTGCCCATGGACCGAGGAACTGCATTTGAGCTCAAATGTGGGTCCCGTCTTTGAATGAGCTACGTGTAATCGTAAGGGGGGGGCTCGTGTGGAAATTGACATCTTCCTCTTGGTAGCGTATGGTCTTCAGAGCTGATATTTTCAAGGGAAATTGCAAGAAAAAGTATATTCTGAGTTTTATCTGTTTGAACCCTCAGTACCAAAACTTGGATCCAGCTTTCAGTCTTCCTGTAGCATCTATGTGGTGTCCCATGGACCAAGTGTAAGAAAAGCTGTGGTGCCAAAATGACAACTCTGAAGAAGTGAACGGTAGGAAGTGAACCCCAAAGAGTAACCTAGGCAGGAGGAAGTGGCTCTAACATAAACCATGGGATTCCAGATGCTAAAATAATCGGCAGAAACTAATACTGCTGAAGAGACCAGTGTCAGCTTTGTAAACTGTAAGGCTATCATTTAATTGTATTTTTTAGTAAGCCTTAGTATATTACGTTGCATTAGATAATATAGGAAATTATGCAAAATATTAAGGAGCAGGAATGGAACCTGAGTTGTTCAAGTGACAAAAAGGTGACACTAGACATACATCTTGTTTTATGCAAAGACAGAACTAACTTCTGTCCTTTGAATCCTAAATGATTCACAGTCTGTGAACTTTGGCAGTTACCAATAAAAATCTAGTTATGATAAAACAAGTTACCTGCATTTTGAAGGAAATTCAACTTTATTGCTTCAGTCTAGGAGGTTCCTGGAGTGTGTGGAAGATAACTTCCTGACGCAGCTGGTGAGCGAGCCTACCAGGGGAGGTGCCTCGCTTGACCTGCTGTTTACGAACAGAGAAGGACTGGTGGGAGATGTGGTGGTCGGAGGCCGTCTGGGGCTTAGCGACCATGACATGGTAGAGTTCTTGATTCTTGGCCAAGTCAGGAGGGGGGTCAGCAAGACCACCACCATGGACTTCCGAAGGGAAGACTTTGGCCTGTTCAGGACACTGGTTGAGAGAGTCCCTTGGGAGACAGTCTTGAAGGGCAAAGGGGTCCAGGAAGGCTGGGCACGCTTCAAGAGGGAAGTCTTAAAGGCGCAGGCGCAGGCTGTCCCCGTGTGCCGTAAGACGAACCGGTGGGGAAGACGACTGGCCTGGCTGAACAGGGAGCTTTTGCTGGGGCTCAGGAAAAAAAGGAGAGT
>WAAD01040431.1:24757-36196 GCA_013389945.1 Fregata magnificens | reverse complement strand
ATCTACATCCCATTTTCTGTAACAAAAACCTGTTTTCGTCTAGGCTGCCCCACAATTTTGCCAGTTTACTCTTGAACAAATATCTCAGTAGCTCATGGGAAGCCGGCACAGATGATGTACGCTGCAGAAAAGAGTATTATTATGCACTTTCCAGCATGCTGCTATTGCTAGCTACTATACTGGGAACTGCCTGAGTGACTGGAATGTTGCCCTGTAAAAAGTTGGGACCAGTGCCCATAGAGGGTCCTCACATACAGTTATANGTGCCCATAGAGGGTCCTCACATACAGTTATAATCAGCATTTCCCATTAGAAACAGAACTGAAACACCTCACTGTGGAGTGAGTTGTAATAGTTCAACAGCAAAGCCACACAAGTAGTCTTGAGCCACAAGTTTGTCTCTCAAGCTGTAATATTTCAGCTGAACAATGATAGGAGAAGTAAGACAGAAGTGTGTTGATACGAAATGGAGATTACTTCTCTAAGTGTGTAGTGTTAAAGCATGCTCCTTACCTAACAGCTGATCTCCACTATTCCTCATCTCTTCTTTATAAAGGTTTTAAAAAAAAGGCAGAGAAGAAGCCTGGAAAATAATCTCAAACCTATGCACAATTTGATTATTGCTATTTGATTTTTAAATATATACTGAGACAGACAGATTTTCTGTCTGCTGCTTCTTCTCAGGAAATGAATATTATTAATAGTGGTCTAATCAGAAACTATATTACCCTCTTCAGTGCCAGATTCACCAATAAAATTTGTTAGCGTTCTCAGAACATTACAGCACCTAGGATTTCTCCTCCTCTCCCACCTACCAGAAAGCTGAGTATCAGGACAGGTGCAGCATGACAATATTAACTTTCCCTCTGCTTCATGTAATACCAACACTAGGCAAAATAATTATTCAGTTTTACACTGTCTTCTCCTTAGACTGTACTCAGATACAGCAAGAATTTAAACTTATCTGCAAAGGATGAACTTCACTCTCTCAAACAAACATGTGTGGGAGATTCCCTTTCTGAAGTGTGGCAGCTGGCTCATCATCAAATGCAAACTGAAACATCTGGGTGCCAGATATGGTCACTTGCTTGTTTTGCACTGCTGAGCTATCTACAGAATATGCTGTGAAACTATTTACTTTAGAGAGGGTAATCCTATAGATGGAGAAATCTCACACTATTTTAAAGAAGGATGTAAATTTTTTTGTGATTACTCTTGTTTTGTCTTCTCTACAATTTTGCATGCATCTGTATGCATAGGGCAGTTCATTTGAGGACAAGTTTTCTATATCTGTATTTCCGTAAGTGCTACTTAAGGTAGAGTAACCAGTACACTATACATAGACAGTAAATTTACTTGTGCATGCCTTTTCAACAAACATGGTCAGAAAAACTTGAAATAAAATTAGATATCCTTTTTTTATTATTATTATTTTGACTTTCTTTTGCTTCAAGTTTCTTCATTCTCTGTTGCAAGCTGCCAAAGACCATTAACTTTTCTCTTCCCTGTCTTTCACATACTGAATTATGCAATGGAAATCGGCTTGAAAAAAGGGATGAGTGCTTAATTTTCATGTTTCTTAGAGGTAGCTCTTTGAAACTTTATTTTGTAAAAAAAAAAAAAAAATTTGACATTCATCACCCAATGATCAGATGCTTTTTTGGTTAGGTGTTGTCATGAGCTATTTAGCTTATTATGATCTTTTTTCATCCAGTACATGGACTATAGCGGTCTTCAATGAATTTGTCTGCTGATAGGCAGGATCGCACACAGATTTAAATTAAACAAAATACTAGGGGATAAACACACACTAAAAGAGAAACAAGCATAATCCTACTGTTGTCTTCTTTGTAGTATGCATTTCTAAAGATCCTCTCTACAGAACAGGTTTTTTCCCTGAGTCTGGTGTACTGTTTTTTTTCCCTAGATAGTCTCTGCACACAGATCTTGATTAGAGTAACTCATCCTGCTTTGTAATATATTTTTAAAAAAAGTTCCACTAACAGTATTCCCAAATCCTGTTTGTATCTCCTAGCTGTTTCCATAAGCAAGAGGCAGCATATCCTATTGCCGCCTTGAGCAACACATGTGGTGACAGGCCAGTCATCTGCTACCTCAGAATAGAGAGGGTGATGAGTTATAAACTTTCCTTCAGTGACACCACTTGTTTTGGTGTCTCTCTTCTACCAACATGCTAATTTTCATTAAACTTGTAGGACTACATTAGCTATGTCTACAACTGCAAGTAGTGTAGTCTTTAGAAATGGATTTGTAAACGGCAACAGCTGGTACTGAGGATCCAGTGTTCACACTATACGTATTTCAGGGAGTTTTAACTATCTCTTATCTGATCCTGAGGAATTTAAAGCCTGCTATAGGTGGAGACTGCTGGCACGCTCATAGAGCACATCTTCTCATTTAATTTAATTCTGAAGGATGTTTGTGCACACTGAGACTGCTCTGCAATGCAAACACAGTAAAGGGGACAACTGGTAGATTTGATTCAAAAGTGCACTGCTGATTCAAGCTAAAATGCTAGTGTATACATACCCAAACATTTGACTTATTCTTTTCTTTTAAATTTGGTATAAATTGGCCAGAGGGTTTCAAAAACTATAGAAGTACTGCAAATGACTGAGAGAGAGAGATGTTCTATTTTAGTAGAACATCATGTCATGGAAAATAAAAAAAGTCATGAAAACATCTCCAAAGATACTTAAGAATACTACCCAGTTTTTATAATACAGCTGCTATCCTATCCTATGCTGCTGTAATTCCTGCCAGCAAAGTATTCAGACCTTTAGCAACAGCAGGTTTTTTCCATCTCATTCTGATACCTTTCACACAATACTGGCAGGCACAAAGTTATTCCTTCTTTTCGTTGTTTCTGTCCATCCCAAGAGACATCTGTAAGCCCTTGTGCTTTTAAAGTGCTAGATGCTCAAAGGCTCTTCTGAAATTAATAATAATCAATGCCAGCAGCATCTCAACACCCTACCCAGTATTTGTATGTGATGGACGGAAAACAATAGCAAAAAGGAGACATCAACTTGAATTCTTCCAGCAGTTGTTTTAAATGGCGAATATTTTCCTTTTTTTAATGTGAAAAAGAAATAAACAATATCCTTAAACAATATCTTTTTAAATCCAGAACATAAGCAGAATCTGAATTACCCCAGTGTTCTGAAAAATCTGTATTTCTCTACAGTTGTATTGGCAAACTCAGATAATTTCTACCAGTAATGGAATTTATTCACTGAGTAGCCCTACGCTTCGAAAAATACCATCCAGTAATCATCTTTCTGATTGCTACATGGTAGCTGCATCAGTTTGAAATGTGCTTTTTATACTGCTAATGAAGCAAACCAAATACCGACTGCATGTTTGAAGCCCAAAAGATTTATATATAAGCCCTCCATTTAATTTTTGTCAGTGGAGGACCTGCTTAAGAAAGAGGAGGGAACTGTAGGGGAGGAATACGAAACAGTTTTGAGAAAACACTGTACTGAAAGTGATACGTGAACTGAAACAGTACGGAAGGAGTTGTACCTAAATTCAGTTCTGATTATTTAGGTGAAACTTTTACATATACTGGAATATACTGGAAGACTGATTCTTCTGATATCTTAAAGAAGACTATATTCAAAGCACATTCTGTAATGTAAGAAATTATCTGAAGGGGGCTATGAGAAAATATCCATGCAAATATGATACATTAAGTGTAAGAAACACTTACCTTGTTGAATATCCTTCATCTCCAGGTGCAAACTGGATATTAAAATTCCTACGGTTTGAGACCGTTTTCCATCCAACAATTTGATAATCTAGAAAGACGATGCAAAATGATCTGAGATCACATGAACACTCTACAAAGGATTCATTCACATTAACAACAGAAGCTAATTTGTGAATTGAATTCAATGTCTCTCCAAACATCAAACCTTTTTACTAACCAAACCTTTTTACTAACCAAATGTGGTAGTAAGACCTTCATCTTATCTCTATTCTCCGCACCTTAACAAATGGCTGATAAATGTAAGCTTGAATTCTCACCAGGTCTAGTAAAGAACATCACCTCTTACTTCTAGGATGCTATTAAGAAGGAAAAAAAAGGCACATAAAATATTTATTCTGGAATATACTTTTTCCCCATTCTCCTTAAGGTGATCAGGGCAGAACTATTTGAGACACTCTGAGTACATCACAAGTTCCTTAGTTTGCCTGCTAGTTTATATTTCACTGTGAACACATTTAAGTCTATCTTTTTGACAACGGATCAATTCCTCACCAAGGAGAATTGGAGAATTTTCTTCTTATGCCCTCTCAACACTATTTGTGGAGCACTAGGGGCTACTGAAAGGATTTCTTTCACTCTTGTCTGAATGTGCTTCTTCCACACCCTTGACACTTCACAAGGATTTGAGGATTTTGTTCGCATATTGGGTAACAGACACTTGTTAGTATAATATACTGACATTCAGATTGTAATCTTTTCAGATGTTGGGTGGGGGGAGGAGAAGAAAAAGGAGGGAGGGAAACCTTGAGGAAGCTATTTTGGCTAGTTAAAATTAGTGATACTGATGTAGATCAGTCCATAAATAATGAAAAGTAAACCATCAGAATTTTAGAAGTGTAGTTCAGATGTTAGAAATGTCAAAACCAAACTTCCCACAATGTTTGGAGTGTTGGTATTTGTGATTTTGATTTATGTCATAAGGAAGATATGTCAGCAGCACATCACAAAATGCAATACAGACGGAAGTTCTTCAAAAAAAGAAATGGTCAGATCCAAGCAGTTGGCTTACTTCATAGTGTTGATGAACAAATACTATTAAAAATACTAACTTATATGTAAAATTAAAACTAATAGCTGTTTTCCCTAAATTTATATTCCTCGTATCTGAACAATATTTAATCTATATGTATCCAAATTTAATTTTAATACTTGGGTGACACTAATGTTGGAATATTTAAAAATATTAAAAACTTTAAGTAATTGTTATCCCTTATCTCTGTAATATTCTTATAGATGCTCACATTACAGACAGTTAACTGACAAAATTTATACTAACTCATACAAATGTTTCTTACCTATATTTTATGGGATTTAGGAATATTTAACTGTGCAACTACTTAGTCATTCACCTATATAAAAGTAGATTTGTAGTTGAAAAATACAGAAAAAAGAGAAATAGAGAAATAATAGTGACATTTTCACCGGAAAATGCAATGTTAGTTCTTATTTATAGAGTACTGAAATTGGACAATACATGAACAAGTTGGAATACATGCTATCTTCAACAAAGATCTGACAGATATTTCATGTCAGATGTCATGATGTAGGGACTCAACATTTAATGAATTATGTTAAAGTAGATATTGCATATTTTCTCCCAAAATTGGAAATAAAATCTATCCTGAGAGGTTTTTTCAGCCTATATGTACAGCACGTATGCTCGATATTAAGAAAGTAATACTATTTAAAGTGTTTTCTTCAAATGAGAAAGAATTCAGGCTCTTTATCTCCTGAGTACAGAAGCAGACAAGATGATTTGGCTACAAGTTACCATAAATGAATACTCTGTAAGTATCACATCCTGTTGACTGATTTTTCAGAGCAAATGTAAGTAACTGCTCAGTTTATCATGGCCATTTCTGAAACTTTACATGAATTTGCTGAACTCCACAGCACATTAACTTCTTACAGGGATAATTACAGGCTTGAGTAGTATGCAATTTGTATAGCATTCACTGACCTCCAAGTTGACCTTGTTCAGGGGCAAATTCATAGGTTGTCATAAACCCCATTAGACATGCCTAGTTTGAGGCAAAGCCTTTCCAGACTATAGGTATTGTAGACAATATGACATTTGAAATCATTCTTTTAAGGTATTTTTCAGTACTAATATATTCTCCAGATATGATCAAACTAGCTCACATTGCTAAGCAAGACTTCCTCCTTAAAGGATTAGTGAAAAAAATTTTAAAGAAGACCCTTTATACTTTTAAAAGCCAAAACAGAGGTTCATGTTTTAAAATGGCCAACTCACTGTATGTTCACATGCATTATAGACAAATGTACACATGGTCACAATTACCAGGCATGAAACTAGACTCAGAATACCTGAAATAGCTTCAACCAACTGAAATCTGTAACTGAAAGCTAATATTTTATTCATTAGAGAGCAAAAATGGAGCAACAAGACAACAGAATAGCTTAAATCAGGCACAAAACTACTCTAAAAACACAGTTGTAATGCTAAGACTTTTGTCATAGATTTTTAGAACCAATGTGTAACTTGAAAGATTTTGCAACAAAAATATATAATCAGTAGTAAAACAGAGAACATATTTTCAGAGATACTCATTTTGCCCCAGATTATGGTTATTCTGGGAAGTCACTGACAGGGAAATAAATATATGTGTGAATTCCAAATGGAAAGGAGACACAAAAAAATCAGCACTTTTCCAGGTCATAAAAACCATAAGGCAAATAAAATGAAAGTTTGTAAAGACTGCATTGAGCTATTTAGTCTGTGCTTTTAAAAGACAAATCACTGATCACCTCTCAGCATATTGGGACTTGCTTGTAGCTGGCAGTGACAGGTAAGCAGCTAAAATCCAGCTGACGCCAGCTGATGCTGCTATGCCAGCTGGCAGGGTTTGCCAGCTGCCTGCCGCTCCTCCAGACTATGACTGTATCGTTGTAATGGATGCAGCATCTTCTGGCTCAGTGACAAAATTGTGACTGCTGGTGCTAATTAATTTAATTAACTGATCCATAACATTATTCGCTCTATGTGGTGTTCCCCGACTATTTTTTGATGTTATTAAGTTAGTTGATTTGCTGTACACAAGTGCCCCTTCTAACATCTTTCAAATATTTATCATCTAATTTAAAAGTGAAGACATACTGAAGCTTGAATACATTCATAAATTATTCTGTCATTTCCATTAAGAGGTGTTTCTCTAATGTAGCCAGAAATGTATTTCATTAAATACTATACGACAGACTTCACTGTTTTGTCTAACTGTAATGTCTACATTCTGTCCAGGACACTTATTGGTGCTGAAATCTGAACAGATTCAGTTTACTTTAGTGATTAAAAGCTAAATCCTTCCTCCTGCTGGTGCATGGGTTCTTTCTATAATATTTAAATTTATTGAGAGAAACCATAAGCTTAAAAGCTGTCCTGCATATCACAGTGTTTCCCTCCATTCCCACTCATTAACTTTTATGGTGAAGTCAACAGCCTGGACCCATAAGTAGTCTGCTGAAACCCCTGTTCAAACAGAGGAAGAATATCCTGCACAAGAAGCAAGTAAGTATGCCCCTCAAGCCATTCTACATAAACACCCCAAGAGTTACCAATGAAATTTCAGAAGCTTAAGACTAGACATCATCTCTTCTATTCCTACTCAAAGGAGAGCCAGCTTTAACTACCTTTTATTTAACGTGGATGAACCACAGCTTTATATTTTTAAAATATTTAAAAAATATTTTAGGAGAAATGTAATTCTATTTGTAGTTCTATTGGATGAAAAAACCCCACTATTTTTAGCCTTTTCCTAAAGGACAAGCAAATGGCAATTTCTCAGGATAAAATTGGAGGTAAGAAATGAGCTAGTAAGAAACTTATTTCAATATCTTTATTCCTATCAAAACTGTAAAAACAAGATGAAGTCACAAAATAGATATTTACCCTTTATGGCTACTTTCCATATCCTACATGACTGCAGAGCTTTGTGGTAAACAAGGAAATGCCGTATTCATTCTTCTCAGTACAGCACAAAAAATAAGAAGAAAGTGAGAGTGCCTCAGACGAGCACGCACTAGCATTTTACTACTTCCACTCAAGTTTGAACAGTTTATTATCTTATGCAGACAGCTGAAGACAGTCATTGTGTTTCAACCCTGCAAAGCTTCCAACATTTTCTGCAATATCTGCCCTTCTTACGGAAACACAAAATTCATTAATTATAATTGCTCATTTAGTTAGATGGACAAAAAACTTGCTGACAGACATATCCCTTTCAGTTAAAAAAATGCAATTCACTCAAAATATTGACACTTTTCTTAAATGAGAACACATGTTAATAATTATGTGAAGTCTGTTAGAGATAATAGACAACAGAAAAGCCATTATCTTTAATGTCCTCCTGCGTCTTTGAAATGATAATCATTGCACTAAAGGGCCAAAAATGATTGATGGACTTTCATTTGGAGCATACACCTGACACAAATTACTTGACATTTACTCATTTTTTCTGTAAGATTAAGACAGAGTGCCATCACAAACATCCAACTATCCTGTTTCTTGAAAAAGTATAGAAAACACTTGAGTTTTTGAGGATAAGTTACTAACAAGTGCTCAAATATATTGGAAAAACTAATGCACCTTCAAAATATGTGTAAGTCCAGCAACTACAGGATGCACATGGAATAAATCACAGCAAAGGAATGTTCTTTTCTAAATTACCTCTTTTTCAGGCTTACAGGGTATCATAGCTTAATACATAATGAATCATGGTTTTTATTTCCTTCCAAAATATATGTCCTAATTCTGCCTTTCTTCTATGTGGTACTACAAGAACAGATTTTGATTCTGCAAATTTAACAGGAAAGGGAGAACCTATGGCTTGAAAACAATTACTCGTGCCTATCAGCTTAAAAATGTGCATGGATATGTACAGACAAGAGATGTTAACAGTTTAGAATGCATGAAAGTAAATTGTTTGCATGTAAAACTTCAGTCCTTCATCTGACAAGAAGGCATCTATAGAAGACTTTCAGAGTCTGGGAAAGACATTAGATCCTCCAAATTATATTCAAATGTATTGAAAGCTGAGTTATTTCAAAAACAACCGATGGGATTTTTTTTTTTTTTTCAGAAAAACAGGTTAGAGTTTTAATATGCTAATTGTTTTCAGTTTTCATTGTTTTCATAAACAGCTATGGACCTTAATGGTACTGTACTGAATCTACTTACAGTTGAACATTTTTGGTACATAAAACTTTAGAGTTGAAGTTCATTTATAATTTCACAAATATAATATGGTTTTTTAAATAAACCATACATTCCTAGACAAATGCTTTAATGCAAGTGTTAGTGGATAATACAATAGGTGCAGAAATCACATGTCCAGAATGCTACAACCGAAATCTAAGCATAAGAAAATAAGAAATGATGATGAAAACTGTCTAGATTAACACTTGCACTTTCACAAGTATGTCAGTGATGCTTTAAAAATAGGAGCTAAAAATAGGAGTTATATTCAAAAGGCATTTAAAGTTTAAATGTCCAATAGAATCAATACCTAAATTGAAGTTATGTACTAAAATAACCTGGTGGATTGAGTCCTTTTTCTTCTTGATTTCCAAGAAGCTGTAACTTCTAAGTAATTTTGAAAGTGGGACCAACTATGTGCATTTGAAAAAGCTTAACTAAAGACCACACCACCTTACATGGCGTAAATACTTTTAGATCTGATGTATATTGCCAAGCTGCATCATACCAGTAACTTATGTATTTAGATTAAGCTAACTGAATTAGGCAAAACCAGAGAGAAATTTATTTGATTCATATTCAGGTGCTAATGAACTTCTTTATTTTTGTCCAGTAACTTCAACTTTGCCTGCTGCAAATTCAACCACTTCAGAACTATCCTAGGAAATAAATCCCACTCCTTCTATACATGATTTATCCATCTAGAGTCTCTGGGAAAGTCAGGATGCAAGCAACAGTCTCTTTTCCATGTCATAGATATCACATCCAAAAAAATCACTGCATGGTACTACCTCATATAAGATTATAATGCTTTTAGTCTTACACTTCAAAAGCATTCTTATGAGAGAAGAGTGACATTTATTAATTCTTAAATATATTGCACACTATTTTGCTCTAATATTGGGACATAACTAATACATTCATCTAGACAGTAAATTCTCCCCATCCAGAAAAGACAAATTCTACTCTCAAGACATAATACCTAAAAAACTAGAATATTTATTTTGATCATTATCTACATAATACTGGAGAACTTTTATTTACAAGATTGCATATATGCAGAGCAGATAAATGCACAAGAATAAGGGTTTCCCGAAATATTTCAGAGGATGTAGAGTCGAAAAAAAAATAAGAGGTTCTTCCAAAGCTGCTAAATTTTCCAAAGGAGTGCATGATTGAAGAAGGATGAGCAGCCACACGCTTTGCAGAGCTTCTAAGCCCAGGTAAGCATTACCATAACAAACTTCAAGAATATATAAGCATATCAGAAAGGTACATCTGACCTTCATTTAAAATCTATTATTTTTACATTATATCACTATCAAGTGAATGTACTATATTTTTCCAAAATAAGTTAATATATGCCTAAAAATAAATGAAATCACCCTCTATGCAGTTCTTTAAGAAGTTATATTGCCATTGCTGCTGGAAGGTTCTTAACTTCCCTTCCTTTTTTTCCCCACATACTCTTTAGAATACCTTATTTTTTAATAACCGCATTTCAAATTCTAATAATTTCATCCTCATGTCAGGATGATAGCCTCTAGAAACTAGTGTAACTCAATTAATAAGCCATTTTCTGGCAGGCACAAAAGCAACGAATTTGGCAGTCATGAAAGTGCTTCCACTCTAGAAAAAAGGATAGCCAGCTGTTTCCATCCATAGGACAATGGACAGAAAGTGGACTTTATGCCTTTTAATTGAGTAACAGAATCACGACGTTGGAAAGGCACTCAAAGTGTCATCCAAAGTATTTCTACACCTCAAGACAGTATCAACTATATGTGTATCATTCTAAACAAATTTTCTTAAAAGATCTCTCAATACAGAAACACAATTTCCCTAGCCAAAATTGTTCTACATTCCTTTGGTATCCTCACTCTTAGAAAGCTTTTCATAATTTTTCTTTGCAGCAGCTGCATGCACTTGACACTTACTGTGTCCCAATCAACCTTCTCTTTTCTAGACTAAACAATCATGATAATTCAATTCTTTTCTCAGAGACTACTTTTACACTTTTCATCATTCTCATTCTTCTTGACTCTTTACAGTTAATAAATATTTTTAATGAAGGGCTGTAGTGCCTAAATCTAGATGCAGTTCTTAACAGACATAGCTGAGTAGATTGTCTTGTAAGCAATACTTCTATTGATCTATCAGAGTTTTGTTTTCCCTTTTTAGCAGTACCACGATTTGACAATTCATGTTGCTCTTGCGAGCCATTATAACCCCAAGATCCTTTCTGCTAAACTATTACCTAGTCAGTTAGCCAGTNTTATTTTATAAACTACATATGATATTGTATTATATATATGTGAGTATAAATATATGTATATGAATATAAATATATACTCAGAAGTTTCCCGTCTGAGCATAACTTGCCAAATGGTACTGGAAAAGAGACCATCCATTCCATTTCTGTAGGACAAGA
>WAAD01040431.1:5567-18614 GCA_013389945.1 Fregata magnificens | reverse complement strand
AATATTGTTATGACTGTAAATCATATAATAATAATATAATTTATTAAAATGTTTAAAATAAACTTAGCATCTTTGTAACTGCACTATGTTAAATAATTTTGAGCACAGATAATAACGATTTGAATTTCAAGACCTGAATAATCATGTCATTTCATTACTTGCATACATACAGGGCCTCAATTTTATTTCATGATTCTAGCAATTCCTTGTCAAACTAGAAATAGTCTGTGTTGCTTAAGCATCCCCAAAAATACTTTTTGAGCCAACCCTCTCAATGGAGCTCTACATTACATCAGTAAACACTTAAAGCAAAGTTAGAATCAGCCAAAATCCAGAAGACCAGCTAAGCAGCACGGAAACCACATACCATTGTGGCAGTAAGGTATGCATGCTGGCCCAGAAAGTGTAAATGGGAGTACTTCTTTTCTCCTGCCAGGTAAATAAATGGATAGCATAAACAAAAGTTGTGGGATCATTTCAAAAAGACTGTCCAAAAATTGTTTATTTATGCCTGTTCACCAAATGATCCCTTATAAACGAATCAATAAAACAATATGTTTCATAGTAACTTTAGATTTGCTACAACGGTATATACTATTAGACTACTTTCATAGAATCATAGAATGGTTTGGGTCAGAAGGGACCTTTAAAGATCATCTATTCCCGCCCGCCCCGCACCACAGGCAGGGACACCTTTCACTAGATCAGGTTGCTCAAAATCCCATCCAACCTGACCTTGAAGACTTCCAATAATGAGGCATCCACAGCTTCTCTGGGTAACCTGTTCCAGTGTCTCACCAAACTTGTTGTAAAAAATTTCTTCCTTACGTGCAATCTAAATCTACCTCCCTTCAGTTTAAAACCATTGCCCCTTGTCCTGTCACGAGAGGCCCTGGTAAAAAGTCTTTCTCCATCTTTCTCATAAGCCCCCTTTATATATTGAAAGGCCGCAATAAGCTTCCCCCCAAGCCTTCTCTTCTCCAGACTGAACAACCCCAACTCTCTCAGCCTTTCTTCATAGGAGAGCTGTTCCAGCCCTCGATCATTTTCATGGCCCTCCTCTGGAACCAGTCTAACAAGTCCATATCTTTCTTGTACTGGAGGCCCCAGAGCTAGATGCAGTACTCCACGTGGGGTCTCACAAGAGCAGAGCAGAGGGGCAGAGTCACCTCCCTTGACCTGCTGGCCATGCTTCTTTTAGTACAGCCCAGGATATGGTTGGCTTTCTGGGCTTCAAGCCCACTTTGTCAGCTCACGTCCAATTTTTCATTCACTAGTATCCCCAAGTTCTTCTCTGCAGGGCTGCTCTCAATCCATTCATCCCCTAGTCTGTATGGATATTGGGGATTGTTCCAACTCATGTGCAGGACCTTGCACTTGGCCTTGTTGAACTTCCTGAGGTTTGCATGGGCCCACTCCTCAAGCCTGTCAAGGTCCCTCTGGATGGCATCCCTTCCCTCAAGTGTATCCAGTGTTTCATCCCAGCACTAAGTCACAATAAGACTGGTAATTTTTTTTTTTTTTTGGTTAAACTAGAGAGGTCTCTATCAGTACTGAGACTCCTCCATAATGGATGCTTCATGCTACAGGTTCCTGAGCTGCATATATTTATATATATGCTTTACTTTTCCTGCTCTGACAGAATTATACACAGAGGTTAGGTTCCAGTTTAACTGTTTCTAGAACTGGAATCATAGAGGATGACACGACATAGTACTCTGAAGATGGTATCACCTGAAGTGACTGGAATGTGAAAATGAAACTCAAAGTTCTCATCTGACCAAACTTTAACATTTCAATTCTAATTCTAACTAAGATTAAAAAAAAAAAATATATCTTTCTAATCTCTTGGCTACCTTTTTTCTCTTTAGTGCTAAGTCTAGGAACCACCCTGTCACTAGAGTCATCCATGGAGTACTTGGATTTTTGGGAAAAAAACTATAAAATTTATTTTTGTTATAATGCACATAATTTTCATTTATAATGCAGATAATTAATTTATATTTAATATTTTAAAATAATTTATTATGACCTATTTTTAGACTTCTAGAACTGATTCAATTTTTTTCTTAACATGTAAATTCCATGCCTCTACACTGATTTTGTTATACATTCCTAGACTGTTAACTCTTTGTTATTAAGTCTTAAATAGTATACATACCCTTGTATCATGACCTATAAATAGCAGCTCTTAAGTCCAAATAAATATATTTTACCTGCTGCCTTGTAATTGTATCCGTGTCCAATACAAAGGCTTCATGGGACGGCTAGGTTCAATGGCAGGTTTTCGAGGACCTTGGTTTGAAGATAAAGTGCTATTAAAAAAGAACCCAGGCCCAGGAGGTGGAGGGGGTGGAGGTAACCCAGATCCAGGCAGTGGAGGAGGAACAGGAGGTCCCAACCCTGGAAGCGGTGGTGGTGGCGGTGGTGGCACTGCTTGAAAATTCCTACAGCCTTCAGAAAGTGGAGGTGGCAGTAGTGGACCAGATCCAAACTGAGATGTCAGTGAAGTCAAACCCGTTGGCAAAGGTGGTGGTGGAGGAACTAAACCTGGTAGTGAAGAATCAGGAAGGGGAGGAGGAGGTGGTGGTGGTGGTGGTGGTGGTGGTGGAGGCAGCATTTGTTTTGGTTGACAAGATAAGACACTTTCTGAAGACTGTACATTGTAATTGTCCTTATTTTCACTTTGGGCAGAAATACTATGTGACAAAGAAGAAATATTAAGCTTTTTGGGAACTATTTGGTTATTTTTCACAGCTCTGTTTTCTTCTTCACTAGGCTTTATGAAAGTTTCTCTGTCAGTCTGTATACATACATTTCGGTATGTCTTTGGTGGGTTATCATCTTCAGTGGAAACACCAATATCCTTTACTTTTTCATTTCTTCTGTTTAATTTATTATCGAGTTCATTCTTCAGATGTGCAATGGTTTCCTCAAGCTGAGCAGTTGAGACAGCATGTTCTCCACGAATATGGAATACCCTGAGTTCAAACTGAGACTGCAGAACAACAACAAAAAAACCCTTAGTGCAAATATTTTCTAAAGTGTTTATTTTGTAGTAATTAAAAATCTCCACACTTAGACTATGTTCTTACTTTAAGCAAACCATAATGACAGAAATACTTCACCTTCCCAGTTCTAAATGGCTTTATTGCAAGCTATTACACAATTGGACAATTACCAGCCTTTAAAGAAATGTAAGCAGTGTGTGTTTCAACAAAACATATTTTATGAGTAAATATCCAGAACATCAATTTAGCAGATTCTAACTTGTACCTTGTCTTTAAGCAGACCTACTGGTTTTTAATTGCTGAATGCAATAATTAATAGTTCATTATGGAAAAAAGGTACCTTTTTAGAATGGTATTGTACTTAATGACATCATTTTATTGACTATTTCATTTCATAAATATGACATGTTAACATGTTAGGAAGTAAAAAATAGATTAAACACAACTGAAGTTGAAATTCTTCCCAGATAAGACATTAAATAAACAAATTAAAACACTTTCTCAATCTATTAAAAGTGTTCTTATCAATTAAATTCACAAAGGTACACAAAAATTCTCCTTCAAATTTATCTTTACTATTAGATTAAAACTTCGTTTCTACCAGATACACGTTAATCTACAATTCAGGAAAATAAATCTTAGAACCAAGAGGATCTCACTGAGGTAGAAGGAAATAACAACCTTTCAAGAATATACGTAAATAAGGAAGAAAAAACCCCACTTTTCTTACCATATATCAGAAAAATACAAAACATGTGACACAGAAATATCTCCTTTAAATAATCCAATCCAATACTGCTATTCCAGATGATTAGGTGCCTACAAGCTATTTTCTGTTATGCTATGATACTATCAGGCAGCTGACTGGTGTTATCTTGTTTCTTTGCAAGGCAATGACTCCTGAAAGCATTTTCCACTGTTCTTTCAGGATCTCTGTACAAAGGGAAGCCAACATTTCAACAGAAGCAGCTAATGAGGTGTGATTTTCCCAAATTCCTGCAGGCACAGCAATTTACACTTAAAAAATTCCCACATAGTGCTGGTCAGAAGTGGCAACATAGCACTCCCTACTTACCATTCCAACTTGAGTATTAGGTCAGAGTTAACAGTTTACAGAATTAATTAATATGCATCCAAGTCATGCATGTGTAGCTCAGTATGGCAAAAACAGTAGTGTAATATATTGTAATTTTATATCCTAGAAAGAAGCTTGAATAGACATGCAAACAATTTATGTTATTTCTTACAGCAGTATGATCAGCTTGCACTCTAATCAATCTGAAAATACTGGATACTAAATGCTCCTTTTCTTAACTGGCAAGTGTAAAGGTGGGAAATCAAGTTTAAAGTCTTGCAATGACAGTCAAACAGAGATTTGTATTGGAAACAACCCAGTTTCTATTAGTTTTATAGAAGAACTAGGACTAATATATATGACAAATAAAACATTTTTTGCTTGGCTTTTTTTCTTTTCCTACTGTTACTCTATCAAAGTTTGTTCTCGCTCAGCTTAATTATTAGTTCAGTTCAACTATCAAAAGATTTTCTGCCATTTGAATTGCTCCAGAGCAATCACCTTTCTTTTTAACTCAGCATACTGATCCATAAATGAGGTAATGAAGTAAGCTTGCCTTAGGGAATTTAACTATTTTGTTTATCATAGTATTTTGCCCCTATTGGACATCAAAAACTCCCTGATAGAACAATTTACTTTGACCGTTAAAGATTTTCCCAGCAGTAAATCTGAAGTCACCTTAAAAACACACTGTAAAACAAGCACAGTATTTAACAAAACTACTTATTACATTTAACTGGGCATGAAAGCAACTGTGTTAGTATTATATACCTTTTCAACTACAGACCTTCAGTTTTTAATTTACAATATAAAATTGGTGGTTGAAACTTAAAATTATGTTTGAGGTGATAGTTTTATGCTTTGCCTTGCTTTTTACTCTCACATTTTCAAAATTAACATAAACATAACATAAACAAGAATTAAAGCTAAAATTACCAAGCACAAAAAAGAAAAGCAGGCTTAACAAAAACGACACATTGGGAATCTGCTGAACATCTCATCAATGGAAAAGATCAGTCTTATCCAACTGATTGCAATATAAAAGAGCAATAAGTAATAAAACAAGTTTTAATTTGAATTACTTTACATCTCAGAACAAATCTTGTTCACCAAAATAAGATTAAGTAATATTGAAATATTTTCAGTTTATGTAACTGTGATAGTATTTGCAACAAAATTTTCAAGAATATGTATATTAATATGTACTATTTTTATATATATACATAAATAATACATACATATTCTTAATAAAGGCCTGCTTCCTGGCAAATATTTCCTCAAAAGAGATGAAATGCCCTAAAATCTTATAATGAATCAAATGGAGATCAAACAGCATCCAGTCATTCCACACAGGTAGAATTTAAACATTCTCTTGCTGTTGTGTACTATGACAAGTATGTATAAAGTCTATTGCATTTTCTTTATTATACCATTAAGGACTAGTTAGATACCTTATCAACATGTAGTATTAAATAATAAAGAAAACCAATGTGTACTAAACTTAGGCACCTTTGACTCCTGAAAGTAAGTCAATAAATAAAAATAATTTTTTAAAAAATTACAATTTTCACTTGTCTGTGGCTTAAATCTTTTTACATGATACTGCCTATTAGAATGAAATCTCAGAATTCAGGCTGCAGAATACTTACTGGTAATCACTAGACTTCAATATACAAATCTCGAAGAAGCCTATGGAGAACACAAACTCAAACTAAATTAATTAAAATTAACTAAATTTAATTAATTAAATTAAGTTTAAACTAAGATAAGATTTGACACAACATTTTTGTCCATACAACCATTCATTATGCAAGATGTTTTCTTGACTTTACAAATGGGTTGTTCTTCAGAACTTGTGGGATTTGTATTAGTTTAGAATCCTTCTGATGCATTATACATGAAATTTATAGTTAGCATTTTTACTATAAAGACAAGTCACTAAATTTTGCTATAGCAATTGGTGATACCCAGGCAAATCTTTTCTGTCTTACAATGCATAAAACAAAGGATAGGAACAATGGAATCTTTTTATACTTTCCATTATTATAAACAAATCTAACATACTGAAAAGGAATATAATAGAACTATTTCCATCTCACAATTTTAAGTGGGATATAAATCAATCAAAATTACTTTTATACTATATGCTGTCACCACAATCCTGAAATATTAAAAATGTAATGTGAACACAGAGACATTTTACTGAATAGAAATTAGTGTTAGAAGCACTTGTGCACAACCTTTCCAGTTAAAATAGTGTTTTCATCTAAATGGGAACCAAAGTTTTTTTACTATAGCACACATATGCCTACCAAAGCTTACAGTTTTATTTCCAGGTGTCTGTCAACACTCCTTTAAAATGTTTATGGTGGCTACATAACAATACCTGTGGCTGCTGGGAAGAACCAATTTCTAGCTACATTCAAATCTACAGAGATTTGAATAGATACAGTTCAAATTATTCAGTTAGATAGGTACAGTTCAAATTATTCAGTATCTTGCTACTGAATCATGTCAGTAATTATTACTATCATGTTGGCAATATACTGAGTCTGTTTTCACGGCACGTCATGCACCAGACTCCTAGAGTCTTCAGGAACTGCTCTTAAGATGAACAATGACCAAAGGCTATCATCAGAATATAATTGTTTGGTCACTGCTATTTTAAGCAGAATGAAACGGAAAAAAAAAATTTCAGCAGGAAACAATCTGAGGGAGGGAAGGTGTGGGAAGAAGGCTGGAAACTAAAGCTTAGAAAGCCACCCTATGCAGCATGAATGAACATAATTTATTCCTGAAGAAGGATAGAAGATTTGGAAACCTATCAGAGTAAAATGTCTGTATAAATTTCTGTATAAAATGAAAGCACGACATTAGGAAGAACAATTCCGGAGATGTTCATCAGCACGTTTTAGATATACAGGATAACAATTTTTTTCATTTGAAAAATGCATTTGCCACTCTGCTAACTTCTTTAGAAGCCTGGTGGCCTGCTTCTCAACAGCATTCATATAAGAAATTGGGATTGTATATGTAGATTCAACACTCACTAAGCTAGTGCAAGGAACACATTTTTCTACTCCCCTGACCATTTCACTTCCTTGCAGCATTAATCCACTCTTTCAGAGAGCATATCAAATTAAGCCCTCAGGCCTTGGCATGTAGAGGATCCCTGGCTTCTCATTGTGTCAATGACTCTTGCCAGTCAGTCAGTGATATTATCTAGTTTTTGTTACATGTTCCTCCCTCTCCTGTACACACACACACACACAAAATTGATACTTACAGCTGCCTAAATTTCCATGACAGTAGAGATATATTTTCTCCAGGTTACTGTTACAAATACCAGATTAGAGGCAGGTACATTTCAATAAAATCTTATTACTGTTTCCTCTTCATATTGCCAGCTCAAAAGAAAATATAAGTATATAAATAAATGTATTGTAAAAGCATTAATGTGCTGAAATCAGATTTCAGTCATAAATTTGAAAGTACCTCCTGAGTATCTTAAGCCTAATCCACACAGCAATATGCTACTGAAAAAATTGCCTTACCTTGGTACAATCTTTCTTGCATTCATTGTCAATATTAAATATGCAAACAATGCTATGCTAGTATGCTGAAGAACACTGTTAGAATTCAGAATTCGTAATAATTTTATCAGACAAGGAAGCAGTCTGAAAATACATGCTACGATTCAAAAAAGAGAACTGCAGTGTACGTAGCCACTGAAGGGACTGATCAGTAGTACGGCAATTCTAGTGGAAAAGGATCTGCGAAGGACAGCATATCACAAACTGATCCCGAGTCTACAACTCCATATTAGAATATATAAATAGAAATGTCATATGCAAAAAGGTAATCCTTGTGCTCTAATCACAGAATGGTAGGCGTTGGAAGGCACCTCTGGAGATCATCTCATCCAACCCTCCTGCTTGAGCAGGTACATTTAGGGCAGGGTACACAGGACCACGTCGAGGCGGGTTTTGAATATTTCCAGAGAAGGAGACTCCACAACCTCTCTGGGCAGCCTGTTCCAGTGCTCTGTCACCCTCAAAGTAAAGAAGTTTTTCCTCATGTTCCAGTGGAACTTTCTGTGTTCCAATTTGTGCCCATTGCTCCTTGTCCTGTTGTTGGGCACCACTGAAAAGAGCCTGGCCCTATCCTCTTGACACCCATCCTTTAGATATTTGTAAGCATTGACAAGATCCCCCCTCAGTCTTCTCTTCTCCAGGCTAAACAAACCAGGTCTCTCAGCCTTTCCTCATAATAGAGATGCTCCAGTCCCCTGATCATCTTCATAGCTCTCCGCTGGACTCTCTCCAGCAGTTCCCTGTCTTTCTTGAACTGGGAAGCCCAGAACTGGACACAGTACTCCAGATGTGGCCTCACTAGGGTGGAGCAGAGGGGGAGGATAACCTCCCTCGACCTGCTGGCCACACTCCTTTTGATGCACCCCAGGATACCATTGGACTTTTGGCCACAAGGGCACAGTGCTGGCTTATGGTCAACTTGCTGTCCGCTACTAAAAGCTGTGTGTATGTTCAGTTTAAGAAAAATGCTGTCCCCGTGTTCATGATCACTGCTGTTGAAATCTGGGGCAGCTCATTCGGTATCAATTTTCTAGGTTCAATCTACATTGCCTTTTGTCTCCACCTCACCCTTACTGGATAACACCCCCCTTGTTTCCTTAGTTTCTTTCTGTTTCTATTGCTGAAGAATACTTCCACTGTACCCTTAAATCTGCTTTGCAGCTTGAGTGTTGTCAACTGTCCTTTTAATCCTATGCTTTTCTGACCTCTAAAACTAGCCTTCCTGGCTGACGTACCTCTTTTTTCCATTCTTCCATAGGCTCTCTGCTTCCACCTAATATCCATTTTGAAGAGGTTGAATAAATAGGCAGTTTGGTCTATCCCTCTCCCTGATAAGTCTTATTTTGCTTCCAAATCTGCTCTTCCTTGGAACGCAGGTTTCAGAGTTTTTGCACCTCTGATTCTGACTAAATAAGGTCCATGCCTATTTGCTATTCAAGCCTCACCAGTACAGCTGTAGTCACAAATGATTTCCTTTAATTTCTCAAGGTTTGTCTGGTATCTGCCATTGGAATGTGCACAATCCATTTTCCTTGAGTAAAATCACCTCACCAGAGCAAATGATCCCAGCTGACTCTCAGTTCCCTTAAACACAGACTTTTATATATAAGCTTAGAAGACCTGTATTACCCTCTTCCTAAAAATATACTACTGTTAATGGGTAAAATAAAAGCCACCCCTAAAAAAAAAAAATCACCCCCCTTACTAAAATACATGATATTGCCATGATACAAAGATGATTATGAAAGTATCCAAAATATTGATACGCTGTAACCTGGAAAATAAGAAGAGTTTTTGGAATGGCTTTCTGATGTCTTCCCCTCTTTTCCCTTTACACCCAGCTCTCCGCCGCACGACTCCAGTGACTTCCTTTTTGCACCTGCTAAGTGACTTGACACAACACAGAGAAAAAAGGCAAGATATCTTTTCTGAAATAATGCCAACAGCTCAGCCTTGGTCCCATGGGACTCAGGAGCATATGAAGCATATGTTCAAAGGAAGAAAAAGCCCAAAAACTGAATCACAGTCTCAGATGATAAAGCATGTAATTAATCACAAAAGAAAAAGACTAAATCCTCTCATTAAGAATGTAACCTACAGGTTGTCTAAATGTCTTTGAAATGATAACGTGGATTGACACAGACAATTCTCAGTACCAATGTGACAGCTTTTCTCTGTGCTCTGATAGGTGACAGAAAGATTAGTCTCATTTGATACAGTCAATATAGTCAATTATAGTCAATATAGTCAATTATAGTCTATATAGTCAATTAAATGCAATCAACTCAAGTATATTTGTTGTGTTACTTCTTTATACAATGTGATTTTATGTGGACAAAGACTTTCTAACCATGACATAGAATTGCCCTGATATTAAAAGTTTTGTAACAATTTGTATGTACGAATATGAGGAAACCATAAACCTCTACAGCAATTTACATTCAAAAATCCATTGTTGGCATGTTATTAGTCAAGACTTATTTGCACCATAAATATTTAAAAAAATCCTGAGAAGTGTAACAGTAAGACATTAAAAAAAAGTTCTCTAAAACACTGTTTAGAGCAAGCAATATGCAGAACTTTTGCTTTGAAACTAGCAAGTTAATTCTTCACTGTTAATGCATATTTTTCACTAGTGTTTACAGTGCAATTCTGCTCTGAAAAGCGACTGTGTAAAAATGGCACGTCTTTAATGAACAAAGCTGTTCTATGTATATCAGAGACAGACCTCTTCTTTAACTGAGAAACACACTTTTACTAGTTTTTACTCTAATTAGCCTGGAAAAACAACATAGTAGAGAGAAAGTGAGCTCGATTTTATTCCCTTCCCTGACTCTATACACTGAGTGGTACATCTAATTAGTTACTTATGCCAAGCCATGAAAATGAAAAAAATGGGAACAAAGAAGACAGAAAGTATCTAAGGATATGGTTTCTAAAAGTGGAAATGCTCGGGGGACTTTACAGCTTTTTTTTTCATAACAGTATTTTGGCCATCAAAGTACTGTGCATAGAAAAGAGAGGAAAAACACATTTTTCACAGACAGCCTCTGACTTTTTGTTTTTGTTCATTCTAAGTAATTTCATCTTCAGTTTTTGGAAGAGCTCACACTTTTCATTCTTGTATTGTGTTGACAAAGAAAAAAAAAGTCCTTTTTTGTTAAATCTCTGTCATTGAAAAAACATACATTTGTTTTAAATTTTAACAACAATCAGAGATTTAGCAAAGGATTTCTCAATGAAAAAAAATTAAACCTGTGCCAATTTACATAAAAATCAAAATTCCTCTCAAACAAATACCTCAACAAATATAATCAGTTACATATGGTATATCACCATTTTCAAGGGTACACAGTAAGGATTATTCTTACACCTCTTAGTAAAAAAGTAAGCTAAATGATTGACCATTCTCAAACATTCCCAGAACTCTAAATATTTGTATAGGCTATGAATACAGAGCCCAATTCTCTTTCTAATTTTAAAATATTAAATACATAGTTTTACAGAGGAAACGAAGCAAAAGTAGTTGGGAGGAAATTTTACCATAGTGGATATACAGAACGTTGTTTTTCTATATATTTTTGAATATTTAGTTATGTAACAATTATTGGCATTTGGGTAGTTGAGAAAGAAATACAGCCTTATAGCCAGTGATTTTACAGTACAAAATAATTTGTATAGCACATCATTAAAATATACCCAGTTACACTGCAACACACAGAATTTTCTTTTAAATATCATGTGCATGATTACTTACATATAGGACTACAGACAGCTTAAAATTCACATATTTTAAGCACTAGTACACTTCAAGTTTGATAATTTAAATATTTACTGTGAAAATATGTATCATATTTGATATGTTATGAAATACAATTTCTGATTTAACAACACATGCAATTACTTGTAAAGATTGATTTGTGATTCTTTGAACAATTAGCATTTCTACAAGGATATATTATGAAGAGGTCCTCAATCTCAGGTTACTACACTTAAGTAAAATCTATAAATAGACACCAAGCATGTAGCTATTTGATTACACATTAAAAAAATATTATTCTTCCAACAACTAAGTTGCACAATTATTCAACACTGTAATTAAATTGCATTTTGACATGCCAGATACCATTAAACATGCAAAAACCAAAGCAGATCTTTAATAGCTTAACTATTTAAAGTAGAATAGTAAAAATCTCTGTTTTTGAAAAGGAAACCTAGATGATCAAGTTGTATATCTTATATTAAGAATTTTAATAATTAAGTGTTTGAGTACATCAGCTACACATTTAGAACGGCTCAGAATGCATCTTCCATAATAACTTCCTTCCTTACTTAATATTTTATAGCCATACTTAACAGTTGGATTGCTATATTTAAAGAATGCATATTCATAAAACAAGTGAAGTTGTTAAAAGCTCTGTTTCATTATAAAATGCATATTACTGTGAGCTTAAGGAAGCTGTTACAGAAAGTGTAACAGAAGACAGAAAGCTTGATGCAGTTAACATGTCCAGCCTTTATAAGACTCCTATTTATACTATCTGAAGGTCTGACTAATGTAAAAAAGGATTGTCAGTATAACTGCACAAGCCATGTGAATTATCTACCAGAAAGAACAAAGTAAAGCCATCAGCTTTTTGATTGTACTGAAATAATTGGTATGATGCACTTCATTTCATCTTTTTCCTTGTCCTGTCTGGAAGAAACACCACCTAACCGACATCAACTTTAAAAACACAAACAGGTAAATGAACAACTGAATGAATGTAAGAGAAAGTGATACACTCAGTACAAGTAGGTATTTAAAGGCAACCTAAGGAAAAATGATTTTTGAGAAATGAACTATGTTTTGTACTCTGTCTGCTGTTATTTCTGGTATTTTCTTATTCTTTGTTAGAAAAACTTAAAAACCAGCAAACTGCATTTCTCAGAATACAGAAAATCAATGAGAAACTGAAGGTATTAACATAATAATATCTACTCTCTCTACTGCAAAAAACATTCAAATCAAGCACGGCATTTTTACAGTGAGTATTTAAATTAACATATTCTTACATTTTCTTGTATGTTTATATGTTTCTAATATTCTTCCAATTCATTGTTCCAGTTTCAGTCAAAACTATTCTTGATGTAGCCAGTAACATGTTCTTCATGCCACTTCAGAATTAGTTTGCATTTATAACACATTTTGAATACCTCTTTTCTATAGTCTCAGTTCTGCATACAAAATTAAGGAATATTTATTAACATCTTCAGCTATTCTTCACTCTCCTCCCTCTGTATAGTATGTCAGCTGTATTATCCCTTTGCTTTCCTCCCTGAACTCATTTCCTAGCAATTCCCAGTGCTGGTTTTCTCTTCGTCTTTC
>WAAD01040429.1:10605-100144 GCA_013389945.1 Fregata magnificens | reverse complement strand
TTCCAACCCAATGATTCTATGATTCTATGATTTGTATTACTATATTATAAGCTAGTTTCTTTTTTTTTCAAATATAGCATGAAATTTGATATAGTGGGGTTCAGACCGCTGCTTGCTTTCCTTTTCGAAGTGTTTTTTGAATATTATATCCTACTTAATTCTGGGAGGGAAAGGGGAATATTGTTGGTACTTTGCCTTACCACAGCGTGCTAGTCAGCAACCGGGTTGGTCATGGGTTTGGTATGAGCATCCTCATGGGAGAGACCCACTTGATCAAGTGTGCTGCAAAACATAATCAGAGGGAAGAAAAAGCAGAGAGTTGCAGAGAGAAAATGTTGGATCTGAATCAAAACACATTTCTCAGTNAAAAAAAGAAAAAAAAGCCTGACCCAAAAGACAAACCCACAACAACAAAAAAATCCACTCAAAATTCTGTTTTAAAAAAAATTTATCATCGAGTAAAGTGCTCTGCATTTTAGACTGCAATAACTCTTGAGCCTGGCTAGTAACAGTATCCTTTCATCTTATCATGTAAGAGCTGGAGTAAGATTTGATAAATACATAGAGGTAGTCTTTAAGCTGCCAGGGTTTAATGATCATCCCAGGGATTCTTGGAACAGGAAAGATTCCAAAGAAATTGTCATCCTTTATAGGAAAATATTTTGTAAATCATCCTGTATGCTACTTTTTATTAGATTAAGTATATAATCAGAAATCTTTTTCAGATCCAAAACTTTGATTGCTTTGAAGTCACAATTCAAAGGGAAAGTTATCTGATTGTTTTAGAGATGAGGAGTAAAATATTGATGGGAAAGCTGGTTCAAGGAGAGTGCGTGGGTTATGGACTGTCTCTTTCTTTGAGCTCCATGTATACTTCTGGGAACTTGTAACAAGACAAACTACCCAAGGCAAAGTGTGCTCAGGCCAGGTTTTTTTTTTTTTTTTTTTAACTGCTTGTCTCAGTATCTCCATTCATCTCTACTAGCTTCTGAGGCAATGACCTTCCTTCAGTCTGGATTTGCTAGAGCTAATACGCAGCAGATACTGTGTAAGAGTAGATAACAGAGAATGCTTCTGCTTTAGTGATGCTCCCAGGATAGATAATGCACTGTGCCTAGCTTCTCTGTGATTACTGTCTCTCACTTGATGATGTTTAGGGCAGTTACAGAGAGAAGAGAAGCAGAACAGAGAATACAGCTAGAATAGTATTAAAATCCAGTTTTCCACAAATGAGATTACAGAACAGCCTCCTATAGACATTGAGTTTGGTTTAATTTGTCCAGGTTTGAAACTCACTTGGCAAGAAAATAGAAAATGTACCAATTTCCACACAGGGCAGACAATAATTTGCTCGTTACTCTCTGAGATATTTTCTTACTCTAACCTTTGCTTTCTGTAGTAGATGTTGCTGTCAGCAATATGAATGAATAAGGTTCTTATATAGTTAATGAATTTAAAGTAATTTTATATGAACTGCTTATTTTGGATCTATGAACTGTAGCATTCAGAAGCAGTTCCCTAGAAATACGTACTTTTATTAGGGTTCAACAAATCTTATAAAGTATGTAAAAAAGCTGAAGAGTATAATTTAAGAACTGTCTTTTTAAACTTATCTACACATTTAAGGTATTATTTCTGATAGTTGAACAAAAACTTGTCTTGAATTTTTAAAATATGTTGTTAATCTGTCCATTTCACTATTCATTTATTACCTGCTTGTAAACCAGGTAAGGCATCTTAGGAACAGTATAGATATGTATCCCCAGGCACAAATGAAAGAAAAAAACCCCTGTTAACTTGCTAAAATAAAACACAAGACTAATGCAAAGGAAAAATAAATTACTCCGATCACTTTTACCATCCCAGCTATTCATAATGTCCCAGAATTTAGCTACATGAATCTTGTTGTGGTAATAAGCAATTTATGTTTACATTATTGCAAAAATATGTAGCTAATGGGCAAGATAAAAAAAAAAAAAAATCTGTATTTTCCTTGCTGAAACATGTTTAGGTTTTGTTAGCAAACATGCTGTCCGTCATTAGTTATCTGTTAATATTCATCTCTTACTTCAAACACTCTTGTAAATCATTTGATCAGGATAAAACTCTGCAGGGATTGCCCGCTATTCTGTCACATCAGATGGTTCCTCCACCTTTCTTCCTTCTTGGATGACAATCACAGGATGCAAATGGTAAGTTCTAACATTTGGTCCTTGATGGGCTCCTCAGGCAGCTGGGCTAGACACGCTCGAAGAACTTCTGAGCTACTCTCATAATGAAGTGGCCTCCTGGCCTCTTAAATGCAGTGTCCCCTCCAAGTGCCCTTCGGATGTGAAATGATCTGCATGTTCTGTCTTGCCACAGAGTCCAAAGATGCAGATTATTATACAGCCAGAAACTGCAAACGTATGGTGTAAATTGAATGTGCTGCATAACCATAAGGCACGTGGACAATTGGGTAGTCTGTTGTGATGGCTGCTGTGTTTCACATCAGTATGTGAAAAGCCAAAACACTCAAGTTGTAGCAAATAATTTCCAAAATTTTTGGAGTAACAAGGCTCAAAGTAGAGGCAAAGGGAAAGAAAGTTTAGATATTTTGATTTTAAATTAGAAACGAAAATTTGCTTTATGTGACTTTTGTCTGTATGCTAATTTTTCTCTTTTTGGTAGGTATTCTTAGGCTGTAGTTCTGTATTACAAATAGATAACCAGGGGCTCTTTATAGCCTAGTGGGCTTTCAGGCACCCTGAAGGAGAATGTTTACCTATAAGTACAACTCAACTGCCTTTTTTTTTTATGGTGTGGAGTTTCAGCTTCAAGTAAATGTGGTGCTTAATACTGAAGATTGCAAAATGTGTACCAGCCTAGTATGTTAACAATGGTAACAGGAAACCTAAAAATAGAGAGCATATTTTTTTGTCAATTAAATTAAATTGTTATCTAACCACACAAGTGGACTTGACAGTTATTTGTAAAATACCTGCTTTCTGTTTTTTGTCATTGATTATTTTCTTAGATAATCAAGATTGTTGTCTTGATAACTCCTTGCCAGAAAAAAAGAAAAACAAAAGATAAAACTTGATGAACTTTAGATATCACATTTTTTAAAAATGTTGACAAAATATGGGGATAAAACAGAAACGCATCTCACTTGAACAACTGTTTTCCAACATACTTTTGGGTTTTTTCAAAATGCAACAGTTTTCTGCATAAATTGATACATAATTATAGCTAAAACTCTGAAAGCTCAAGAAATCATTTCAATTTGAATAAGCATATAAAACTGGAATACTTTTAATTTCTGCTTGGTCTCTGTTTGAAGAAATAACCTGGATCAAAAAGACTGCATCTGGCTGGATTCTTTCAATTCCTTTGGCAATAAAAAGAACTTTAAGTAATCTTCGAAATGCCAACATTAACAGTACATTGATGTAAGAATACCTTCCTGTAAAGAGGAACTTGTTTTTTGTTGTCGCGAGTGAAAAAGATTAAATCAGAGAAGCCACAGGTAATGCACTAGGAGGAATTAGACCATTTTCTAATTGTCCTTTTTCCTTTCCTTGCTATAACGTTAGTATTTGAAGACACATCAACCTGAGGTAGGAATTTGCTATTTTTCTCATTTCTGAACAAGTAAAAGAACTTTTATGTAATAGCAAATAAGGTTTTTAATGATTAAAATTCTTACCAGATTTCAGGCAGACTTTTCTCTGGTCAGGTGGAAAAACCACTCCTCAGCATCAGTTGAGGTATTATAAGGATGTAGAATTTAAATTTCTTTCTTTTTTTTTTGTTTTGCTTTATTACTTGATCTGTATCTATATTTTACTCTTGATGTTATATATTTGCTAAAAGGTTTTTTTGACCTTTTTATCTTTTGATTTAAATTTTTACAGATACAGAATTCCCAAGTAGCTGATCTTCTGATCCTGTGGCTGGAAAATTAAAGTTAGTAGATACAATTAATCTGAACATAAAAATCTTTAGTGGTTCCCTGGCAGAAGAAAAATTTAATTTCCTTTTAGTGAATGAGCTACAGCTCAACATTTTTCTGATATGACTTGCAGTGCAATGTTCTGGAATGTGCCACCTCAGAGCATGTAGCAATCTTGCCATCTTACCAATTCTTGTAGGAGACTTTGGCAAACTAGTTTCATAAACCACGAGATAGAGGTAGATTGGAGAGTGTATAGATCATGCACTATAAGTTAGGGAAAAAATGTTCCTATTTTTAAGAAAGGCAAGGAAAGGGAAATAAAGAAAAGTGAGGCTTTGTTTTGGAGCACCTGTATGGTTCCTCTGTTACTCTGGGAATAATCCTGGCATGAGACTCGCTGGTCTGTGTGAGGATCCCAGGGGAACTGCTGTGCTGTACAACCGGTTGGCAGGTCTGGAGGCTTGCAGGGTGCTTGGTGCAACAGCATTATTTCAGCAAAGCCTACAAACTCTTTCCAACAGTACAATGCAAATTCACGATCACCCTAAACTCACTGCTCTTGGCAATGTTTGTTTGGTTTTTGGTTGTGCTGGGTTTTTTTTCTTCCCCTAAAAGCTTTAGTGTCTAAGAGTCAGTAAGTATAAATGCTATGCGTAGATTTATTGCAAAATTATACCAACATCATCTTTTAAGAAACCGTGATCTTGACTCTTCATCTTGAGCAAGGTGCATTCAAAAGTGGAGAAGAGTGACTTCTTTCCTTGTACCTCTTCCTCCTGAGTTGAGCTTTGGGTTGAGTAGAGTAGTTGCGTTGGAGCAGCTTTAATTAATAATTGGGATTACTGGCAGGTAAGGATATGGGCAATAGCCTATCACTCCATAGCAACAGAGTATGTTGATGGTCAGCTATTTTTCTAGTAATCTCATGTGAATTTAAGGGGTTTTTAATAATCTCAGGTTTGTGAGAAGAAACTAGGGTAAAGCCCAGGAAATCTGCCCTATCATTTAGTAAGTACGTACCCTTGCACCATTAGAAGGACCAGAAACAAACTATGAAAGATAGTTGTTCAGAGTGGAGTTTCTCCCTTTCCCCCAAACAAGGTACATGCTTCTTCATTATAGTATAAAATCCCAGAGAAAAGGTCGTGCCTAAAGTAAGCAGCCACAGATTGGTTGCACGTTGATTTACTGGAGAGAGTATCATGAGTTTACAAAGTCATTTGAATGCTAGACGCTTGTGAAAAGATAGGCTTCTTTTAAGTGAAAACAATTGTCAAAGTCATGTCCATTATAAAATTCTATTCTCTGGACCAGAGCAAATCTCTGTCTCAGCTAACATTGCTTTGAAATGCATCTCATTTAAATTTGCAAGTAAACAACCAACAGCCACTCTCTCTGCCTGAAATAAGAAGACGATTCCACCTGGTTGAAGGCTTACTCCACCTAGGAGCTTGCATTGCTGGACCCTTACTCTTACCCATCACGCGTTCCCTTATTCTGCTTGTTTCTCTTCAGAGCACAGAGTGGTATGCTTTTAAATAGGTGACATTTTTACATCTAATGCATTTATAACAGTGTTTGAGGCATCAACACACTTTTCATAATTTCACACTGCTTTTTGAATTTACAGGCTTATTAAAATGTTCCCAATTGTTCCTTTTGTTTGCTGGGCTGAGAAAGAGCTATTCTTATACTGTGTAACCATACAAATAGTGGGGCCTTGAAAAGTTCACTTGTTTGAAGTTACATGGTAAGGAAAAAAGTTTTGTAGGTGGAATTTATTTATCTGCTGCAAGGTAGAAAGGCTGTCCTTGAAAATGACTAGCTGTTAAAGTATAACCACCCTGTTGTTTGAACTGATATTCCTGTTAAATTAGCTCCCCATAGGAAAACTGTACTACTCAAAGGAATAGATGATATCAGAAGCAGTTTCATCAGTGCTTTGCCAAGCTTTCTTCCAGAATAGGACCAATACTGAGCGATTAGGAATGCTTGCTTCTCTTTTTACATTGTTTTTGTTTCATGGGGGTTGACGCTGGATTTCTTTCATTGACTTAATGTAGAACAAGATTATGACCTGATTCCTAAACTGGAAAAAAGCATATACAGACAATTTCTTTTTTAAAGACATGAATAACTATAGGAATATGATAACATTTAGAGTTGAAGCAGCTAGTGTTCCTGTCTGTAAGCAATATATTTACTTGGCTGGCAGCACTGTTTAAAAAATAGGAGGGCATGAAGTACAGAGGAGGGGAAGATGTCTGCAGGACCCCCAAGACCCCTACACTGGAAGAACGGTGGCATGAGTGGTGCTGAATGGGTGGTATCGTAACTTTGTGCTCTCAGAATAATCTGGTCAATGCAAGGACAGTCTCTTTTCCATGGAAAAGGACAGTTAAGGGATGGATTATCTTTGGAACAAGGAGGGAATTTGGAGCAGGCGTGCAGAGTAACACCTTGCTCTCTACTCTGCTCCAGGGCTCAGATCAACAACATGCTGTCCTTGGTAGACTTCATGGCAAAGCCAAAGTTTAGTTATGAATCATAAAACCAACTTTTTCCATTGACATATGTTTACAGAGGTTGGGGGTGTTATGATAGAAAACCATAAGACATTAACTATTCCTGTATGTAATGTCAAACTCCTGTTCTCATTATACATTCTTAATGCTTAGATTTCTGTTCAGAAATGTTGCTAACTAAACAATAGCCAGACAAATCAGGTAGAAATGTAGGAATTACTGAGTGAGCTGTGTTGCTTTGGCAGACTTGATAGAAGCTTTAGAAGTTTAGTTTAGCAATCAATGGATTTCAGGCCATTTTCAGATGGCTGTGAAGAAGGTGATATTTGCTGGCTTGGAAAATCTTCAGATCTTGACTGTATCACTGCTTTGTAAGAAGGAAAAGGCCAGACTTTTATTCAGACTCTTGACTTAGTTTTGGGTGGAATCCAACTTGCCTAAAGTTATCTGTCTAGATGCTGGATGTTTAATCTAAATTAGCCATTGGGCTTTTTCCTATGATCATGAAGAGAGGCTGCTGCAAGGGATGATTCATATCAGACTAAAATAAGTAGTTAAATTATGTGGTATCAGCAGCCCTGTTCAGGGCATTTCCTATGTCTCTGGGAAATGGACCCATAGGGATATTGCTGAAGAAAAAGATGCAGTGTTTTTTAGAATTGATGCAGTTATCATTTTCCTAACACTGGAGTGGTATGATTCCTCCTGAAGTCAGTTAATTCAGAAGTTACCCATATTGGCCCATTTTCTGCGAGAAAAAAACCAACACAATAAGTTCTGTTGGGTTTTCTGCATTGCCATTTCATTATACTAACGCAAGACTGCTATCTGAGCTCAGCCGTGGGGGTTTTGAGTCTGACTTTGATATTATTCCTCTTACTGCATTTAGAAAAATAGCTGATCTTTCTGTCTTGTTTTCTGTAATGTCAGCAAGATACATAATTTCTGTAATTTCATTGTTAGCTTGTAATAAATCAGGACCTTATTTGACCCATGAGCCCCATGAAGATGATCACAGAATTTTTGTCTGCAAAGTCTTTATTAAGAAATTTAAAATCTTATCCCAGCGAGAGCCCTTGGTTGGGCTGATTGTATGCTAATGTTGTGTTGCCTTCCAGAGGCAGCAACTGTCACAAGGCAATGTTGCTAAAGATCTTAATTGTCTCAATACATCTTGGTGTGCTCCAATGCCTCTAAATTAATTATGCAATTTAATACTGTTATTAAGTCTTGAATTGCATTACTTCAGCAGAAACATAAAGCTAATATGATTGTGTGCTATAGGAATGAAAGCACCTCTCTTTTTAAGAGTTATCCCCCAACATTGCAATTATTCAGTAAATGTCTAGTTCAGAAGGTTCACAAAACATTTTGCTCATATGCTCCTGGGGGCCACTGAAGACCTTATATGTAACTTATGACTTAGAATAAAAGGTCAAAAGCACAATTGCAAGGTGTCTCAGAAAGAGAGTATAAGAAATTAAGGCCATTGCCAATAGTTTAAGTGCCTGTAGAAGCAGAAAATATGTTAAATAAACCATATTTGTAGGGATTACACTGTACCCCATATTCCAGGAAAAGGCAACAATAAACAAAATCAAAACCAACAGTCCCTGCCAATCTAACCTGGGGACTTTTCTTCTTACCTTCAGCTTTGGTTATGGGCTTAAAGATTTTTTTTTTTTTTTTTTTTTTTTTTTTTTAGCAGAACCTAGCTAGGTACCTGAAAATTTTAGTATTGCTGGCAGCATTGGTTCACATCACTTTGAGATTGGTCTGGTATGGTTAACCTTTCCTTGAAGAGGAAAACGGGCTTTCAGTGTACTTTCATCTCTGCCTGTAAAGGGAAAGAAAACAGATATGAATTCTCTCCCCAGTTTCTGAGGCATCTTATTTTTCTTAAGTATTTAAAAATCAAATCACCTCCACTCATATCATCTATCAAAAAACCCCATCATTTTCTTTGCTTCCCAAAGCATAACTGTGAAAACTGTATATACAGAAAAAACCAGAATCATATGCTTTAGGGCACATCATTTCTACCGTGAATGTATAGAAACAATACTACCACTCTTTGATTAAATTGAAATAGAGAAGGAAATGTGTATAGGCAAAAAACATGGTTATCCCAGCTAGAAAATGCAACAGGGGTTGCTATCAGTTCTCAAGGGAAATATGTACTTTTACATTTTTTTCTAGAAGACAGCACTTCTAGTACTATAATGACCTGTAAAATCACAGAATAGCAAAGCAGCACTGCAACGCAGGAGTGATTATAGTGAATGAGCCAGAAGTACCTGTTCTTGTGATATTGCCTGTGGAAGTCAAAGCATACATACACTGCACAGAGCTTCTGGACTGCACCAATTCTCTGTCCTGGTAGGGTATAGGTCATTCTGTTCCTTTCATAGATACATCTCATTAGAGCTTAATCTCATATATCACCAAGTGAATTTATATACCTCCAGAGTTATTGACAGTCTTTTTCTCATATTAACTCATCTGAGTAAATGTATATCAACAACAAATGTTGATTACTGCTGCCCTCAGTAGTAATCAGTTGCAAGCTTTTTCCAATACTCAGAATTAAATAAATCCTGTGCAAAGCCAAACCTGTATTATCTGAACAGAAGAGTTAAACGGTGATAGGAAAGCCATTGGCTTATTTCCCCTGGGCTGTCTGTCTAGTTTTAGTGAAGTATTGGCATTGGGATGACATAGTATACTTTGTAATTTTGGGAATCTGATTTGTTGATTAAATTGTGAATTTAATGACAGAATGTGGCATGACACAAGGGTTTCATGTCAGGGTTGTTATCTTCCCACATATCATTCCTTTCTTTTTTTTTCTTCCTTGTCCCTTCTTCCCACCAGCCAAAAGCTGTTTAGCATTTTAGTTTGTATAAACATTCAAACAAAATTCAAGACGCTGATAGGGAAAGAAATGGCTGAGCTGCTTTTTCCAATACTAAAGTTCTGTGTACTAATTCAATACAAAATTAATAGCAGATCCTTGACTTCAGCTGCACAGAAAGGCACACTGCAAGTGATCTACAGAGGTTAACAGATTTTCAGAGATGAGCAAAGGCATGTTACATTCCCAACGCTTACTTGTGGTGTTCTCCCATAGCGGGTCAGGAGTATGTCCCTGCAGTGAGTGCTTCTCTCAGTTTTTGCTCCTCAGCCCTGATGCCTGCGTGGCTGTTCACAATAACACAAAAAAACCTAGCGAATAATAAGTTGCATTCTTAGCAATGAGAAATTTTAGTTAAAAGTCAAAATCAGCAGCTTTTCCTACACTGGTTTGTGTTACGTTAGATGTTGTTGCAGTCTGTAAACGGTATATAACTATATGTATTCAATCCTGGGGCTTAAATACAGTTAGGCTTTCATATAAAGAAGTGCAGATCTCCCTGTTATGCACTGAGACCCGAAATGGGCAACCTGTCCCTTTGAACGCTGGCATCAAAGAGAGCAGCAGCTGCCAGACCACGCAAAGCTGCCTTTGCTGGGTAGCAGAAGCATCCCGATCAAGTCTGGGGTTGTGATCCTCGCCAATTCATTGGGTGTTTCGTACTGTACGGAGCTCTAGCCTGTGGGAGTTAGTTTTGAACCTAGTCCACCCAAAGAGCAACCTTTTGGAGCACCACTCCATGGACCAGAGCAGCTGAGCTGCTGCTGAGTCACTTCCACAGTGGTGCAGGGGGACAGGAGCTGTGGTCAGCCCATGGCAGCTCCTCTCTGCTGCTCCTTCCTCCTCACGCTGCTCCCTGCTCTATCATGGGGCCTTCCACAGGCTGTCATCCTTCAGGATGAACCTGCTCCAGCCTGGGCTCTCTGTGGGCCGCGAGTCCTTCAGGGCATGTTCACCTGCTCCTGCGTGGACTGCCGGGAAGCGCTTTGTTCTTCTCTAAATACCCTTTCCCCGAGGTGCCCACCTGTGGCTGCAGGGCTCAGGTGTGCCCTGCGGTGGGGCTGCTGGAGCCGGCTGGAGCCAGCAGGGTCCTGCCCGGGCCAGGCCCAGCCTCTCCTCACAGAGGCCGCCCTGCAGCTCCCCCCGACTGGCACCTGGGCACGGACACCCAAAGCAGAGGTACATCCAAGGCCTGTTAGCTGATTTTATTTCATCGTTTAAAGTGACGTTTGTACTGCAGATTGTGTCAGCGCTGCCATGTTTGCTGGTGTCCCCGGGGCGTGCAGGACCGCCTCCCTCCGCTTCCCAGGGACGCCATTTGCGCCGCTCCCTCTGGGTGCCTGGAAATAGCCACAGCTGCAGGAGATGGTGCCGATGCCTCCGTCGCAGTGTCCCAGGGTCCTGCCCCTGGGTCTGGCAAGCCTCCTGCTCCACAGGGGGCTGAAGCCCGCAGGCCAGGCTGTCAGCCCCGCAGGGCTGCTGTGGGGGCTGGCAGGTTTAGTGCTGGTGGGTTTATGGGCAGGGAGGCCCTGGCCTCAGGCCACACCTTCACCCCGTGGTGGTTTTATAACGATCGGTTCCTTTCTGAGCTGTAAGGATTTAAAATTATTCTTTAATTTAAAAGAAGAAGGAAAAAAGTGATTTCTTCAGCTCCGCAAATAGATTTAGTGAAACTTTTTGGATAAAGACGTTTATTTCCAGTAGATGCAATTACAGCTGCTGTTGTGTAACTCTTGGGTGTGGAAGGAGTTGAACAGTTAATATTTCACCACCTTTTTTCTTTGCCCAGAGACATAGGTTTATATGTTTGAATATAAAAGCTGCACTGCAGCCGCTGTCTGGGTTCATTTAGGGGTTTGTTTAAGGTTTGCATATACATACTGTTAACTTTCTTTTGATGTAGAAGAGTGGATTTTGGTAGGTGAGTGTGGGACATTATTGCACCTCTTGCCAACAGCTTATCTCTTCTCTGTGCTTATAAACATCTTCATTAACCCCATAATTTCTCATCAGAAGTTTCATTAAGACAATTGTTGGGTAATTTTGTGCATACTTTACACAAAATGGAGTTTAGAAAGAAATTCATGATTACTGAGCTTTTCCTCGATTGCCTAGCAGGCATAGTTAGGAAAGACCCAATTATGGGACATTTCCTACCTGCGTACCCCAGTGAACAGGCAGCACATTTCCATTAACAGACTTAACATCCCTTTTCAGGAAAGTCCATCTGCTTCCAACTGATAAAGCAGCATATTACTCACAGCGCATTCAACTGCCTCATATGATAATTCAAAACTTTATGTATGGTTTCCCACTCTCTTGGATTTCACACACCAGACACGTATCTTGTGCACATAAGTCACACCCAAATATTTCCTGAACTATTGAAATTTCTATGTTTTGTGAGATTTTTTGAATATTTTTTTCTGTTTAGACTAATCAGTGACACTGAAAACCCCAGGAGGGGGAAACATCATTCTCAATTACAGTGACAGGTGGAGAAAAGGCTGTCAGTAAGAGGGTCATGATTATCTTCCAACTTTTGAGTAACTGTTAATAGTGAAACTTTGTGTGGGAGAAACAGAGCAGTATGTTTGCTCGGGACATCTTTTCCAGATAAGGTTGTCTTCCATGAGAAGGGGTATGTGGTTTTTTCCATGCGTATATAGTGGAGCCTAATCTCCCTCTAAATGGCTGGATGGATCAGAATATTTATAGACTAAACAGTGGATGAAAAGGATTTGTAAAAACAGTTATTACAGATACCAATTTATGATCACGAGAAGAGAACACCGAGGATGGGATTCATCAAAACAGATTTAGATGTGCTGTGTAATGTATGGAGGACATGAGATACTCCTAAGGCTTACTTCATCTCATCCTAGGGCAAACAACTAAAATACATCAGCTCTGTTGAATGGTCCTTTGATGTGGCCCCTTTTTCTGTGTTGACTGCGCATAGTCTGTACAGCTCAGGGGCAGATGCCTATAACTGTAAAGATATCTAAAGTTAAGTTGGACCACTTCTTAAATTATTAATGCTGATAACTGTATACCAAATAGTGAGCTTCCTGGTTTGGTCTGTTTAGCCATGATTATCTTGTAAGTGTCATGTAACATTATGCATGACATTTAACAAACTGGTTTATTTTCTTAAAAACAGAGGTGCTAGAAGTCAGGCATCAGTAAGCACCTGAAGGAATCAAAATATAAGAGACATTCTAATCACTTCTCAAATTCTAAAAAGTTTTTGTGATTATATAACAGATACGTAGAAAATATAAGTAATAAAGAGCAGTTAAACTGAAGTACTCTCCTAGTAGTTCTTTTTTCCTGCTTGTGCTACTGATTATATTCAGACACTGTAGTGTATTTAGGAGATGCTTTGTACATGAACTGAACTGAGCTGAACACTTTTACGCTGAGCAGGTCTAACTGAATATTTACAAAATAGCCACTTAACTTTGCCAGTAAAACACTGAAGTCACTATTCCAGAGTGAAATAAATGTGATATGTCTAGACTGAACAGTTTTTGAACTATGAGACTACCAAATTAAAATCATACCTGAAATGTCTGGATTTTGTTTTACCGTACTCCTTAGAACTTCAAAACAGAATGAAGCCTTCTAGTTACTCAGCAGCTGAAACAGATTTGGCTGAGTCAGTACTATAAATTGACATCTCTTCGTTGAGAACATTGTCTAAATTTAGGATGCTAATAATTAATTTTCATCTCAGTTAAACTGGATGAAAGGGGCATAAATTTATTGTTTTCAGTCATCCTCAAAAAATAAAAGTTGAGCAAGTTGAATGAACTGTTGTGTGACATTAAATTTGGCCTTTTATTTTGGCCTTATGGAATTTCTGCTACAACCTCAGAAATGCAGAAGATGATTCAGTTCAGTGGAGACTTAGTTGACATTTGCACAATATAGGAATATTTTATCTTTATAGCTAGTGTTTAGAACAGATGCAGGACATCAATTTATCTTTCAAGTCCAAGTTGGCAGAATAAGCCTGTGTCTCCTCCTTCCATCTAATTTATAGGATATTCTAGAACTGTTCTTCCTTAATATAGCCTTTTGAAGCGGCTCAACGTGAAATACAATATTAACATGTTTATTGGGCTAGGGTTAGAGAGAAGATGATCCCGTCATTTTGGTTTTCCCGTGAAGGTACCACTGGTAGCCAGTGACTGCAATGAGATCTCTGAGCACATCAAGCGATTCTTCATTTTACAGACTACTTCCATAACAAATATGGAGCTAAAGTTAATCTTGTGCTTCTTTTAAAGTCCATTTGACAGGTCTAGTCTCCAAACTTCAAGCAGTGAGCTCAGGCCCAAAGACATTGGCAATACAAATTTTTGGATAACTAATGAAAAATTCTGAAAATATTTTTGTATTTTTGTAAACAATTTTGTTTCACTTTTGATCTCTAAAAAAATTTGGTTTATTTTCTTAATGCAGTTTTTTGACTCTCCCATATATTCTTCTGAATTCATGTCCCATGTTTACTTTACTTATTGATCGTGCTCATTTTTGAGATATCTAATTAGAAAGCTGTACATTTCTGTAATACCTCAAGTTTTCAAAATTCTTACCTACTTCTGACCTGTGCTGGCTGGGAGTCGAGTCAGCAGCTTGTGCTTGGAAACTGGCTTGATTTCTTTTGTCAATAGTACAAGGAAAATATCTTTTTATAAACGAACTCTTTCCTTAAGGTAAAAAACAAACTCTAAGAATGTGAAAATAAATAAACAGCAACAACAAAAAAACTGTTCCCAGCAAGAAATTCTGTTTTGAACTAGATGTAGCATATTTTCTTCTCATATCAGGGCAGAGGTGCTTTTCAACTGTATAAACATTGCAGTTGCAGTCTCTTATCACCCAGCTTTGATCTTGTCTTGGTCCAGAATGATTCTAACCTCTTTCTAATGAGATCCAGTGAAAGAAGTGCCAGGCAGAGACACCTCTTTCAGCTTGCAGACTTTTTTATACCTGAAGCTCAGGAATCAAAAGATTTTCTGCCCTTTAAAATCCACTGGAAATAGAAGCTGCAGGGCTGATATTGTAATATGCCTTTTTTCTGATTTTGTAAAGTCATCAGGATTATATCCATAAAACTTTTAAAGTGCCTTTTATTTGTGTAGGTACACCTATAGGCATTTTTGAGGATGATAAACACGATATGTAGTAGTGTTATTTTTTTAATAGATTATTTAGGCAAGAAAATACAAATACGTAACTAAGTCTCTCCAATTTTTGAGACCTTTTTTTTTTCCTCACAGCAAGACAAAAATTGTTCAAAGTTCATTAAAAAAAAAAAAGGACCCATGAGATTACCTTCATCTGTTGATAAACACTCAGGTGAAATACCCACCTTACTGTGTATGAAGTTTTACCAGTCGGTGAAATTTATTTCTGATAGTGAGAAACCTACTTCGTGATACGCCTCTGTGTAAACACAGGAGCTCAATGTCTCAATGCAGAGGCAATGCGTGCAGATTCATCTTATCAAGTAAACAAAGTAGAAATTACTGTATCCAGAGTTTTGCTTTCCACAGAAGTAGTTCTCTTATTTAAAGGCCTTTCTGTCACTCTAGTCTGAAGTGAGTTTTTATAAAAAATAAATAAAAAGCTAAAGCGACACACAGGCGCACTTCTTGTTTTAAATAGCAATTCTCATGAATATAGGAAAGGAATCATACAAGTCATAAAATGTGATCTTCAGTTCTGTACCTGGAACACAGAGCGCCCACCTGTCCAGGCAGCGGCATCTTTTAAGGTATTGTAATCACAGATGTATTTGTAATACCACAAATCTCAGTCCCCTCCTCTCCGTAGCGTGCCCACGTGCACAGAGCCTAACTCAAGTTTCTTGGTTGTGCTGCCTCCCAAACTATGCCCAAGCTAAAATCCTGCTAGGACTGGTCTGAGAGTTTAATAGCACAGATCAAGTGCCAATGCCTAAAAGCACTCTGGAAATTAAGTTTTCTGGCATAGACGTAGCAATAGAGGTTGGAGGTAGCTGATGGTGGCTTAAATAGGTCCAAGACTCATGCTGATAACTGGGGTGGGGTTTTGGGAGAGTTGTTGGGTTTGGGGTTTTTTTTTGGACAAGTATCCCAGAAAGAGTAAAGGAGGACTAATGAACTGTGTCAGCACAGAAGAATGGTTCAAACCATTGTTTCCCAGATGTAAAATACAAATCAACCAGGTTTCCATCTTCCCTGATTTTATCCCAGGTATTTAAGGGCTTAGCAACTGCATTTTATGATGTCTGTTACAGGTCCACCCTCACATTAACTATAAGCATCTACCTCCAAATGCTTTGATTCAAATAACAGCCTTTCTCCCTTGTCTAAAATAATTAAATTGAACCAAGGTGGAAGGATGTGTGGGGTTAAAGCTTTGATGTGGTTGCTTTAAATGGACCTTGATGTTCTGCACAAGCTGAATTGTCAGCTGGTTTTGATTGCTTTTCATAAACACTAGAGTTTATTAGTTTTGTAGCTGAATATACAAACAGCACAAGCTTATTTGAGGAGTCTTAGTTTATCGTAAATTAGGGCAATGAATTCCAAAGCTCTGAGTCACAACCTGTGTTGTTAGGGGAGTAAAACTGGATTCTTGATAGTAATGGCATAAAATTAAAATATAGTAGAAAATTACTGGGAAGAAATTTCTTTATTGAGAATAGCTTGAAAAGCTAATTTAATAATGAATTAGTTTATTGCTAGCTAAAAACATAATAACTTGGTAAGAGGGAAATTATTAAGCATTATTAAAATTCCAGTTTTAATTGTCAAAAACTGTAATTCCTCAACTAAAAGGAGGCTCAACTAACTAAAAAGAGGCTTCCCTTTTCCATTGTTTTGCAGTCTTAAAAGTATAAAAGTGACTTAAAACTGGCTTTGGTCATGAAGCAGATTTTTTAAAATCATTTTTCTGCATTGATAGTGTGAATGAGAAATGCTTTTCATCCTTTATACTTTCTGTATAAAAAATAATTGAACAATTACTTTTTTAAGTGTTTTAAGTGTTTTTAAGTGTAATTCTCATTATTGTTTCATGGGTGACAGTATGTAGGAGTACCACCAAGGACCTTTAAGGGCCTCAGTTAAACAATAATTGATACATGCTGTGCAAATTGTAGTTTTAATAGATGAGTGAATTACTAAGGTGTGGATTCACTGCTGCATCACTGGGGTGAAGTACTGAAACCAGAGCTGCTGTTTTGAAAAGTCTGGAACCATCCTTCCTGAGCTGAAAGATGAAGCTCTCCCACCAAAGGCTCCATGACATCCTTACAGAGCTTCTGTGTGACTTGACAGAGTGAAAGCCCTTTCCAGACGGGAGGTGGTTAAATGATGTGTGTGAACTCCCTGGCAGCTCCTTGCCTTTTTCTGAGAGTTTTGCTTTCTTTGCTCGATGACCTTCAGTGCAGACACGTCTCTGTGCTGCGCTTCCTGTGCGTTGTCTGTCTGTGAGCAGTGGCAGGAACAGAGTGTTTGAGTAGCGCTGTAACAGCTCGACAAAGAAATGCCTAGGAAAAGAAATGCTTTAGGAAGTGGGTTTGGAGTGATTGTCTCTCATCTAAACGTTGATCTGGGCTGAGAGGGTATCAAAGCCTGCCCTTATGAAAGGGTTTGCCACACTGACGTGTCCAGGCTCCTTTCAGTTAAGAATTGCATGGCACTATTTGTAAGACAAATAACACGTATTCCTTCTTTCCTGGCCATTTTCATCTGATCTGCTTCCTTTCCACTCATTCTCGCAAATACAGCCTCTCTTGTTTTCATTTGGTGCAAGGGTGTGTTCAGATTCGCTTCCACTCTAACTCATTGCACTTCTTGGCTGTGCAGGGTTAGTGGAGGGAATTGCTGTCTTCCAGAAGAGTGTTTCACCAGAGGAGAGAGAGACCTTTGTGATTAATAGTATATCAGAGCTGTGTTAGAAGTGCTGTGTTGGCGTGCAGCAATCTACATGGGTAGTAAATTTATATTTTCTTCCGTTCTGAAAATGAACTGGAATATAGTTGCAGTCTTGTTTTTTAATAATCTCAACCTTGTTGTTTTGGTTTGGTTTTTTTTTTTCCCTGAGCAACTGAGCATCCGGCATAGCCAGTGTGTTCTCTCTCTGGTCTGCTGCCTTCTTTTTATAACACCTGGGAGTGAAATCTCTTGGCATGCTGGTAAAGGCTGAGACACTGGAGCATCTATTGATTCAGAATCACTCTCCTGTGTTTAAGTTATTCAAAGGGGTCTTGAAGCCTTAGGCTGCAATGGCATGCAATAAATGGCATAATAATGGCACATGGTTCCACTTGGCACTAATTATATATCATGAAATGGAACATGGTAGTCAGTGGCTAATCCTTCTCCTACACTTCTGACTTCAGGAATTTACAACTTTTGCAGAGGAAAGTATGTTGTTTAGGTTTTAATTATTATTATTGTTGCTTCCTCTGTAACTGTGTCAACTTTTAAAAGCAACAGTGTATTAAATGCAGCTGAAAATATAATGTACAGAATACATTAGGGGGTTTATCTTTCTAGCTTTTTACATTTTTGACATGAAAATTAATATTCCAAACCAGTTTTCTAAATTGGTTAACTTGAGAGACTGCATAATTTGGGGAAGAAAAGAAAGCCCAGTTCTTAGTTCTGCCCCTGTGTCGAGCTGCTCCCGGGGTCTAGGTGGGCTCAGCATCCTACCTCTCTCTGTGCCTGGAGGTGCCAATTTCCAGGCACAAGCCAGCCAAACTCCTTTGCTAATTCAGCTGCAGACTTCTTTGTGCTGTCTTGGAGAAATTGTTATCCTCACTCCAATTTGGTCACTGGGTTTGAAAAATCATCTGAAAATACTGTGATTGTACCTAGCCCTTTGAGGGTAGGTATGAGCAGCCCAAAGGCTTGTCAGTACCATCTTATTACCACTGCTCCAGATCTGTGTGATACATGCATGCTTGAGTTGTTATATTTTCAGCTAGGTCTCTAAGATGTTAAAAAAAAAAAAAAAAACTTATTCAGCAATAGAAACTATTAATATTTTTTGTCTTCTCTTGGTCCAAAGGAGGTCTTTTGGGTTATATGTCTGTGTCTCCTCCATGTGTCCATAACGTATTTTAATAATTCTTCTTCCATCTTTTGTTTTGTTCACAGCCTACATGCTGACACAATACCAGTTTTGTTTCCAGAAGAGGAGTTCCCAGAAATACACAGTGCCTGATCCAGCTAGCCACTTTGATGTTCCTCACTGGACCATGTAGGTAAAATTCAAAGAAACATATATATTCTCATTATATCTTTCCGAGTACTCAACATATTGGGAAACAGCTGATTTTTCGCAACAGTGCTTCACTTTGCCAAGTCAGGGTCTCTGAGAATTTATGGACTACAAAATCATTTATTAAGGCCCTCCAACTTTGCCATGTGTTTTATCATTAACAGACACACAACTGTAGACTGTCATATGTCACAATGTGTTTGTTCTCCTTGCCACATATATTTTAAGTGGTTGTGGGTGCTGGGAACACTGTCATGCTTGTCATTCCTGTAGGCGTACCTGAGCTAACTTTAATAGCAGCTGCAGTGGTGCAAACTTCAGCTTAGGCACAAAACCCGGCAGAGAAATTAAATAAATTCTCGAGCAGTTGGTAAACCTTGAGCTTCTTGTTATTACAACTGCACAGCTAGCAGAATAAGAGCTAGCCAGGGCAAGTAAGAGCTAGGTTGAACAGGTTTACATGAATGAACCTCTATGCTTGTAAGAAGAGTAGAGCAGTATCATGGTGTCAGTAAACAGAAGAAAGATGCCTTCAGGTTATTCCTGTTCATCATCTTGAGCTTCTGCACAAACCTTCAAGTTTTCTATGAGTTTCAGACAAAATAAAAAATGTAGCTGATATTCCACCTCCAGGATTTCCCTGCAGAATAATTCAATCTTGCTATAGTAGAGGTGAGAATCCAACAAGTTACGTTCAATTTCTTGAAAAGTGTGTTTTGCCTTCTGGTTTTGATATGCTAGCTGGGTTTAGTTTCAACAAGTCATTTCCCTCTGCAAGAGTAAACCTAAGCAAAGAACTAAATTGTTCTGATTAAATTGCCAGCATTCATTATCACTTGACTGCTTTCTCCCTTGTATGTTACACTGTTTTATGTCTCAGTTGCAGTAGCATTTAAAATAATTTACATGAATTAGTAGGCTGCAGAGTTTATGTCTATGTTATAGTTGGTGTTTCTTTTACATTCCTTACACATTTCTGTAAAACTTCCACCTTGGTTTGCACGTCTAATTTTGTGGAAATGAACTGTAAACATGAGTATGTAGCAGTGGTTTAGATGGCCTGTATTTACATATGCCGGCACAATCTCCTTACACAGAAAACAGCTCTCTTCACATACTTGCTTTAGGGACTGTGGCACTGACAGTTTATTGTGATTGTTTCTGGAGTGTCTTGAGATTTCAGTCACTCCTTTCTGCCTGGAGAAAGCTTTTAACCAATTCATCTCAGCAAAGCATTTTCATAGCATACTGGCTGAACCTTTATGGCTTCAATACTAACAACAGGTGTCTCAGATGAATCCTGACATGATGCTTGGCCCTGTTTTCTTATCCTGAAATTAGGACATGGTACCTTGCACACTGTTACATAGCTGGCCATATTCATGACCATATTCCAGATTTACTTAGATGTTTTTTCAGGTACTTTGTGTAAGGTGAAAGGTTGTGGGTTTGGGTGGGGTTTTTTTGCAGATGACAGATTTTCTATGAATAAAATACTGAAAACACATAAATTTTCTGGTTTAGTAATTAAATTTACATTGTCACAATTCATAAGTGGGTTGCTAGCTCTAGATTGGAGAAGAGATTCATGTTCCCTGTTGTAAGTATCCAAAATCTTCCCCAGCTGTAACTGATGGGCAGAAAAACAATCCCAAAAGACTGTTATTGTGCTGGAGAGGGTATTGAGTCTGAGAAGAATGCCTTTTCTCTAGGTGGCACAACTATTCCTTGGCAGGAAGTTTTTTACTTGGTGCCAAAATTCAGAGTACCCCAAAGGAACTGGAATTGAACTGTATTCAGTTTTAGCCTAAGAGGAAAGTAACAAAGGAAATACCTGAATTCATATAATTAACTTCTGCAAATTTTGTTACAGTCCACATCTCTCTCCCTGTAAGAACATGTATTATTTGTCACTTAGACTCTGATGTGACAGTGGGGAAACAATGAACAAAAAATAAAGGGTTAAAGCATCAAACCATATAATCCATCTACAAGAAATGTAGTAACAAAGTTTTTAGAAAGCCAGAAATCAATATCTTTTTTTTTTGTGATACTAAATTAACAACAAAGCCATTCATGCAAATAAATCTAATGGATTGCTTTAGATTTACACTACACTGTCATGCTACCTCTTAAGGGATTATATGTATAAAGAAATAATAAAATAATATGTTTTACTACCCACAAATGGATAGCACATTAAACAGAATTTGTCAGTTCATCTGAACACATTACATTAGTCAAGAGGAGCAGCATCATTTTGCTTAGCAAAGCTACATTAGCTCCGCTGTTTGGGCTGTCAGAATCTTAAAATCTTGCCTCAAATGCAAGGGTAATGGTCACTATGACATGCATTTGTCATTTAACACAAGTAATGCTTGTGCTTTAGTAGCTTTTAGCAAAGTATAGATGTCTGCAAAGGTTGTGGTACAGGTCAGCACTCTAATACAAAGTGCAAATTCTAACACAATTGGTGTAACTTTCAGTTGTGAACCAGATAATGTCTGATCTAAGAAGAGCCAGAGGAAATGTCTTCTCTTAGAAGGTTTGTACAGCAGTATATTCATGTTGATTTTAAAAAAAATCATGTGTTAGAATTCATTCATATTTGTTACATATAGTCATAAATGTGATTAAAAATATTCTTTCTACATTTAAATATCTACCTGAAACTTCGTGATACTGATAAAATCTACTAAGTCAAACAGAAGTTTTAACTCCAGAGCATTGATATTTGTTTTATGGAGTAGTGACACAGAAATACTTGCTCGTATACACTATCCCTTGAAAAATGATCCAAGCTCTTAATCCAAAGCTAATGAGAACTTGTATTTTTATTTATTTATCTATTTATTTATGTATAGATTTTGGTAGTAGGTTAGAGCAGAAGAGTAACTTTGACAAAAAGAATAACCAATTCAAAGCATATGTAATTTGTGATTGTGGCTGTCATGAGTTCATGCTGTAAGCAGTTGCACAATCAGCCAAATCTTGCTTACTTGCTTAGTCCCTTTGAAGTGACTTGGCTTGACGTTATTTCAGGAGAAACATCACAGCTTAGACCATTGTATATCTATGGCTGGCGTGTTGAGATAATGGTTCATCCATGAGGATAAGGTATTTTAATGCTTTAAAAAGATGATTAATGGCCAAAATTAATTTTCTAGACACAATTTCCTCTTTGTCTCTAGTTATTTAATTGAGTCTATGCAGTAGCTATTGATGGTGAGGAGAGCACATAGACTGGGTTTCAACTTATTCATTCATATTTGCTTATTTATTAATAAATAGATTATTTTACTTACTTGGAGGAAAAAAGGTGACCCAAACTGGTCATTTGTAATATGCATCCTGAAAGAAAGTGTACTTTTTATACCAGAATTAAATTTTTTAAAGACTTGTGATTTAAATGAAAGATGGAAATATTTACATATTTAAATTTAAGTACGCAAAATATAATTACTCTCAGCTGAAACTCCCTCTAGGGTATAGTGTAAACAATTCTTCTTTCATTACATGCATTAAAAACTCCAGTGGAGTGATTATGGCTGAGTTCCATTCCCTCTGAAAAAATATAACTTTTATCAACAAAGATCTTTCAATACCTTTTTTTTTGGAGGGAAGACTATTAGTTTTTGGAATTACAAGTTTCTCTTTCCTCTGGCATTTTAAAAAAACCTTGGGTTTTCTTGTCACGTACTTCACCAGACTGATCATGTTTAACTTGTGAGGACTGACTAGTTTGCAGCAGTAGGTGGTATGTGAGATACAGACTTCAGGAAGAGCATCATTTCCATAACCACTTCAAAGGAAATACTTCATAACTAAAATACATTTCTCTGGGGGCTTACAAAACCATTCTGTTTATAATTTAAATTACATTCAGCTAAATAAAATAGTACAGTAAAACCCTCAAGGGAAAAATACTTCATTTAAGCTTGAACATTACATTACTTCCATTAATTGGAAGTATTTTATTCTCTAATAGTTTATTTTTCATTGAATATATATAATTAAAAGTATTGTCATTATGACAGGAGTCATTCTTTCCCATTTTGTTTTCCAAGCCCTTCTGTTTAGTAGATCACTATAGTTTTATTTGCCTGCCTTCCTTCATTTCTCACTGCTTTATTCCTGGTGACTAACGCTCTGAGCATCACTGTATGACAGATTACCATCGCTGTGTCACACATGTTCAACTTAATCAAACTCATACTGGAACTGAGACTCTCAACCAGCCTGAAATTTTGTATTGAAACCACAGAGTGTGAGGCTTTCTTCTGCTGGAATATTTTAGAGTCTGCTCGTCCAAACCATGCACCTTGCTTCTTCCAGGGTCCTTGCAGGGGTGACTGTTGAGCAGAGGCTGCAACACAAGCAGGAGAATCCATTAGTCTCACTACTTTATAAATGTAACGTGGAGGCAGAGAGGAGATGCTGTACATGCATACGTATATGCATATATGCATATGTGTGTATTTTGTGTATCTACAGATTTAAGGTCATGCATGTTTGTGCATGTGTGTACATGTGATTTGCTGGTATACATATGGTTTCCTTTCTTTTCTTGCTATAAATTTATGCTTATTCAGTTTCATATGGTAACCTGGTAGGATATTCCACTTTAAGTCATATGAAGATAATATGAGTTCCAGGAGAGGGTGACTAGGAAAATATTGGAAAACCTCTGTGAACTATATAATTGTAAGAGTGATTTATTCTACCTTCCTTTTTCACCCTGTGACAAGAGACCATACAGACTGAACTAAATCAAGTTATCGTTCTTAACAGCATGGAAGGCAATAAATCTGTAGTGTCGAGCTCCTCTAATATTGACAGATTTGCAATATGGGTATCTGTAGAAATAGTCTAAGTACATATAAGCTTACAGAAGCTGAAACAGGCTGTATAATACAAGCAGGCCAGTCCCATATGCAATACTTATTCCCACTTTAGAGTCAGCTTTAAACCAACCACTGACTTCAATTTAATCCCCATTTAAGGTCTAAAACAAGCTTTGTGTTTCATATAAATTAATTTCAAGTGATTAAAAATATATTTTCCATGGGAAAATAAATCTTTACAGCTAAGCATTAACCATATTGAAACATAAAAAAAAAAGAAGCCATGCACAAATTTTCCCCCAATTTATAAAACATTTGCTTTTTTTTTAAAGAGCACTTTCAAAAGGCAATAGTAATTAAAAGTAATGCTGGAGTGAATAACAACTTTGTTGACCTGAGAGTTTCGTGTTAGACTGAGTAAACATTGAGGGAAAAAAAGGTAGTACAAAATATCGAAGCTTAGACATGTTTTCTATTGACTCAGAACCTAAAAGTTTTATGAAAAAAGTAAGAAGACTTAGTCACAACAGTCTGAAGAAATTACTTCTTCAGTATATTTTCTAAGATTTTCATTAAGGCTTAAATAAGTTTACAGTTTCATTGTATATCCTTAGGAAACATTTCTTTTTCCTTTCTGCTTTATAAGATTCTTTTTTTTTCCTCCAGTATTATTTGTCTGCGTGCTTTTCTTCCTACTATAAATGGTCGCCATGTGATTAAATAATAGAGGTAATGAACTCTGTAATGAAATACCGAATTTGCTATACTGTGGCAAGTAGGAATTGATCTGAATTTTTCTGTATTTTTACTTTGTCCAAATTGGGGGTATTGGTGAATGAAAAGCTGGACATGAGCTGGCAATGTGTGCTCGCAGCCCAGAAGGTCAACCGTATCCTGGGCTGCATCAAAAGAAGTGTGGTCAGCAGGTCGAGGGAGGTGATTCTGCCCCTCTACTCTGTTCTGGTGAGACCCCACCTGAGATACTGCATCCAGCTCTGGAGTCCTCAGCACAGGAAAGACATGGACCTGTTGGAGCGGGTCCAGGGGAGAGCCACAAAAGTGGTCAGAGCGATGGAACACCTCTCCTATGAAGAAAGGCTGAGAGAGCTGGGGTTGTTCAGCCTGGAGAAGAGAAGGCTCCCAGGAGACCTTATTGCGGCCTTCCAGTACTAAAAGGGGGCCTATATATAAAGATGGGGACAGACTTTTTAGTAGGGCCTGTAGCGATAGGACAAGGGGTAATGGTTTTAAACTAGAAGAGGGTAGGTTCAGGCTAGATATAAGGAAGACATTTTTTACGATGAGGGTGGTGAAACCCTGGCACAGGTTGCCCAGAGAGGTGGTAGGTGCCCCATCCCTGGCAACATTCAAGGTCAGGTTGGACAGGGCTCTGAGCAACCTGCTCTAGTTGAAGATGTCCCTGCTCATTGCAGGAGGGTTGGACTAGATAACCTTTAAAGGTTCCTTCCAACCCTGTTTAGCTCTCTGGCTGGGATGGTTTGTGGTAGGCTGAATAAAAGGGTAGTTCCTCATTAAAAATCTGACATTGTTGTGCAATGGAAGTCCATCTTTCTGTAGGTAAATGTATGTTTGTATCGCCAGCTAAAACTCAGCATGCTGAGGTAGTTCAGGTCCTACTCTCAGGGATGACAGGTTGATCATAACAAAGAAACAAAAGCCCTTGCAGAAATTCAGGTTGCTAGCAAACACTGGAGAGGTGGGGTGGGAGGGCAGCACTCCCTCCATCCCCTTCCCTGGCTCTCACTGCAATCGTGCCCCCCTTGCATTGCCTGCTCCTCTCCAGACCCACGGTACAGGAGGTGACAGTCACGTTCTTCTTGTAACCCCTCACGCACAAGGACTTAAGGAGGAACCTTTAGTCATCATCATAGTGATATAATCTTGGGATTTTGCTGGAATGTCTATATGTAGTTGTCATAGAGGTGCATAGCTAAAGCTGTGAGGTAACTGGAGTTTCCTTTAATGAGGAACTGCACGACTTTAAAATGAGTCTTTGTTCTGAATTTGCAAATTTGTCCATTTGACTAATTGTGCACTTTATCATGTGCTGTCTTCATACGCACACAGCTTCAGAGCACATTCATGCTCTGAATGACAGAAAGGCATTAGATTCACGTGTTTTATTAGAATATGAGTCATAGGAGAACATAGTTGGAAGTCCACCTAATCTGTTGTTTCAATGTAATTTATAAGTAAAATCAGCTTTCAAATGGACAGTTGATGTGGAAAGGAAAATAATTTAATTCCAAAATGTCCAAAAGTTTCATTATGAAATATTTTCAACCCTGTGTACATATGATAACACCTTGCCTGGTGTGTTCTTCTAGTTACATTGCTCTGAACTACAATCTCATCTCACATTTGTGCCTTTCATATTGTCTCTCATGATGCTGTAGCACTGTCTTGAAATATCCCCTCAAAATCATACTCTTTTTTTATTATTATTTTGAACAGCATGGTGAGCAAGTGAAAATGACAGATTGCAGTACTAAAGTCACATATACTTCAGGATGTGTTAAGTTACTTAAACGTATAAAAATGTTTTTAACACACAGGTGACGTAAAACATACTGCATTTATATAGATGTTAGCCATCTTTCTTGTTTTCTTATTTAGCCTATGAGTTTTCTGGGGAATGTATTGTGTCTGATGTGTTGGTGGCTGCTATCAAAATAAAAATAATAAAATATATCATAGTGGAGGTGTCAGTCCAGCTGCAGTTAGTAATCAATGTTGCTTTGGAGCAGAGAATGCAGGAGGAAATGAAATGGTCCAAACAAAGAAGCTGCATCTGTACTTTTTCCCTGGAATTTTTCAACCTTTTTCCATTTTAGACATCAGAAGAATAAGCGATTTTAAAACTGAGCTTTATCTTCAGTTCTTGGGCACAGTGTATTACTTGTGCATGAAAGCTAGAGGGGTTCACAGTCAGCTCTAGCAAGATACTCACTGCTGATTTGCCTGGTGCTGGGTGAGTTACAAAGCTTATGCTTTCATGCCAGTGCATATCTTCTGAAAAATGCCTGTATTTTATTGGGATACTATTGCAGAGCTGATCCTACCAAAGAAGGTGCCAAGGGCTGATTCCCTAAGGTATAGCGACTCTCAATGTCGGCCCCTGTATTGATTTAAATCTAACTTAATACACTTGTTTGCATGTGACAAAAAAAAAAAGATTCCTCAATGTTCAAAGCACTTTAAAATCTCTGTTTGTTCAGTGACAATTTTGAATAGGTGACTTTGACTGAAGCTCATTGTTTCAAAAAAAATTAAGCAGGTCCTAACTTAGGCTTGCAGCATGCACTGATACAGTGTGCATGACAGAAGAGTTAGAATCAATTCACTGCAACTTGTAATTACTTTGTTGGTGAGTTTGTAAAACTTATCCTAGGAATTAATAGAAAAGAAGAAATTAATAGTGTGCCTCTACTTTTTTCTATGGAAGATATTCCATCCCTTATGTTAATTTATATTAATAGGTTGACTCTGTTGACAGACTGACTCTAAGGAATGGAGCATATGAATGATTGTGTCCTAGGTATAAAATGAATGACTCAGTATGATTCTTCAATTTCAACTTTTCTCAAAATTAATTCATTAAAGGATTCATTTAATTAATTAAAAGAATTGTTGTTGTTGCTTTGATGCTTATCTTAAAGTGAAGTGAAAAATATTTTCAACGACAGCACAACAAATCTGCGGTGTCAAACTGTGGCCCAAGGGATGCTCAAGGCAAGGTGTTGCAGTGCTTGGGAAAGATCAACAGAGAAGTTGTACAACCGGGAGCAGAGCTTTCTGTGGCATGGTGACAAGGACTCGGACTCAAATGCCCTCTGCTTCTATTTGTAAACATCAGTACGCCCAAGAATTTTCAAGATTTGTTTCAGTTTGTCTTTGTGCTCACTTTCTAGCATTTGCCTCAGATTTTTCCACTGCTGTGCAACATCTGCAGGGTCTGATGGCTGGGGTCTCAAATTCTTGTGTGTAATCATTGACCATTTTCTACGTGATCGCTAGGTGACAAAGCTGCAAGCAACACAGCTTGCAAGAGGGAACTTTTCAGCCTGCTTTCTGATTTTCAGGTGAGCTCTAGGCACTACTCCTGTACCACTTCATCTAAGGTTATTGCAGCCCTGGTGTGACTGTGCAAAGGGTTTTGAACAGCTGGAGGCTCAAGTGGGCTGAAAAACATGTACTGGGCTGCTCATCAGCTGACATTTACCGGCTTGACTGACTTGTAAAAGAAAACTTGAGAAGCAATGTTTTAACACACCATTTGTCATTGACGTTTGTATTAAATGGATATAATGTCTGTCTTCAAAAGTACTGAGCCAGATCTTCAGGCTGTGTTACTCTGAATAATTTTTAAAAGTATATCTTCCCTTCTGAAACATTAACAGATATTGCATGGTTAATAAGAACTAGGTGTACTTAAAGGTCCCTGAGGAAGGAAACAACAGGTGCTTCATGTCAGTCTTCTTTCTTTCATATGGGGAACATCAAGTTGAAGATTGGCTGCAATATACTGTACTGTTTTATTTCTCTCTCCACGGAAAATAAGTTGCATTGTATACCAAGGTATTGCCTAGTGCATCTTGGGGAGAGGATGGGGACTTTTAAGTTTCTGGTCTTTTGTTTGCCCAAGCCAGTGCCTCTTTGATGAGCTGCATTTCTACTTTCTTCACATTGCATCCATTCCCAGTGATTCCTTTTCCTCTAAATAGCAGCCAAGGTTGACTAACTATTATTATCCATTATCTTTATGCATCTGTCTTTTTGGGACTATTTGCATTATATGCCTAAAACACAGCCAGGATTAATAAAGATTTAAAGTACTGAAAAATCAATTTTCTTATTACTCTTCTTTTTAATTTGGAAAACTCAGAAACCTAAGGACTACCAATCCATACATCCCTTTTTCTCGCTGGCCAACACGTTTTGCATTAACAGGGGTTCTATTAGTAATGTTCTGGTTATTTGTAATTGCTGAAGAGGCCTTTGGGACAAACTGTACCAAGTAACTACCAAAAATATATAGGGTTGTGTAATGCATTAGATGTCATTAAATGCTTAAATTAGATCCCTAGTGCACACATGTACAATCATTTCTACTTGTAATATGTATCAACAGGGTTAGCTCTAAAAATTTAAGCTCAAGCTCTGTAGTAGCCACTGTCATTAATTTGTTCAGACCGTTTCTCAGTACATATAGGGATTTGTTGGAGAGGGTCAGTAATTAGTGGGATATTCGCTGAGGTTTCTTCCTCTTTTTAAAGGTAGTTTTAAATCTTATTTCAATGGTTTCAGTGAGTCTGATTAGCTTTTGGCAATTTAAAGAAACGAAAAGAACAAATCTTGAACTGGGAAGATATGCCTGTATTCTTTTGAGCCATGATTTNGTGGAGGACCCCTATATGCTAAGCTACACAGAATTTAATCTACCTCTGAAAGATGAAAGGATGAGGTGAGCCTGCCAGAATTTAAGCTTCTGCTTCCAGGAAGTCTAGGTTTTTCTACCTTAGTGATTAGATCTCAAAGCTACTTTCTCTGGCTGTAAATCCCCCTAAATCATTGCTTTAAAGAATTGTATACAAACTGACTGTATCTCCATGAGACAGTGAGGAGACTCCGTTATTTCAGTGCAGGAACCAAGAGGATTGTGAGTCTGGTATTTGAGAAAAACACAAACTATCCTTGGTTGGTTTCTTCTTGCTCAGTCCTTTTTTATTTAGGATACTTGCAGCACAAATAGTAATACAGCTTTGATTTTCCAGTTCAGTTTCTGGTGTAAAGATCCCAAAATGTAGGGATATATATTTCTTACATATCAGATTTAGAAATTTCCCTGCAGATTAAGCCAAAGGGATTCCTTTCCTCATCTATGTATTGATTTATGTATGCATTTGTTTATTTTATTTGTTACATTTGCTGCCATGACTACAAGTTTAAAACCAGTGGAATTCTGTTGTTCTACCTTTGTGACGCTTAAATAAGGATATGATAATGGAAATACAGAAAAACAGTTGGCTGCTCTTGGTCTCCTATTAACTTAATAGTTAAAAAAGGCTGGACTTTGTATTCAGAGTTTTATATATAAAAGCAGGGTTTTTTTTTTAAATAGAATAGTGTCGTATACAACTAATATGAATGAAATCATCTTTTTTCTTGAAATTTATGATGAAAGGTAATAGCACATACTTTCATTTTAGTGAGTCTATACAGTCTCTGTCATCACAAACTGTCTTTTTAAGTTAAACATGATCAGATATATGAAATGTTTTTGCATCAAAACTTTTCTATTTTAAAATTATACTTATTTTTTTTCATTGACTCTGAATTTTTCATATCGCATGATATAAATAACATAAATAGTAACTTGTTGCATCTAGGAATGAATTGTTTCTGTGAGCTATCTAGTTACATCAATTTTCAGAAGAATATAAAAGATTTTCCCACATAAAAGCAGGTAGGATAAGTGAGACTTCAATGTTTCAGTTTCAGCACTGCTTCCTTTCCAGCTCTGTTCAGTGGCGTGGCTATTAGTGAACTATACACATAGATTTTTATGTTTTCAGTCTTTATGTGATTGTTGTCATGAATGGAAAGTGCATGCCAAATAATAGCCAGATCTTTACTTTTCATTAATTAAATATGAAAATGTATGTAAGAAAATAGAGTACAAATTGATTCATGTCTTGTTTTTATAAGACAGATGTAATAGCACCATCCTTCGTGAAAATTGTGTGAAGGAGTAATTATGTTGTAGGTTTCTGGAAGTGTCTAAAGGAGGTTAAACTTTCAACAAGAAGTTTTAGATTTTTTTTTTAGAATAAAATAACCTGTTTCTGAGAGTTTCCTGACCCAGAATACCAAACTTACTAGATGTTGGTAATGGCTGTAAACTCAGTTGTAAGTGAGGAATGGGTCAGAGAGGAGAAGAATATGCTTTCAGAGATTTATGCCAGTGGGAGGGACTCGAACCCAGGATTTTTCTGCCCCATTTGCAGGGAGCTGAGTAGCAGCAGCAACAGTATTGCACTGGGAAAAGCTGTGCATTCCTTCATTTCTCACCTTTGTGCAGAGGTATGAAAAGCGGGGTGGTCGCAATAGTCCACCTTATCTATTTTTCATCAGAAAAAAACAAGCACAATCAGTCCTTTTATATGTGCAAACACATCTCTTAGAAAAACATGGGCATTTGGCCGACAGTGACTGAATAGGCTTGTATGTGTATTTCACAAATGGACAAGGAAGCAGAACATTTATATGATACTGTTAATCTCAGAATAGTACAGGTGACTTTTATCTGCAATTTCTGATAATGACTGGATAGGAAGCATGAATAAACTGTGGGAGACTGCCAACTCAGGTCAGATCTCATTAGGCAAGGACTTGAGAGCACAGCTATATGATGGCAAGCATGGGTCTCTGTTATCCACAGGTGCAGACGCCTGTATCAAGGTATCTTTTGCTATGCATAGCCCTCCACAGAGGTATATGACAAGTGGGCGGGAGTGGATATCGTCTAAGCTTCAACACGATTTTAAAGGAGTTTAACTAATTGTCATAGATCAGTATTGCAAGGAGGAAATTCTACAAAATCAACACAATGGACATGTGATCTGTTCAAAGCATGACTTCTTACAGCAGACTGTGTTAGAGCAAGCTGGCAGGTAATACAAGGGATAAGGTTGCTATAGCACAGAAATCACGTGATGTGAAAGTACAGCTGTCTAATGCCAATATGATTTCATTATTCCATTTTAATAATTGAAAAATAAATTCTGGTGTGATATTCTTCAAAAGTCACTAGAAAAAAATCTTTAGTAACAATACTATGCTCAGGGTCCTTCCTGATCTCTACAGTCAGGATTGGTCATTCTAAATGTATGATTTATTTATTTTTTAATAAACTATTTCCTGTTACGAGGTCTGAAACAGGAAAACAGTAGAACATACATTGAAACTCTTAACCAGGGGTTGTTTAGAGACTTTTCTAAATTTGGATCATAATACACACTCTTATCTAATAAGCAATAGGGTTTCCAAACACAAAGCACTTCTTGTTTTATAGTGGACATGTTGATTGCTTGCTAGATGCTGTTCTCTATCACTTTTAATGTTGTTCTTCCCATAGCAATATTGTAATATCTTTTGAATATTAATAAATCACTTATCACATATGCAAAGAAACACATCCAGTATCATGTTCTGTTGTGGAAGAGGTTTCCTGAAGCATTCACACTGCTAAGGAAGGATAAAAAGTGTTGAAGCAAGGTTGTGCTTGTTCTTTGTTTCTGTGGGAATTCATTCCTCGTGTTCTGGCTAATTTCTAGGAAAACTTTCTCTACTTCCCATGTAATCAGTATCCCCATGGAAATTTCTATTATGCCAAAGAAGTAAAAAGTCATATGTTTGTACAAAGACCTCGTCCCTAGAGGACAACTTGAAATACTACTCCCAGATGGATCAGCCTGAACAATGCATTGCCAAGATGTAATCATGTTTAGGGACCTGCCCCTTAAGCGATACTGCCGTTAGTGTTTATGATGTTTTTGTTGTGAAAATATCGTGCAGTATTCTTTTCTATTCACTATTGCATATCATGTAACACTGAAGTCCTCTCTTTTGTTCTGCATGAAGTTTCCTCTGTAAATTGCTTTCCTTCAAAAACAAAGCTTCTGCCATCCTGTCTCTCTCTTCCTAGTCAGTCTGAAGGGGGACAAGTTAAGGGAATTTGTTGCAGTGGAAGCAATGGAAGAGCTTCAGGAAACTGGTGAGCAAATAGGTTAACTCTCACTGAGCTCAGTTGCTGCTCATGAGCATGCAGGAGGGAGATACTTTGAAGGAAGGAGAAAATTGCTTGGTTTTAACACACTGAGAGGCATCAGAAACCTCCACCCTACTCAAGATATCTTATATGTCTAGGAAAAATCTCTGATATACTACAAATGCTGCTGCCACTCACTCAGCCATGAGGAAGCCTTCTTCCACTAGATTTTAACCTTTGATGAGGTGGAGAAGAAACATAATATTTGTAAAGACAAAGAATTAACCAAGGGATATTTTACATTTACATCAGTTCTATTTCTTGCTGTTTCTGTTGGAGCAAGGTCACCTTTTAAATAAGCAAAAAACTAACTCTGGCTTCCCTTCCTTTGAAAATGAAACAGTAACTAAAAAGTACCTTCATAAAAGTATCATCAACATGATATCATAGTTGTTGTATCTTGTGAATCTGCACAACACATTTATTCAGTCTGCAGGCCAAAAGACTATTGCTATCTTTTAGTCCACAAACTTTGAGGATTCAGGTAGTCAAAATAAGCTCCTTCCATCTTCCGTGCTTTCATCTTCCGTGCTTTATCACCTGTAGTTGAGGCTCTTTGAACTTACTGTTAATCTGTTATTATTCATTGCCTACTTATGAGGTCTTCATTTATATCTATGCTTTTCACAGGTGCTACCAAAGAAATCTTAACATAATGTGTTTCAGAGCTAGCTGAGGCTACATACCTTCAAATGCTAGGAATCTTTTATGAAAGTTCAGAACCTTATTCAGCCTAAATATGTATACAGATTTATATTTTTTAAGTAAAGAAGGAAATAAATCTGAATTATTTTAATTCTATGTAGGCAGTGTAGCAAAGAATAGAGCTAGTGAGTGGATGGCAGTGTTGTCCGTGGAAAAAATAGGAACAGCCTGGTTTCAATGAAATTTTCTTGGGGGTAGCGGGAGGTGGGAGGGAGAGCACAGATTCAGAAAGCACCAACAGGAGTAAGAAAAAGTTGGCCCACCTCAGAAAAAAAACAATTGCAGGCACTCACACTGGGGTGGTTTAGTCTGGAGAAGAGAAGGCTTTCGGGAGACCTTGTTATGACGTTTCAATACTTAAAGGGAGTTTATAGGAAAGATAGAGAGAGACTTTTTACCATGGCCTATAGCAATAGGACAAGGGGTAACAGTTTTAAATGAAAAGAGGGTAGATTTAGGTTAGATGTAAGGAAGAAATTCTTTATTGTAAGGGATGGTGAGACACTGGAACAGGATTCCCACAGAAACTGGGGATGCCTGATCCTTGGAAGTGTCCAAGGTCAGAATGGATGGGGCTTTGAGCAACCTGACCTAGTGAAAGATGTCCCTGCCCCTGACAGGGGGGTTGGACTAGATGACCTTTAAAAGTCCCTTCCAACCCAAGCAGTTCTGTGATTCTATGATTCATCCTGTGATTCTGTGTAGGAGACAGTCTTTGCTACCAGTCAAGTGAAGGGTTTGACTTATGCAATCATGATCTCTCAAATGTTTTTGGGCGTGTGAGGACATTTTCCAATAAGATCTATTTGGGTATGCATTTTTGTTTTCAAAGGTGGTCTCAGCACAGGAAAGAACATTTCACTTTCTTTTCGCAGTTTTCTGATTTAAAGAGTGGACACAATAATATCTCTCTGAACTCTCGGAGAACTCCAGAGAATGTTGAGTCATATACTATTACACTTGCTCATATTACCCTAATTCTGGTTAAGAAAAGTGTTCTTAGATCTGTGTAATGATTTTTACCTGCATCCTATTTTATCTTTTGAGAGAATAACTATAATCACTAGTCCACTTTACCCCCAGTCTAAGGTAATTTCATAGACCCTTTGTGAGGGCTTAATATGAAACTGTATCCCACGGTTGCTCCGTTTCTGTGTGAGCCATTTTCAGACTTTCCTCACAGACCAAGGGTGCTGCACTTAGGTAATGCAGCAAACCCTCCTAATCTGCCAAGGTTTTAAGATCAAGCCCTTCAGTTTCTCCAGAAATTTTCAGAGATGGGCTCGAGATAAAGTTTTAAATCTGTATTGATATGCCCATTTAAAGCACAGCTCTTCCTGTTACGTTAGGGAAGAATACTGGCTGCATTTCAAAGTTGAAAACGTATGTTAGCATTTCTTAGCTTTTCTATTCCTGTTCCTACTTTTCTCTGTCATCATTTTAATGTAGATATGCTAAATGGATTAAAATCTGATCACTACAAATCAAAACCTTAGCAAAGGGGACCCCGTATCTGTGGACTTCTGTGAGGAATCTTAATATCCTGCTGTGGCCCATGTTTTCAGCCTTGTTTTCCATCTTTTCAGTTCTGTCACCCACAGAGATGACTGGGAAATATAGTTAACACAATCATTACTATCTTATTCCTAAGTCACCACCCTGCTTTGTTTGTTTAATCTTATATACAGTAACCTATCCTAACTTGAATACTCTGTGTGAGGCAAGTTCAAAAAAAATTGTAAAAATAGCAGATGGGTTTTTAAAAAAAGATGAACAAGAGGAAATTTTGCTTTAATTTTTTTCCTTTGGTAGAGATATCTGTAATTTTTTAAATATCATTTTCTTAATGTCCTGCTCCCTGGGACTGTGAAGAAGTTTGCCTCTGACACTTTTTCTTTCAGATTTTTTTTCTTTTTAATATAAACAGAGCTATTTGAAAGGTGTTGTCAGATTCTATTGTTCTATGCTTGTAGAGATATTCTGGGAACAAGAGGACAGTTCCCAAAAGAGCATATCTCTAACCAGAGTTAAGGCTAGTTACACTGGTGGTTAGATTAGCCTATCACACATACTTTTCTTTCCAGATTAATTTCCTGCATGATTTTAATCTGGTTTAGATAACAGTTAAATGATGTTCGTAGGCCTTCTGATTGATGACTATGAAATTTTTTTCCTAAATAGTACATAATGCCAGCATGTAATCAAAGTAGCTGAGCCAAGGACAGATCCAATGACAGACTGACTTTGGAGGAGTAGGGAAGAAAGTGGGGACCTGTCTTGATTTCCCCCTGCTTAGCATAAACAGGTGCTGAAAGAGTCGAAGATCTGATACTCTGGGCAGCATAACCTCTTCCAGATTTTGCAGAAATTAAGAAAACTCAATCGTCAGTTCTGGGTTTGATACAGATTTTACTTCAGACTAAGCCGGAACCCCCAGAGAGAGTTGGATTCCTCCTCATACCTGGTTCCTGCTATATCTGCCCATCCATTTTTGTCTCCTCTTAGCAATGTGCATTTCCATTTCTTCTTGGCCCAAATGAACATGATTGGCTTGGGTTCTCCTTGCTGTCACTGACCTCTTGAGGAATTAGCTGCTTTAATATCTTTGAGGGTCTGTACTGAAATATGAGGAGTGAGAAAAACTACAGCGGGAACCAGGTCTCCATGTGGTGGGGCAACTGGGACAGTTAGGATAAACATATGAGTCTAAAGTCCGTGGTTTAAAATGGCAGTGATCTACGTTATCAGAAAAAAAAATGCACTTCTCTTTCATATCCTTTTAATTTCTTAGATTATTTCTTTGTTTTGCTGCCAGTCACTATTTAATGTTGTTTGTTCTTATGCCTGTATTCCACGGCTTTTGTTGTTATTACTAATGAATGGCATTTGCAAATTTGCAGTAATAGCCATTAACGGGAAAGAATGGAAAGAAGTAACTTAATATGAGACAGCATAGTCATTTGTAGGTAGCAGGACTAGATTTATTATATATGCCAAATTCCAAGACAAATCTCGGTTTCCAAGACTTCTGGGTGGGATTTCAGATCAAAGCATAATAGCTTTGGTTATGTCCATTGTGAGATTTTTGGAGTAATTTTATCTTATATGTCTTAAGATCTAGACTCTACAAAACCATGGAGGAAACTGAATGACAGCTTGCTGCAAACTAAAATAGCTATAGTTTACACATACCTAGTATTTTTCATCAAAGTAAAAAATATCCAAGTTGATGCTTAGTAGTCTAATAAAGCACAGCATGTTTTGTGTTCCTGCTGAATATTTCAGTCATGCAGGTGACTCTTCAGTTTCCTGCAGTAAAGTTGTATTGCTGTTGAATTTCCTGCTTGACTAACCTGATCTCCTTCTATAACAGGGTGACCCACTTAGTGGATGAGGGAAAGGCTGTGGATGTTGTCTACCTAGACTTTAGTAAAGCCTTCGACACTGTTTCCCACAGCATTCTCCTGGAGAAACTGGTTGCTCATGGCTTGGACGGGTGCACTCTTCGCTGGGTAAAAAACTGACTGGGTGGCCGGGCCCAGATAGTTGTGGTGAATGGAGTTAAATCTAGTTGGTGGCCGGTCACAAGTGGTGTTCCCCAGGGCTCAGTATTGTGGCCAGTTCTGTTTAATATATTTATCAATGGATGAGGGGATTGAGTGCACCCTCAGCAAGTTTGCAGATGACACCAAGTTGGACAGGAGTGTTGATCTCCTTGAAGGTAGGAAGGCTCTGTAGAGGAATCTGGACAGGCTGGATCAATGGGCCGAGGCCAATTGTATGAGGTTTAACAAGGCCAAGAGCCAGGTCCTGCACTTTGGTCACAGCAACCCTATGCAACGCTACAGGCTTGGGGAAGAGTGGCTGGAAAGCTGCCCGGCAGAAAAGGACCTGGGGGTGTTGGTCAAGAGCCAGCTGAATATGAGCCAGCAGTGTGCTCAGGTGGCCAAGAAGGCCAACAGCATCCTGGCTTGTATCAGGAATAGTGTGGCCAGCAGGAGTAGGGAAGTGATTGTCCCCCTGTACTCAGCACTGGTAGGGCCACACCTTATCACTCTCTACAACTACCTGAAAGGAGGTTGTAGCGAGGTGGGTGTCAGTCTCTTTTCCCAAGTAACAAGTGATAGGACGAGAGGAAACGGCCCCAAGTTGCGCCAGGGGAGGTTTGGATTGGATATTAGGAAAAATTTCTTCACCAAAAGGGCTGTCAAGCATTGCAACAGGCTGACCAGGGAGGTGGTTGAGTCACCATGCCTGGAGGTATTTAAAGGATGTATAGATGTGGTGCTTAGGGACATGGTTTAGTGGTGGACTTGGCAGTGCTAGGTTAACACTTGGACTCAATGATCTTAAAGGTCTTTTCCAACCGAAATAATTCTATGATTCTAATTATTATTAATTTTTTAGGCAAAAAATGGTTATAAATTTTGTGTGGGTTTTTTTTTTTGCTTAAAATCCACAATAAACTAAGTGCAAATTAGAATAATCTTCCACAAAGTTTCATAAGAATAAACTATTAATTTCTACCTGTAAAAAAAATTGGCAAAACTGGTGAAAGGCTGCTGTTGTCATTTTACTGCAGTTGTGCATCTGAATAATTTTTTTACATATCTTTCATGGATTCCAGGGAAAGAGAGTGATCCTCCCATTCTGTCACCTGCAAACACATCTTAAGAGGGACATAAACTCCTGCAACATTGTAAAGTCTGGAAGTAGGGCAGTAAGGGGCAGCATCTGCTGGTACTGCAGATGACTGCAGAACTACAAAGTGCCTAAAGCGAGCTTGCATTTCCAAGGGGTTATTGGGACCTGTGGTACTTAGTCCCGTTTTTAGCCTTGTTTCCTAGTAGAGTTCACTGAATCAGTAATCCCCTGTGGTGGTCTTTGCATGAAGCTCCTTGGAGGAATTAAAGCTACCCAGGAGAGCAATTGTGAGAGCCTTGGTGGCAGCACTGAGAACAACAGTGGCCTCCCCAGAGGTGCCATCCTCTAAGTAAGTAGAAACTATTATTTTTTATAATTACAGTCAGCATTGTTCCTGCATAGGTGAAGACACCCTTAGATCTCATCTTCGTTTACAGATTAGTTGGTTCCATTTTGCCAAGCTTCTTGGTTGATACTATTGATATTTAAGGTAAGGAGAACTAGGATGTTGATAAAAAATTGCATGTATAGTTCCATCTCAAAGATCAATGTAAAATTTTTGAATTACTAGTTTTTCCTTCTTAGCTTTCAATTAGCAAGGTGAAAAGAATATGGTGGCATCGTGAAAAGTCCTGTAAAATGTATATTGGTTTGTTTTCAAAATAGGCCATGGAGTTTTTATCTACCAGACTATGATAAACTGATGGCTATATCTACAGTGTAATCACTCGAGATAATATGCCTCATATAAACATCTCACAGCTGGCTTAGAATTGCTGGATCTAGGATAATTAGAGAGTTCAATTCAAGTTAGCAGCCTACATATCTACCCAAATTCTCAGACAGGCTGTGCAGTCAGTGTGTTAACTGACCTTGGGCTTCGTGTTGCCGCAGCTGTCATTAACCTTCGGTATCATCAAACTGAAGTCTCTTTACCCATGTAACTATTAAAACTTCTAGAGTTTTAGTTAAATGGAATGCAAAATGGACTGTCAGCATTGGTCTTTGCATTGATTTTATGGGGCATGTGCACTCACCATTTCACCAATGGATTTTTGGCCAAATGGAATCAGACAGCTATTGTTTAGCTTAGACATTAGAACTGAAAACAATAATAAAATACTTTTGCATATCTTGGTTAATCTCAAACTTTATAGCTACGCTTAAAGGCAGATGCAAGATGAATAAACATCCCTTAAGAGTCTTTAGTGTGGTAATATGCCGGATTCCTTTTAATTTAAAGTAGCGTGCTCTGCAAACCATACTGACATTGGCCATATTGGATTTTAAATTATGCCAATTACTCTGCAGTCTCTCAATCCATGGAATTATTTGCAGGCTTCTCTTAGGCTTTCTTTGGCTCTGAAAAGCCAAGTCCAGGGAATATATAGCAAGGCCTGATGTTTATCTTTCATATAACATCTAAAATGTCAAAACTATTCTGACCACAGTCAGAGTACACTTCTAATTAGGGTCTGCAACCTCAAACTATAAAAGGTGAACCACATTGTCATCTCTGTCCAGAGAGCACGTCTGAGTTGTTCCAGCAGGAAGCCCAGGCTGAGTAGAAGATGGCTCTTCTGGAATTTTCAAGCTGCAGAGGTTTGATTTTGCTGGCTAATCAACTAAGCAGCAGTGACAGAAACACTGCGCCTGCTAACACAATTCAGAGTTGTGCTGCAGCAGGAAGTTGCTCTGTGATCTTATGCACCTCCAGAGACATTTATTTTCCTGCTTTTTGGTCTGTACGCGCATGCGGTTGCTTTTCTATCTGGCTGATGAGGACTGCAGTTTAGTACGTGGTTGGTGTGCACAAGTTGCAGCCTTGCATCTTCACTATGCCTGCTTAGTACCCTTTGGAAGAAGCTGTCCCTTCGTGATATATTCAGCGCTTTACATACAGTCACATGGGTAAATAAATTCTCTGTGAGTTCCCCTTATAATCCTATGCCATGATATGGCTAAGCAGAATTTAATAATAAAATATGTGCTGAACTTGGCTTCAGCATAAGGGGGAATTCCTGCATGGCCCTTTTCAAATTAGAAGAGCATCTATGTTTGATTTATTTGGCCTTTTGTGTTTCTTTGTTGAGGTTTTGGGGTATTTTTTAAACATTCTCAAAGACACTTAACTCTTCTAGATCCACATTTTGCATATGTGTCATCAAGGCAGCCTATTTATCTTCTCCCTCTGGTGATACAACAGCTGTTGATACCAAATAACCTCTCACTTTACAAATTCAGTTCCTGAGGAACATATTTACCCCTTTCACTCTCATTAAATGGGAATAAAACACTTGTATATTTCTCCCTGGGTGCAAATAAGGGAAAACTGTGGTCTTAAAACAAAATTGATACGTAAAACAATCTTCTCTCAACTGATCTTTCCTGCTCTCCCATCTCAAATTGCAAATTAAAAATTCAATAACCCAGATGTATTTATATAACATTACAACATTTTTAAACTTAAGAAAACAAAAACTGAACCACTGTTTTGCGTGACCGATGAAGGATAAACTTGGCCTAAACATTGCCTTTGGGGCAGGTTTTTTTTTTGGTTGGTTGTCTGATTTTGTTTGTTAGGACTTATTATGTGCTGGTATTATACAAATGCATCCAAGTTATTAGGTTATTTTACTTGTAACTGGAGAGTAGCAGGAATCAGGAGGCAGAAAACATCTCTGGGATGAGAAATGCTGCCGAGAGGACTCAGGGATCAGTAGCGGGTGTCAGCAGGACACTGGGCATGAGCACAACGTTCAATTGTGCTCCGGCTTGCAGGATGGGGCTGGTACATCATGATGTTGCTGTATCCACACTTGTGCAAGAATCTGGCATGTTTCAGTCCCTTAGACAGCATTCAGAATAACCTGCTCTGGATTAAAAACATAGAAATATAAAAAGGAAAGTAGGATTTACAAAACTGTGTGATGTGCCTGCAGAACTCCTCATCAGAAAGTGTTTCAAGATACAAAATTATGTCTTCCTGGGTTTTGCATGTTACAGACAACATGTTGAAACTACTTTATAGGGTGTTCCATGAGCCATTTACAGTAGGTCTTCCTTGGTTCTAATAATTTTTTCTAAATCAGTGCAGGGCTTACAATTGGTATGATCTCTTATAACCCTTGCTTTTTTTTATGGTCATTAATTTTATATTATTTTATATTATTATTNATTCAGAACACGATTAAAGTGAGTATATGCAGTAAAGATACTAATCTATGGTAGATTTCTCAAGTAATACTTATGGTTACAATGAAAGCTTATTTCACTGAAACTGAACAGATATTGCTTTATAAGGACAAAGAGAAAGCTAAAACTTAACTCATGAAATTATATGTTGTCTATAATAAGAAAGGTTTAAAATTCCCGAATCTCAGGATTTATCAAATTATATTTAATGTATTCCAGATGCTACAATTAATCTTCCAAAAAACATACGGAAGCATTCTGCCTTCTCCAAATCCATCTATTGTTCTCCTTTCAGTTACAGCTGAACTGCTTTGGGTCCATGTATACATTTTCAGTTACATGTTTTTGAAGGTAACTTATTTATGGATTATTCATAATTAATTCTATCTTTTGATCAATCACTAGGGGGGAAGCTGTGTAATTATCAGGACTAAATTATTGTCAGATCAACTGTTTTATAATCGTTGAATGGTTTTAAAGGCCATAAGATACAAATAACGTTGCATTTTTTACTATTACACCAAACACAATATATCCAACTTATGTATATAAAATATTTCTTGCCTCAAAGTGATTAAAATTATATGAAATAGTTACTTTTGACTTCTAATTCAGGCTCTATTCATAATTTTTGGCAAGGGCATGAGCCCTAGACATACCAAGACTTAACCAGCTCTTCACTGCAGAACACTGACTATTGCAAAACTGCATTTTTGGGTGCCGTACTTTCTTATGAGAGCTTAAATTGTGAACCTAACACCTTGTACAGTATATAGGGAATGGCACCTAAAAAGCCATCACACTGCGTGGGAATCTGCTTAAAAGACCCACCAGGAAATGCTGAAGAGGGAGATGGGATCTGTGGCACACCTTTCATGCAGAGTGAAGTGAAACATCATCTTGCACTTGTGAATTTTCTGCTGTAGTCAGTCAGCAGCCTTTGGCACACACTGTAGTTGGAGGAAAAAAAGTATCTTTTGCTTATTGGTTAAAGCATTCACCAAGGTTTGAGGAAAATCATTTGCTTGAAGGGAACCCATGCTTCCTGCTCCCAGAGATTGTCCCAACAACAGGGGTGAAGTACTGCAGTTGGGGATCCCCCAGCAGTGCTGCCAGCAGGGCCCTCCTTTGCCTAAAGCACTAAAGCTCAGCGGTGCCTGCAGAGCCAGATCATTGTGGCATTTAGAGAGCGTGGGTCTCCCTTCCTCTCTGAATAACTTGAGTATTTTCATGTAAATGTGAGGATTTGCAGTTTGTATCATCTCTGTTTTATTCTGCAGCCAGTTTGGTGACTCTGAAATCCTGACCTCAGGGCAAGGTGTCAGAGAAAACCAAAGAAAGGGCTGTATGCTACTCCCCCTCTATTAAGTGTTTTGGGGGTTTGGTTGCCGGGGGTGGGGGGTGGGGGGTTGCAGTTCTGTGTGGTTTTTGAGCAGGGTTGTGGGTTTGGGGTTTTTTTTGCCCCTTTAGGGCATCATTTTGAATTAAGTAGCACATAATCAAAGTTATTGAATTCTGTGTAGTGTCTATATAACTCAGTGTTATGAAGAAAACCTTCAGTCAAGCGTGGTTTTACAACAACTGCAAACTGATGCCAAAATATTGATGGGTTTAAAGGATTTCATCCTCTCAGGTCTCCAGGAAAGTAATTTAAAGTTTTTATTTTTCCTTGGGTATTTTTTTTCTTTTTAAAAGCTTTTCATTTTCAAGTATCAGTGTGTTTCCTACTTTTGATACATTTGAAGAGTTTTTATGCTTTGTCAAGTCTCAGTAAAAATGAGGGTTTTTTCAAATGACCTGATTATCCCTATAAAACACTGTTCATACAGGGAAGGAAGAGGAGTGGGAATGACAGCAGCATAACAACTGAGAGAAGAGAGAGATGGGGCTGAAAGATGTAGACTAAAATCCTTACAATTAAGGCATCATGATAATTGAGGTAGAATTGTTTCAATAAGTATGTCTATACCTAACTTGAAATCTCAATAAATGGGACGGAAGTTTTGTTTAAGGAATGGTTAATATTTCACTTGTTTGACTTCCCCTAAAAGTCTCTTGTTTCTGCAGAGTTTTAAGATTGATGATGCCTTTGCGTGTTGAATCCCCAGGGAGCGTTGCAGAAGTGAATGCTGGCTCCCTGCCACCCGCCTGTGGCAGAAGGGCTTTAGCTCATGCCTGAGGGAGATTTCTTTGCATCTTGGCACTTGATGTTACCAGTCATTGACACTCAGGGCTTGTTGGGAAATGCATCTTTTTTCTGAGAGGCCTAGCTTTGCTCCCAGTTGAAAGGATTTTGCCTGCACACTATTTATTGAGGAATAATGTGGCTCCCACCTCTCAGGTTAGCTTGAGACCATTCTCTAAACATTTTATCAAAAATTGTATCGTCTGTAGCAAATCAAAGGCTCCTTCTTAATTGCTGTAGGTAGCTTGTAAATGTGGAGAGGGCATCCCCACCCCAGAGCTGCTCTGCCCCAGCAACTCTCCTTGACAGAGCAGTCTCAGCAGGGGAGCAGAGGCAGGACCTCTGTCCCTGCCCCTGGGCCGGCCCTGTGCTGTGGTCCCTGCTCTCGAATTGGCCCTACCATTTGTGAGACTGCAGGAGGCTGCAAGGGGCTGACCAGGCTAAAGGCCTGAGGGGTGGGGGGTGGCAGCAACTTACACTCCGATTAAACTGCTCCATAATTTGAGCTACATCTGCTCCATCCCCTCCCTGAAAGTGCCATCCTTCCCCTCTCCCACACATGTTTCTTAGAGACCTTTCTTGGTCCTTTTGTGCAGGAGGAGTGAATTTGAATACAGCTGTACCTGTGTACTTACTCTTCCACCTTCTTGTGCTCCGTAAACTCGGTTATAAAATCAGGAGCTTCCCTTTTCCTGGAGATTGTCTCTAAATTTACATTTTTACTATGTTCTAAGGTAACAATTTTTTAAATTTAAGTGACTTCTGATTGCTCACGGTGTTTTCATGACTGACAGAGTATTTTATGAATCACAGGCCATAAAATGTGCATAATGTGCAAGGACTACTTCTTAAGCTGCCCTAAAACTATCCATGACATACTGATGTTTTAGGTGTCAAGTTGGGAGCTTGGGGTGCTTTTCCCATGGTAGCTGTGTCCTACTTTTTCAGCTTTAGGAACATTTAACATTACATGATCGAAGACCCCACTTCAGCTTCAAGAGGGCAGAGCTTTTACAGTCCCTGTGCATTCAACTCTTCTATGACAGCCCGTGGCCCTTTTTTCCCTGAGTTACAACTGAATGATCAAATCTTTAAGGCTTAAACTGTGTTTAATGCCAACCTGCAAAAGTAAGCTAGGAATGATTTTATGTTCAAATAAAGATAGTGTAGTTCTACAAGCAGTGATTAGTTTCCAGCTCACTCCTCTGGTTCACAGGCATCAGTGCTGGTACAGTGACAGAGCTAGAGGATGTGGCTAGTGACTTGAGGAACAGCAAGCCCGTGGTTGCCTTGATTTAAATGAATTGTAGCTGCTGTGCAGCCACACTAGAAATTTATTTTCTGAAGTTCTGTCAGACCAAGCAGATCTGCTGCCGAAGAGAAGTCCCATTTCTGCTTCCCTATTTCCAAGGTTCAAAGAAATGTGACAAAATTTGTTCCCTGTCTTAATTTCTAAAGGTAGAGGTAGATTTCCTTTGCACAGGACATATCACAGAGCACAGCAATAAACTGGTGTGTCACCATTTCATTTTTACAATCCAGAAAGAATGAGGCATCCTTTGTTCCTGATAAATCCTCAGTGCTAGGGTTGAATGAACAAATGAAGCTCTGGGCTGAGTGCCGATCTGGGCTTTCACTGAGGACCATTAGTATTATCGCTGCACAGAGGCAAACATGGGTTTACATGTGAATATAGAGTAACAGTGACAGTACCTACATTGCACGTGACTGTGTCACTTGATTCAAAGTATTCTTATGCTTCTGGGAATGTGCATAATTCTCCAGTCTCTTGGGTTTGATTTGGAGCCTGACTTGTATATACAAAATCTGTGGGAAAATTTAAATTGTCTTCATTTTCTATTTAAAAGAAGACTTAGTGCCAGAACAGAATTTCATCACCATTTTTGTATTCGTTGATAAGTATCTGCAAAACCACTGAGTGTTATAGTATTACTACTACAAAATAGTAAAGATTCCACAGCAGAGACTGAATATTGGCCAGATTTCTCAGCAGAGACCATGGGAGGATATTCCTTCTTCATTTTGTCTCTGGGCCAATGAAGTGATGCAGATCATCTTTTTACCACAGAGAACTTGATGTTGTGTGCTGTTGCTTTGTTGTCACAAGAAGTGTGTGCAGGTGTCTATATAGGTAAGTATGATTCATTAGTACCAGCCCTACAATTTTGTGTCGCTGGCTAGCAAAGTTTCCAGAGATGGACATCAGTTTAGTCTTCAATGCATAGTAAAAGCAATAGTACCCATGTTTGATTCATGTGACTGAGAATTGAGATAGTTGCTTATGCTGGTTGGATTTGTAGTTGTATTCAGGTTGACAGAAAGAAGTTCAATCTTTCATGTCCTCCCGGCTGTTCCAGAAAGAGCCTACTTAATGAAACACTTTACCATGGTATTTGCTGTGTTCTGAATTTATTCCTTATACTTAGCAGACAGATTACTTCTTAAATAAAGGTAAATGTGTCTATCCCTAACCGCTGATCTTAGCAGTGCTACAAGTCGTAATAAAGAGCAACCATAGAACCACTTGTGCCTCTACATCAATGCCAGGATAATCTTTATTTTACTGCTGCACCTTAGTACTTACCACAAGGATTCAACTCCTCTCAACTTACGCAAACATGGCAGATGATTTAGCTGTATCATAGTGTATGTTATTTATCTGCTAAACTTTATTTCTCATGAGATAATGGCAAAATGTTTACTTTATCTTTGTTCATGTTATATTTACGTAGGTGTTGGCACTCAAGTCCTATGATTGTATAGCCAAAAGCTTTATTTTAATTTTGTGAAATTTTGTGAAACAACTGGTCATCATAACTACTTTTTTTAAAACTTTTTTTTCTGTGGCTACTTTTTCCTGACCTAAAGGTAATGCAGTTAATATGATCTGAAAAATAACCATTGTCTCACTTTTGCTCATTGCTGTGGCAGGATATGAAAGTAATATTAGTTATCTTTTTTTCTAGTGCAATATTTATGGATCCTAAAATGCAAAACTTTTCCAAATGAAGTAGCTGATGCAAAATGCTGCAGCTCAAAAAGGGAAACTGTCCAAAAGGTCCAAACTATCCAGAATTCTGCCTCATGGCTTTGCGGGAGGGTGCAGAAGACAGGACTGGCTGCTTTGGCTGATAATATACATACTTCTGGCAAAATAAAAATTGAGGTTTTGCTGGATCCATCTGCCCTTGATCCAGAGGTTTTGCTGACTCTCCAGGAGACAAAAATGGGCATGGATGGAATTTCCTGTGAGATGTCATGATTTCACTCTTCTGAGAAATCTCAGTGTTTATTCATTAGAGATTGCTGTGTTTTTCACTGATCCATAGGCTAAATTGATGGAAGTGTTTCTTAGGGTCCTTTTTTCATGGACTGTCTTTTAATTATTTTATTAAATTTAAGAGGCGGGAAAATGCCAAACAGAGTAAATAGATTTTCTTTTCGTATTGAGAACTTAAAGTCCATTTGGGAGATTTGTCTCATGAGAGAAAGTTTGGGAAGTTATGCCAATCCTTTCATAATAATTTGAATTACATTTGCATAAACATTATATTTTAACAGAATTGTTCAAAGGAGAACTTTGGGTATTTTAAATTTCATAGTACTTATTTATATGGCTCAGAAAAAATAACATTACATTTCCTATACTATTAAAGATAATAGGTATAGGACTCTAAGTTCATGGCTTGTTCCTCAGTTGTCCTTCTGGTCCTGTAATATTTGCTATTTCTCTAACACGTAGCTATCTGTACGCAGTCTCTAGATGAGATCTGAAGTAAGTTGATTTTTATCAAGCCACTGGGTAATTCTGACCACTTCATCTGACAATTTTAGTACTGTGTCATGGCAGCTTGACCTGTGTAAGTCAGGGATTCCTCTATCACCAGCATACTGAAAAATGTCTTGAAGCATTCTTTCAGCACATGCCTGTTAAAGGTAAGAGAGGGAAACACTTGCTTTCAGTGTATTAAAAATGTAATAACTGTTACGTGGAATTAGGGGATGAGCTCTGTTTTCATTCTGGGTTTGTCAAGGCTTTGAAGGAAGCAGCCATGTGGGCCTGTGGTGGCATCACATTGGTGTAGGAAAGAAGCTATTGTCATTGCACTGTTGTTCTTCAATCCAGAAGGAAATTTGTGATGGGTACTTCCTGAAATCTGTTACACTACTGTGAATGTAATATTTTAGTGGGGCAAAACCATGAATTCCCTGTATTAAGGGGTTTTGTCTGTACAAAAGACTTAGCAACATCAGTGCTCAGTATGTTCTTGGTGCTTTTATTTCAACTCAAAGACCAGCATTTTCTCTTAGTGTGAGTGCTGAAACAAGGCAGTATGTTTTTCTTTATCATATTTAGTGTTGCATGAGGCGTAGATAATCCTCAATTCAAGCAGATAAGCCTGAAAGGGATTTCAGCTGCTTGTCTTTAGCAAAAAATCTTTTCTCCACTTGTTTTCCTTTTTGTTGGTGGTAGGTTTTTTTAATAGACAGTTTGTATTATCAGTACAACAGGAGGGTATTTTTTGACTAGCATGACAGACATTCTGGCTGGCTGACCCGTCAGTTTGATGTAAGATACAGCAAGAAAAGTAATAAATTCTGATCAAGGCAATGATGTTATTATGAATCATTCTCATCCTGTGAAAAAATAACGTCCTGTAGGAAGCATCATTTCGTAAGCAAAACCAGATTGTAGAAAACTGCTTCGGCATAAACGTATGCTCTTAAATAGGCATTGCATCATCCAGGAAACTCACAATGGCAATCCTTTCCAATTAGAGACTAAGCTAGTCAGTTAATCAACTGGCTTTTGCATTGGAGATCTCCTTATCTTATGCCTTGCCAAAGATTTAAGTCAAGAATAGGTTTCAGAACTTAACATACAGTTTGCATAGATGATTGCTGTTCTTGTGATGCTCCTCTCTCAGGAAAAAAGGCACTAGTTTCTACAACACCAAGAACGCTTCGTTTTACAGATTCTAGTTTTTTGTCAGCTCTGTAGCCTGGGAAGTGCAGAGCATATTGTGAATACTTTGGAGTATTCACAATAATGCTTGTATCTCATTCTGAGGTCATTAGAGCCTTTAGCTCTTGGTCTTTTCTGAGTAGCCTTCTGAAAGAATAAGATGGAGAATGAAATGTTTTCTTCTACCTGAGAGCCAAGTTTGCTGCAGAGTTCAGCAAGTAGAAAGCGTAGGTGGTACTGAAATTGCCAGCTCACTACCCTGACCATCTCAGTGATTGTCTTCAGTGCCTGATGGTCTTGATAACAATGGCTGACAGGCTTTGGGCCCGTTCTAAAACTTGTATTTTAGGCCAAACATTCTTAGGTACTCACTTTTTAAAACATATTTTCACTTTTCCCTGTTATGAAGTTATGCCATATTAAGCTCTTTTATAAAGATTTTCAAGGACTCCAAATTTTCCTTTCATTTACCTTTTTTAAAGCATGGGCAGAAATCTCTGGTGAAAGCAGACTAAGACAGGCTTTTACATTAGGAGCATTATAAGGTACATTGCATAGCGCCATTTGTGCTGGTATGATTTTGTAAGGCGAGTAAAACTGAGGAGAGAGAAAGCCGAATTCATATCGAGTCAGAAACACTAATACTTAAGGGGATTGTTCTATGCACTGCATATTAAAATAATAAATGATTTTTCATATAAAAGCACTGCACATTGTAATTTTTAGAACAGCCACTTATATCCATAGTGCTTTTCTGTTTGTTGTAAAGAAAGACTTAATGCTTTCAATAGTGGTATTGGAGAGAAGATGAATAAAGATCCTTCTGCAAAGTATTTCATTTGAGGAAGGCAAAAAGAAAGGAAACATGTTTGGTGGTTTGGGTTTTTTTTTTCTCCTTGTTAGATGTTTGCAGATGAAATTGCATTACTGGAGTAATCTATTTTAAAAACAAAACATAAGCGCGATTCCTTTACTGCACTATCCACCAAGGGAATGATCTTCTGGTTTTTTTCTGCCAGAAATTCAGAAGATACCTGCTGTCAGGACCAAATCACCTGAATGGTACTTGAGTCCAACTACTCTGTTCCAAAACCAGCACCTACCTTCCACCCTGGCTGGCATATGATGCATATGCTCATGCAATAAGCTGGTCAAGAAATGCAAATTCTAATCCAATTTTTTTCTCCCTCACTGGAATGATTTATGATGTGCATTCTCTAACATTAAAAAAGTATGGTCGCAATGAAGCACAGCTCAGAGCCACTTTATCATATTGCCTATGAATTATGATATTATCAGCCAAAATTATGGCCCTCGGAATTCTTGGAAGGATCCCATCCATTTCAACAAAAGAAACTGCAGTTGTGTCAATAGCCTGGCTGCCCTGCCCACCCAATCCTCTTGATATTTCTGTATCTGAGCCAAGATTTGGAAGGGAGATGAAACAGGGAAAGAATAGAGAGGCCAGGATGACAGAACATGTTCCTGTCTCTGTAACCTGCTAGGATATGGATAAAAGAGTCTTCCAGATGATATCATGTTATTAAAATACATAGAAAATAAAATTGCCTAAACTTCAGAGCTCATGTGCTGTGGAAGAGCACAGGGCAGTAACACAACATCTAGGTATCGCAGCTCCATTTGTTTGTTCTTGTACGCGCAGTGAAGCCTGGGGACCTGCAGTTTTACAGAAATTATTGAATATCCTCATGACTTGAACTGGAAGACAGGTCACAGCCTCCTAGACCCTGTCTCAGTTCCTCTTCAGTGGTGCTGAACTTGGCTCTGAGTGTATGCTCTCTCTGCACTGTTTATTTTCTCATCCCTCTCTGAAGTTTCTCTCACTGATTACTTCTGACAGCTTACTATTCCTGCTAATTAGGTGACAATTTAATAATTGATTTGTAGGTGTTTGCTAATTAAAGTTAATCATGAATGCACACTTGTAATTTTATCTCATTTCAAAGGAGTGTGATCACAGCCAATGAAAAGAGGGCAGGAGGGAATGATTCAATGTGTGTGCATAATTTTCTTGAAAACCATGTAAATGCTTTTCAGATTTTTGAAATGCTGTAGATTCATCTACCAGTTGAGCTGAAAATGCTGCCAGTAACTGAACAGAGAATCAGTTATTTAATCTAATGAAAATCCCACCTGAATGGCTAAAAGCTAAGGACTGGGAATCCTCAGACAAATCTGCAGGAGTATCAAGCACAGGGAATGCAACCTGTGGTGAATTTGTCATCATCAGCCTCTGTCCTTACATTTCTGCACCTGTTTTTATTCTTCATTCTCCCATCTACAGTTTATCCTGTAGGTGTAAAACATTGGAGAGTTTTAGTCTAATGTTAGTCTGTAAGTGTCTGCGGATGTGCTCTCCTGAGTTAAGTGTTAGATGGTAAATATATCACAGGTGGCTTTTGCGAGTCATCCACTGAGAGAGCAGTGAATATAACCTGAGTGGATGTCTTCCTTGTCCTTATGCCAGTGAATTTGAACTCTTTCTTTATGTGGAGTTCTAGACCATTGTATTTGTATGTAAATCTTGCTGTGTATTATTCCTGATGTAATTATAGATGAACTTTGACTATCAATATATTTGTCCATGCCTTTTAATCTCACCTGGACTTTCCTAAGAATGGAACTCTCCTGATGGTCTTTTGGAAATAATAGGGATGAAGGATGTACAAAGTATTTCCTTCTTTTCCCTGCATATCAGGAAAGACGATTTTGAATTCAGTTGATAACAGGGATTAAATTGGTTTGGAACTGGAAAAAATTCATCTCAGTGTAAGGAAATGTGGACTTTGCAGTTACTCTATGGACATGGCCATGAATAGCAGTGCCAAAGTGGAGAGCCGCAGTGAGGCTGCAAGTGTACAGGGGGTGTGAGCTGGTGAGAGTGCAGAGCTGCAGCTGGGAGGCCACCTTGTTATCTCCTGACCTGGATAACAGGTCATAAGTTATTTCCTTGTCCTAAAGGAAATAAATGGGTAAGGAGGTTCACTTTCACTTCCCACCTCTGAAATGTGCTGGCAGCCAGCCAACCAGAAGTATAGCATGGGAAACCACTTGCACCCAACTGAGCAGCTGTGGATTAGTTTCTCACACATGAAGGGTGCCTGAAGTGCATTTAGCACCTTTGCTACAGTCCCGCCACCTTTGCTGCATGTCCTGCTTTTCTCACCCCTGGGTGCATAGTGCTGAAGTGGGTGCCCCTTTCTCACCACCGGGGAACTGTCATGAAGTGTTTGTAAGAGGTGTTTCATTTGAAACTGGCGTGTGCTAAAGTGCTTCAGAGACCTCACCTTCAGCGATGGCAGTGTAAGTGCTTTACTGAGTAGTATCTTACAAATTGCAGGTATGCATCATAAGGCCATTTGTTTTCCAGAGGTTTTGTGTTTTCGGTTCCTTCCCCCCTCCCCCCCCGCCCCGCTTTTGTTATAGCTTTTAGTAACACATCATTAGATTTGTTCATCTGTTTGTACCGCTTACATTCACTGATCCCAGTCCTGCCCTGGCTCTGTGCTGGAATGCAGCCAGGCACTCTTGTGTGACAGGAGTCAGGGTTAGTGATCATCTTCAGTCTGCACCAGCTTTACGTTGTGGAGCTGCTTCAGGGGTGAATAACAACATGAAAGTAATGGTATATAGGTTTTAAGTACAGGATGGGTCAAAGGAGCAGGAGGGCAACTAGTGAGCTTAATCCTGCGAAATTGCCAGGGGTGGCTGTGTCCCTGGCTGCAGCTAATCTGTTGTAAAGTGCCTGAGCTGCTCCTCCAGCAGCCTGGAGAGGCAGAGGTATCCAGATGCCTACCTCAAGCTAATTTTCACAAAATATACCTAAACAATGGCTCAAAGAGGAGAGAGGACATAGATGTTAAGAGTAGGAAGAGGTTTTTCAAATTGTTTTGTGCTGCATGTCTGTGATGAGTTGCTCTGTGCCACTTTGGTGATGCAGAACAGCCATAAAGATGGTTTAACAACATGGTTTTTCTGGATTTACTGCTTCACCAGAGCAGTACAAAACAACTAGAGTGTAATGATGAATCAGTCCTGTTTATTTAATGTTGTTTTGCATACTTGATCTTTACAGCAACATTATTAATGGTTAAAACTCAAGAAACAGTCATCTTTGTTTATAGCAGAAGCTGAAATAATTTGAGAAAAAAGATGTTTTCCTCTGATCTTCTTCAACTTTTTCAATTAAACCGCATTTGGATTTTGAATCTCTTGAGATTCATTCCTCATTATCTTTTCTCAGGGTTGTGTGTGTGTGTCATTTCCCCAGAGCTGAACTCCCCAGGGCTAGGAGTCAACTTTACATATTCTTTAAATATGAGGCAATAAAGAACAAATGCATTCAACGAATAGAAAGGAAGAACAATGCAGTAAAAGTAAAGTCATCACCATGTGCGGTTATAATTATTGTGTGTTATCTTCTTTTGTATCTCTGCTTTACTGCAGATATCCTCTTACATACTTTTCTGTGCATACATTGTACTTAACTGTAACTTAACTACATATTGGACCAGTTCTTCAGCAAACAGACTCTGCCAACAATGGAGAAATTGGAGGTTAACAGTGTATGTGTTGTGAGTCCTGCCAAAGACTTTGGACTGTTTCCATTGAGTTCAAAGGTGACTTTAGCAATTTAAACTGTGGAAATGAAATCTTAAAGTGTGGTGAAAATTATCAGCTGGATTCTTTAGTAGGTCCTTAGAAAGTTTTGGTTCAGTGCAGATCTTCTCTTGGGCCGAAGAGTTTGGCATTTTCCTTTGTATTACATTTATTGCTCCACTACTTCTTATGGCAACAAATGACAGGTAAATCTAGAGCATCTCCATTCTTGATTGCATTTGATTAGTAGTTTGCTAAAGCAGTAGCTTTACAAGCCAAAAGTTGAAAGTCGGGCTTCACATATTTGTGTTCAAATGGAAAGACTTTGTCTCTATCCCCTGCCAATTTATGGGGGGTTATGTTTATTCATTTTTCAGCCAGCTCTAAAGAAAAAACTTAGGATCATAAACACCTAAAACTGAAATGCAATGACATTTAGTAAAATATAATTTCTCATAATACATCAAGTATTTTTCCCCTATAGATGACTTCACCATCCTGATGAAATTCGAGGAAGGGCCTATATTTGTCATTTGTTTTACAACTTACTGCCAGAGCCAGTATCCCTTTATTACAAAAGAATGGTTCACAGAGATTATCCTGCAGTGTTATGAACCGTTCTCCCATCCACCAAAGAGAACTCGACATACCTCTATCTCTCAAGGTCTGTCTGCAAAACATAGCTGCCAGCTCAGGGGCTTTTGTATGGCGGATGCTTTACTCCAATGCACCATGCTCCAGAATGCCCAGGATGATAGATAAGCAGTGTTTGCAGGGGTAGCAGAGTAAAAGTCACATAGATCAAAAAAAGCCATTTATTCTTTGCTGGAAATCAAATCACACTGATTTTTTTCAAAATAGCTAAAGAAAGTTGTACACTTTTTATTTACCTGTGGGTTTTTAAAATGTGATTTTAAGTGAAATACAGCATATTCACATTGAAAATATACTGAACTTAAGTTGAAATTTGGATTTCATGGCTTTTGGTGTCCATGGTTATGTATTTCATTATTATTAAGAGCAAATTCTAATGGGAAATAAGCCCATTATTACATTCTGACACTGAAAACAGTAATTCCATTGCTTCATTAAGCAGGTACCAGTAAGTTCTATATTCCATCTGAAATATTTTTCCTAAGTCATATTATTGCAAACAACTGAAATAAATCCACTCGGCAAATCTGATTTTTCTTAAAACTGCCAGTGAATAAACACACCTGGAGAGACATCCTACTACCACTCCTTTTTTATTGGGTTCTACTACTTCAAATGTCATTAAAGTTAGTTTTAAAGAATGCATCATTTAGACTCATTAGAGAAAAGGCACCCTCGACGACTTTAGAAGAATCCATACAAATTTTAGAATTTGTCTGTATGTATAGCTGCCTTGCAATTTCATGTCATCTTCTGCAAAGTTCGTGGTAATCATTTCATAGTAAGGTTTATCAGTACATACCCATGGAGTCAAAAAGTTCACTTTTTTGTAGTACAAAAGTTTAGCTCAGTTTAACTTGCTTATAAGCAACAGGTTTCTGTCGTGGTTTAAACCCAGCTGGCAACTAAACACCACGCAGCCGCTCGCTCACTCCCCCACCCCTGCCCCGGTGGGATGGGGGAGAGAATCAGAAGGGCAAAAGCAAGAAAACTCGTGGGTTGAGATAAAGACAGCTTAATAGGTAAAGCAAAAGCTACGCGCAAGCAAAGCAAGACAAGGAATTCATTCACTACTTCCCATCGGCAGGCAGGTGTTCAGCCATCTCCAGGAAAGCTGGGCTACATCATGTGTAACGGTTACTTGGGAAGACTAAACGCCATCACTCCAAACGTCCCCCCCTTCCTTCTTCTTCCCCAGCTTTATATACTGAGCATGACGTCATATGGTATGGAATAGCCGCTTGGCCAGTTTGGATCAACAATTTTAGCTGTGTCCCCTCCCCTTCCAACTTCTTATGCACCTGGCAGAGCATGGGAGGCTAGAAAAGTCCTTGACTAGTGTAAGCACTACTTAGCAACAATTAAAACATCTCTGCATTATCAACACTGTTTTCAGCACAAATCCAAAACATAGCCCCATACTAGCTATTATAAAGAGTATTAACCCTATCCCAGCCAAACCAGCGCAGTTTCTTGTTCACTTAAAGAAAAGTAAGGAGGCTTTAGAGATATCTGGAATGGATTTTGCCACTTACTTCTTTGAGCCGGAACATCACCTTCTGTTTTGCTTTTCAGTTTCCCCCTCAGTGAACTTGCCCTGCCTCTGGGTTCTCGGCATCAGCCTTTTCCACGTTGTACATCCCCAGGAGCGGCTGCTTACAGGCTCGCCTCCAGCACTGCTGCCCACATCCCTCCCAGCTCTGCCCCCGGGGGGCCTCGGCACCCGTGTTTCACTGGGTCTCACCATCATGGTTTGGGGGACACTGTGAAGGCGAGGGGTTTGCACAGCTGCCGGTAAGCCTCCAGCACTGCCGGGCTGTCTGGCTGGGAAGGAGGGGGTCGTGTGACTGCTTTGAGGCTGAGTGTGTGCAAATGGGTTTTAAACAAAATCCGTTCAGCCTGAGGATCACTGACACAAAGACTTCCAGGTTTCTTAGAGCCAGGTTTGAGTGTGTGGGTAGAATTTTTAAGCATATTTATTCGACAAGGCTGCAGTTTCTGCGTGCAGAAAGCACATGGTCATTGACAGCTCCTGCTTTCCTTCACTACGAAGCGGCTGGCCTGCTTGGGAGAGCCATGCTGGCGGGTGGCCGCGCAGGCACTGGCCTGTGCTGGGGCTTTCACCCAGGCTGTCAAAACACTTTGAAATTGGGTGTTCACTTAACAACTCCGGGACATGTGTGGAATTGGCATAAAGCTGCCCTGCTATTTCCTTCTCTGCGTGAGGTAAAGCACCCAGTGCTGCAAAGTGAAATCCAAGCTCCTCACTAGTGCAGGAAAGTGTCCTGATCTGCTAAGCCAATACAGAGCAGCCTGGTTTGCACTGAGTGGAGATATTAGGGCAGCAGCAGCTTGTTTATTATTTTTATTTTTGTTTTCAATTCTAGCTCTCCAGGGGCCTGCTTAAAAACCTGGTGAAGCCCCTTGGAGGCTCCGTGGGTTTAGGCTGAAGTAAAATGAGCAATATCTTGCTTTTCAGTTCTGGAGGAGTGAGTGCCAAAATACACCTATTAAAAGGATAACTTTTGAAGTTGAAAAGTTGCCTGCTTTCTCATGTATGACGCTTTCAACTTGCTCTGGTATTGGGACTTGTTTACATTTCCTGAGGTAAATCTGAAGAGATTTTGTGCTTTTTTCCTTGACGTTTATTGCAGGACTTATACTGTAAACTGTAAAGAGACTTTGGTAGTTAATTCAGTTTGTGGGTCCACGTTAACAGGATCATAAAAGGTCATTATGATTTCTTATTTGGAGTCAAAGTTGTCACAGGTGTTACCAGACTTATGGTCTCTAAAAGTACAGAAGCAGTAGTAAATTTGCTGTACAAATCGTAAATAGAGTTGAAACCACCTGATAAAATGGATATGTGCTATTTTCTATGAAAATGTGCTGCTTTCTTTTTTTTAATCCTTGATAATAGTTTTATTCAAGAGTTTGAGTCCACGAACATTCTTTGAACACAGCTATAATTGCTTATGAATATTCCAATTATGGAGAAGGCAGTGGTAAATCATCTTGTCTTCATAGAGAAAGAGGAACGTCGTCGTGTGATGAAGACTGTGGGTGGGTAATCAGGACTGTAGAATCTGAAATACTCTTTTTTGCCTTTGACTTTCTGTTCAACTTTCAGCAGTCATTGGTACTTTTCTTGCTTTGATTCTTCTAAATATGTCAATAATAGAAACATTCAACTTAGAGGGATACTTAATATTTGCAAAATGCTTTTCAGTTCTTAGCAGAAAAATGCAAAGATAAAACAAAATTAGTTTATTAATTTGCTAATTATTAATTTTCTTCTTTTACTTGTCATATTCTAAAATGAAGTAGAAGTTATTTTTCAATGGTTTCTTGATGTAAAATTGCTAATAATAAAGTAATACAGCTTTTTCTTTTATTTATTAAGTTCTGGATTCTTCCTTTTTCTAATAGCTTATTTTGGTTATTATGGAAGTAACAGTAAACTTAGTTCAATTATCCATTGCCTTCAATAGAGAGTTCAATAACATCAAAATTAAAACAGCAGAAATTTTGGGGGCTTTCAGTAAATTATTCAAAAAATAATTGAATACATTGTGACCAAAGGAGTTTTGAAAAGGGTTTTCCGTTTCTGGTAATTGCCTCTTTGTTTTCCTCAATGAAATATGATTGGGTATATCTTACATTTCAGTATATTTATCTGGATTTTATGCTTCTTTGAATTATTTATAAAGCTTCAAATGGAAACACAGAATCTAGGTAGCGTTGAGAAGAAAAAAAAATTACACGTAATATCCGCAGTAAAAATATTACAACTACACAGAAGTCTAGTGGAGCTTGAAATACAGGTGAAAAATATACCTGTTTTTACTGTGTTTTTTTTAATGTAAGCTGTGTGACAGTCACCAGTTCAGAGGAAGAATGACTAAACAGCACTGATTGCTAGTTATGTCACTCTTATTAGGGATATTCTGACCTCCTACCAGGAGAAAGATGTGGGGAAGAAGAAAAACCCCATACACAACCCTGTCAGCGTGACCCCGAGTGCAGTGCTCAAACTCCTCTCTCCAAGGAAGTAGAAGCTTTTGAAATTCAGGTTCTTCATTTCTTTCCATCTTCTTTTTTAATCTCTTTATAATTGTTAGATTGATGCAATCAATATTTCTTCTATACATTTTCTAAGATAGGTGTGTTTTTAATTAATGCCACATAGATTAATTCAGGAGCTTCCAGTCCTGAAACCATTATCTGCTAAAATGTGAGGCTCACTTGATATTCAGAAGAGTACAGGGTAGAATTTGTACTAGAGACTCCTCTCTGGTACACATAGCCAGTGAGGAAAATTTTCCTTATGTTTTCTTTTCTAATCACAGTATACTTTGTGCTTGGTGTGTGGGTGCTTTGTGTGGGTTATCTCCTCTTCTTCAACTCTTACTGCCTGAAGTTCACTGTTAGTGTCTTAAGTGAGTTCAGTGCCTTAAGTGAATTAAGTTTGTCCACTGATGTGTGACTTTATCTCTTGTTTTATCAAACACCCTGCAAAAACCTGATGAGGTAATTGCAGGTGAAGCAGTGCAAGCACCCTCCCAAGATATTGGCTGAATTATTAAAAGCAACACTTAAATGACAGTTTAGTCCTTCTTTAGAGTAATAAAAACACACAAGACAAGATCTGCAATACAATTCCTACACTGAAGTAATTTTAAAACATCCTCCAAAATTTATATGACATTTTGAGAAAGGAGTGTATCTTATGTGTCTTCAGGTCAGGTGTTACGGGTAATATAAGTTATGGTAAACCATGCAATATCATTTAGAGCTCCAGAAAGTAAAATGCTCTAGATCCTTTAGCCTGAGAGGGGCAAAAAAGTCATTAATCATGTAGAAGCTTCCTTAAGATCCAGAAGCACACTACGTTACGAGTGTGAAATAGATGTCAATTAACTATATTTACTGTGTTTTTATGATGGATTGTTACTTACTGAATTGCACTGAAGCAGTAATAAAACATGAAAATGAAGAGATCAGTTCGAAACCCCTTTATTGTGCATTTCTTTCGTTGTAGTCATGTGTTTCAGCTGCCATCCACTTGGTAAAATGAGCTGCTGCTTTCCCTTGTACTCCAAGCTGTGAGCTCGGCACCACTTTGTGAAACACAAAGTTTGTGAGACAAATGTGGGTTTACTACATAAGAATTATTGATGTGTTTCTGAAAGTAGGATTTATGTCTTTGGACTCTGTCAGATAAGAGGAGGAGACGCATCCTCAGCACTTTCAGCCAAAGACAGAAGGTGCTCGCAAGGCCAGTGGTTACAGCTGAGACATGGAAAGAACATGCCAGAGCACATAGCCTGCAGTGATGGCATTTTAGCACTTAACAGGCACACGGCGGCAAAAGAAATCAGTAACCATGTGCAAACCTTTATGGCAGCCCCTGAGAGGTCACAGCCATCATATCTAACCGTGCAGTGCTGTGTCTGTGATAGATGTGTGGCACCCCTAGCCCTCCCAGGAGTCTGGGCTGTTGATACAGGGAAAGCATTACTGCTTTCCTCTCAGCATGGACTGGTATGCCAGACGCACATGTGGTAATCTTGCTGTAGAGAGGAGGTTGTTTTGTGCTCATAGTCTCTAATAAAGGCAATTCATGTGAAAACTGTTTCTTCTATGTGTATGGAAAAATAAAAGGGTTACCTCTGAGTGTTAACCTTGTTTTAACCTGTATTATGTGAAGATACACTGCCAAAATATATGGACTCAGAGACAAAAAGTACAAATCGTATACATAAGAATATATAAAAAAAATAAAATTTGAATTTTTATCATACAGTGGACACATAACTTCACAAAGGTTCATGTAATGAACCTCTTACGCATTCCTTTGTTGTTCACTAATGAAGTTATTGATACTGTCGTATTCTGAATCAGTGATTTGAGATGAACATGCTTAATGATGTAGCTTCAGATTTTTTTCCAAAAAGATAATGCACTACTTTTATGTGCAATGAAGGGATAATATTTAATACCTCTTTAGTTATAGTTGTCATAAAAAGTTAGAATTTATAACATCAAATGGTCACAAGAGAGCCTATCCTCCTACACCTTATTCCTGCTTCAATTCCTGCTTTTTCCTCCTAAGCCTGTACGGTTTAGGTCACAAGTAGACACCCTGACTCTTAGCAACGTTGTGCTACTGGTAGATCTCTGTGCAGCAATTTAGTATAAAAAGACTTATTAGTCAATTTCTGTATGGTGTATACATGTGTGCACTTCTAGTGTTTTGCTAAGATAAAATGCTGTTTCTATTAAATCTTTGCATCCAGAATTGATGATTATAGTAAAATTCACTTTTTCTTTTGTTTCACTGGAGTACAGTCGGTTGAGACTATTAAGGTACAATAAATTCACTGACAAAAAACAAAATTGGGAAAATGTCTCCACATCATGATCTATTTAAAAATGCCTTGAATTAGCTCCTTCAGGGCAATGCAAATTACTCTGGCTCTGTTTTTAAGAACATTTCTTGGAAATAAGTTCCAAATAAACTTATTTAGAGTGATTGAGTTAACAACAAAAACAAATGTGGATTTCAGTAGAAAAATAGAAACTGTGGGAACAACAAACAATAATGGTGCTGCCACCCTAATCACTGTGGACAGAAAAAAGTGCTTTAAGGAAAACATGTTTCATGCTAATGTAATACATGTTTAATTTCCCTCATTTGATGTGAAGAAAATCAGATAAATTGATGCTATCTGTAAATCAAAAATTAAAACCACATGTGTAAAATAAATTCGGACAATTTATCAGTTGGACTAAGTGTGCTTTTCTCTAAAAAGGGTATGAATAAACCCAGCACATAACCTTTTTTATACATAACAGATGGTATGTTGAAACTATCCCCTGTGGAGTTTGTTTCACAGTTAAATACATGACCTATTTGTCATTTTTCATATGTCATGAGTTCATGTTCTTTAGCTCTATCAAATCAGATGTGAGATTGTGGATCTTTCCTAGCTTTTCTAGAGTCTGGTGCAGAGGACTTGCTTGTCAAACTGTCCAGTGGACACCCTGGCGACATTCAGCACATGTGAAAATGAGGGAAAGTGAAGTCAGCAGCAGAGGAATTACAGAAACAGCAAAAAATCTCCAGTTTCGGTGAGGAGCTGTTCAAGCAAACCGTCATAACTACATGTTTTCCTGATACTGGGCAAAACTGTTAGTGAAAGATAAGTAAATATGCATATAGTTACATGAGCTTGCAGCAGTTTAAGACCCTTCTTAAGTCTCCTGAATTCATGCTTCAAAATCCTAACTCTTTCACACAGACAGAAGTAATACACGTAGGAAATTAAGCACATTTTAAGCACCTCTTGTTTTCTACCAGGAGTTTTCCTCGTGTCTGTAACAGAGATGCAGACTGTTAATATTTTTTCTCTAGATGAAGCCCATGCCTGTGACCCAGTTTTGCCCACTTGCAGTGGAGAGCAGCGCTGCTTGGCCCACTGACATGATGCAAAGTTCATCAGCGAAGTAGCCACAGGGTGTGCGCTGAGTCCCCACTGAAGCCCGGCTTGAGGACCACTCCTTCCAATAGGTGAAAGCATCTTCTAGCCAGAAGATAAATGTATGCTGCTTGTCTGTGGGATAAGCAATGCCTCTCAGTCCACTGGAGGGGCAAATAGCATGTTTTTTCGACCAAATGAAAAATTCAGGTGGTTATTGCAGGAGGAAAGGGAGTGGGTATTGTCAGAGCTGTAATATGGAGCAGAAGACAGGAGATACAGGTACAGGAAAACTATTATGGTAGGGGGAATCAGTGGGAAGAGAACAGGGTAGGAAAAAGAAATATCATTTTATGTTGATAATGCCTCTCTCTATTACCTGACCGAGGAATGCTTGTCCTAGGTCCTCAATCCTGAAGAGAATATTTGTTTAGTGGCAGTTCCTCTACTCCCTCACTATTGATATTATGCAGTCAAGCCTCTCTAAAGTATTGATCTTGAAAGTAAACATTACAGAAATATAATACCTGTAAGCAGTGGTGTTGAGTACCATTCATGTGTAGCCAGCCTGAAGCATTGCTAAGCCTACACAGACTTATGCACTGCAAGCGCACCGGGACCTGCATCTGTTCAGGACTCCCTGTGTGTGTTCTCTGCAAACTCTCTTTTTGGAGGGTTTCCAAGAAAACAGGAATAGAGTTTCTCTGTCTTCACGCTTAGGAACTTACTTTTTAGTTTGGAGGTTGAAACTGTACGTAATACCCCATTCCCATAGAGATGCTTCTAGGAGAGTCCTTAGAAATAAACCTGGCTTCCTCCACCTCTCTCTGAAGAGTTTTATGATAGAGCCTTTATCCATGTGTTTTCTCTTCCTGTTCTTTGAACAGAATGATCCTGTTTTCACTACAAGCTTTTTCTTTCTGAAATACTGTGATCAGCAAGTCAGTCCCAGTCACTCTGAAAAGGATTATTACTTATTCATTAATTATGAATTATTCATAGTTCATTACTTATTACTTAACCTTCAAAAGCAAGCAGAAGGTCACATGACAATAGGACTTTGTGCATGTGACTTATTTACAAAAGCTGGTAGGAAAAAACAAGAATATAAGTTCCCTGCAAGTTTGTTAGCTCCATAAGGAGAAGAGACCTTTCCTGCTTTCAGGCTCCCTGTATTGTCCTTGGTCAAGCTGATAGCTTTTGCTATCATTGCCCTGGAAGTCTTGAACTGTTCACTATCCTTCTGCCTCCACTAGTTTCCCAGAGCCCCAAAAGGTTTAATATTCCCTCATCTCTCTGTCCTCTGCCTTGGCAGTTATGTCATGGGCTGGACAGGGGCAAGGAGCTGTTTCTGTGTGGCTGCTAGATTGGCATTTATTATTTGCTTGGATGCTTCTACATAGCTTCATTGCTTTTCTTTCTCTGTCTGAAAACCTGTAACATTTAATTCCATAACAATTTGCTTTGGTTGCAAACACACAGAGGTTGGCACCGAATTCAGAAAATACGCACTGTATTTTCATAACTATGCAGTGTTTCCTTGTTCAGCTTGGCATTGCACTCTGCCTCCATAGAAAAAGGTAAATTTGAAGATGGTCATAAAATTCTTGTTAGCAAAGAATAAAGAAACAAAGAAAGAAAGAAACAGTCCTGCTATCTAGGTAGGAGGAATGTCTTCTACCAGAACAGTCAGGTGAATGGCAATGAGCAATGAGAGAAGACTCCTCAGCTCCGGCTATGGTTTACTGAGATTGTTAAATAGCTGTATGCCAGTCATATTAGAAGAATCTCCTTTAAAAAAGGTAAAAGAAAAAAAATGTGGAGGATGAATTGAAAGGGAAGGTCAGTGAAAAGCTGAGAAGCTGGGAAGTCTCAGGCAGATTGCTGCAAGGAGCTGGGGTTCTCTTTGTCACTCTCAGAAAGCCAAACCTTCTTCAGCTGTGAGAGGAGAAGTAAGTCATGTACATCTGTGTCTTTTTTGTTTGTTTGGTTTTGTACCTAGTACAGATATGTCCTCATTTAACATTCAGAAATCATTAAATTTCACCAAGTTATTCTTGTGTTGACCTGAAACACTTTAAATTAAAGAGTAAGTGACTTTCTGAATGATCTATAAGACATCAAGTGATAGAGGATCTGTTGCTTCTTCCAGTGGTTTTCCTAGTGGATGACTATACTCCGTGACAATGTGTGCATTTTGCTTGTTTCCAGACATTTATTTCAGCTTCAGGCCACTAACTCCAGTGCTCTTTGACAGAATGAAGAACCTTTTAGTATTTTTTCCTTTTGATAGCGCATATACACTAAATAGATTATGGGTCAGTTTTCTTTTGAGTAAGGTAGAGAAAATACAGTTTGGAAAAAAAAATAGCTCTCTATTCTGCAGCTACTCTTAATTTTCTATTTCTTTTACAACATTTCCACCAGAATTGCATGTATTTGTTTATTATAAGTTCTCCCAATTTTATCTGCAGAGATAAAATTACCTCCTCCCTTTATATGTGTGTATACACATCCCTTGTTCATATGGCTTATTGGTATTATAACCCTTTTATGAAAGCATTGCTCTAGGAGCATCTCTTGGTCTGCTTGAACCAATAGGTTTTCTTCATATTCACTACTTTCTAGGTTGGGTACCTGTCCAGTAAATAAAGACCACCTTTAAAATGATTTGTCATGCAGGTCCTGATACCAGAGCCTTCCAGACCAAATGCTCCCCCAGAGGAGTTCCACAGACTTCTGTGGGATTTTCTGTGGGGTCAGAGATTTCCCTTCATGTAGCTGATTACAGGAACAGGCCTTGCCCTAGGAAATTATATCTGCGTGTCCTTTACCATTAATTTGCATGCAGTCTTACGTATGATATGCCCCTTTTGCTTCTCTGCTCTGAATGCTCTTTTGTCATCTGGTGACACCGAAAGGAAAAAAAAACCCACACTATCGCCAACATTTTTGTTAATTTTGCATTGTCAGTTGTCATTGCTGTTTGTTAAAAAGATTTTAGGTGCAGTCTGATTTTCACTGCCTCCTCACTCTGTGCTTAGGGCAGAGAAAATATGTCAGTAAATATTGAACAGCAAAGCTGTATTATGACTGACAGTTATCCTAATTCTTTGAGATACACTTGTGTCAGTAAAGTAATGTCTGTTCAAGAATGAAGTGCCTAATTTCACTTTGTTTTGATTGCAGAGCTGATTTGGTTCAATCAAATAGTGCTGGCTGGTATAATTTTTAAGGCAGGTGTCATATGTGCTTTATTTTTTAGTTCTGTGGTCCAAAATTGCAAATAAGTGATTTTCTGTGGCATGGTCATCTCTAAATGTAATGAGGTAAGAGCACAAATACAAGAACAAATCAGTGGGTCATCTGTCTCAGATGCATCCAGCAGAACCTGTTCCCAAATGCCTCTTGACCTGCTGAGGACCACCAGTTCCAGGGCAACCCTGTGGGCAAATAGAGGGTCCAGAGAGTCCAGCCAGCTGTTGTAGCAGTCTACCTGTGGTCTTCCGCTATCTCTGCACTTTTGGCAGACTTGTCTCTGCCCCTCTACTTAGTGGATGTCCTCTCTGAATCTCTGCCACCACCTTTCACCTCAGTTTCACTTCACATCTGTCCCAAGTGCTTCTATCCTCGTCATGCTCACCTACGTTTTCTTTTCCACTTGAGCTGTCCCTTTCTTAGTGCCCTCTTCTCCCCCCTTGTCCCATCTCAGCCTCTTGTTCTCTCTTTCCTGTTGCAAAACTAACATTTGCCATGATTGCATTGTTCATGCCGCTCATTTTTTGTAGCACTTCCCCTCTGGTACCTATATTGTTTACCTCATCTATAAACTCTTCAGGATAGCTACGGTCTTTTGCTGTGTATCTCTGCATACTACAAAATCCTGTGAGGCTCATCTTTTGCATGGGTTTAGACACTACTGTAGTAATCATGATTAATAATACTAACACCTACTGTAATGTACTTGGTTTATAACTGTACCATAAAGGAAAATTACTTCCTCACCCAGCTACTGATTGTACTTTGTATTTTGTCTACTGTAACTGTAGATATATGTCTCCCTCTATAAAATAGTTTAATATCCTAATTTTTCTGGGCTGAAATTGTAACACTGATCTATTTCTTAGGGTTTTTTAAGTCAAGTGAGTCCAGCTAGCTTGACCTTACTGAAGTTCATCAGATTGCCTCTGAATCAGGTAGAATAGCTTGTCTGATCATAAGAATGTTATTTAATTGTTAGTATTACTACAATGCCCAGGAGCTTTCTTGCACAAAGCGCAATAAAAATACTGAAAAGAAAAGAAGATAAACTGTCCCACTGGCTTACAATTGAATACAGGGAAACAATGAAAAACTGCTCACTATGCCCACACCAGATGCATGATCTGTAGACATTGTCTGGTTTTTTTGGAAGTCATCATGGTGGAGGAAAACTTTAGGGAGACATTTTGAGGAGCCTAAGCAGGGGTGTTTTTATGATTTATTTTATGCTGCCCCAAGTGTTTGAGGACTTCATCTATCAGGGTGCTAGACTGGCTCCAGAAACCTTAAAAAATTGTAAGGTTAGCTAGAAAAAATTTTTCATGTTCCTTTCCAAAGCACTGAAGAGCTGTGGGCTTGCACAGACCCAGTGTGATATAGCACATCTTTGTGCTCTAAATTATGGTGAAATTTGGTCTGGCAAAAACCCAACCCAAACCTAAGGGAGCTAGTGTGGCTCCCTTTGAAGATACCTCAGCAGCTGCTTTGACCACTTTTTGAGAACAAAGAAGCAGAATCTATGCACTAATATCATTTTAAGCATTGTATGCATATCACCCACACCTGTGTACCTCTGCAAATGCTATGGAATGTAATGGGTCTTGGTAACCTATCTTTCATATGCCCTATTAGCAATCCTAGTCATGTCTGTTCCCCACATGAATACTCCTCTCACATCAGGGTAGCCTTACACATTCATTTGTTGCATTTTTCGTCTTTTGTTGTTAAAATAACATGGTTGTGGTTTTCTGCAGCAAGCCATTACAGAACTCATTTCTTATATTACTCTGTTTTTTGAGAAGAGTAGGGAAAATATTCATTTCATTTAAGCTGAATTATGCTGCCATGTTGTCATAATGAAAGTACTGAAATTAATATTTACCAAAAATCCCATCTTTATACAACTGTCTAAACTAACAAAGCAAATGATCCACCATACCTCACAAGTTTTTTCTAGTATTAAAAACTATGAAAGCTTGAAAATAAAATTCTGCCCCAAATATAGAGCTGTATATGTTGTACGTATTACATATACAAGTCTGCTCAGAATACTAGTACAAAGGATTGCATATGGTGTTGGTTAGGTCCAGCTGAAATCATGACTTCACTAAGACAAAGACTGATTCTAATTTGAAAGGAAATTTCTGTGGTCTACAGCAGCATTGTAATTTCTACAGATGATTGAGAATTCCTGCAGTAAAATCAGATTNTGCTTTTCCAAAGTGAATTAAAAATCTAGACTTCTGAAGTTCTTCCATAAATGATAAAAATAAAACAACACTGATTTTTAGACTGACAACATAAAGTACAGTATATGCAGGTAATTACAGACAATTGAAGAACAGCTGGCACACAGTAGCTGAAATACCGATAATATTGAATGGAAACCATTTTCACCTAAAATGAATTAACAAATAAAGAAATGAGCCCAAAGATATGAGTTCTTATACTTTTGGAAACGTGTTGCAAACTCTTTTCTCCTTCCAAATACTTTTCCCTTCCCAAATATTTAAACTTTGTTATTTTTTAATAGGCTTCTTATCATTGAAATGAACAAATGTTTTAAAACCTTCAGCTATCGTCATATCTGTACGATTCTGGTATTCCTTATTTAATTTATTTTTTTAAATAATAGGGAGGCAATTTAAAATCTTGATCCAAGTTATGTGGGAGCACGGTTATTCATAAAATGTCATCTAGAACTCCCTTAGAACTGACTTAGGGAGTTCAGTTGTCTTCTATGGCTAGTACACTTGAGAAGATAAATGTCGGTGGCCTGGTAAATGGTAAGTATACTCAAGATATTCACATCATGATTGTTCTGACATACATTTAGTCTAGAATTTATGTCCCTAGTGTTTTCCCATGTAAAAGTTGGGCATCTTGTCTCAACTAGCAGACATCCTAGAGGGAGAGGTGCTTCAGGAATGGGTGGTTCATCCAGCAATGGGTGGTGTTGAAGGCATGTGAGGTGAATAACTCTCCAGAGGAAGGTTTTGTCTGTGAGCCATTTGCTTCTGAGGCTGAAGGCTAGACGTTAACCGTGTCACTGGATTCCTATTAAGGAATATATATGTATGTTCCAGTATCCTGGTCTATTTGTACTTGCTTAAATACATTCTCTCCGTAATTTCAGCTAGGAAAAATTATCTTTCCACTCTGAAGCTATTATGCTTCTGTTGTCTTGTACAATTAAACTACCACAACATTATTTATAAACTTCTATGTTTTTAGCTGTTTTATACCAGTTTGCAAAGCTGAAGAAAGTCCCTGGCTCTAATTTCAGTAATAAGGCACCTGAAGTGTAGATGTAAAGATTTTCCCCAAGTAATGCAGATGGTTACTGGCTTATGAAAAGCAACCTGTGTATCTTCAGTCTTGGTCTAGTGCTATAATCATTAGGGAAAAACCATACTTTATAATGTTCAATAGTCTAAACCGGTCATCCTGTAGGTTTGTAAATACTTCCTGTGCTTAACTTTTGACAGATACAAGTAATCACACCAATATAAAGCTAATCAAATTTAGAGGCATTTACAGGCTCACAACCTGTTATTGTATGTAGTTGTATTTAAATTTTGTAGATAATTCAGGTAAAACTTTTTATTGTTTTTGACAACACTGATTACCATTATTAATTGCCAGGACACGTTAAGAAAAAAATCAAATGGTACTCTAACCTTTAAAATACAAACAGTGTGAAACACCTTGAAAAGAAACTTCTGCTGCATATTTCTTTGACAACAGGGAATAATATCTCTATTGTCCTGAGAATAAATCCCCTAACAGGTAAAAGATAAAGAAATGTGGAGGGAAAGACCAGGGAAGGAGATAGCTTTGTTGCACCTTTTGAACAAGATGGCCAGCACTTTGCTCTCAGAACTGTGGTGGGACCAAGATGGAAAAAAACTTCACAGTTATTTTCCATTACAGTAATGCAGGAAAAATTAAATTGGTTAATATCTTACAGAAATGTTCTGAAATAAAAAAAGTTGTGAGCTGAAATGCGAGAGGCCCACGTCCTCTCATTCCTGCCTTTTGATATCATTACTAACAGTCTAACAGACTTGCAAACATGTCATCAATCACACCAAATGATGGGTGTAGCAGAACAAGATTATGGAGAGTCACAGACACAGCTGCAGTGTTCAGGTACCTTAATTGGTCCCACCCATGACAAATTCATTGTCTCGTGTAGCATTTGATGCATTAAAATTGTAGAGGCATCACTGAAACATACTAATTATTGTGTTGAAAGAGATCTCTCTTTGATTATTTAGTAGTTTTGGGGTGACGTTCAGAGTTAACAAGAGGACAAAATGAACATGAAATAGTTCATAGGCATTTTACAATTACCTAAGAAAACTGAGGTGGTCAGGATAGACATCCTTCTCCTTATGCAAGAAAGCACTTTGGCTACTAAGCTTTTATAATGAATAGACTATCATATTCTTTTCAAGTTGACATGCTTGTTATTACATTTTGTGTGTTTTCTCAGAATAATAGGAGTACCTTTCTGCCAGATGTTCCTATTGGCTGGTCAGTTTTGAACTAAATATGCTTCCTTTAATGAACAGTCATAGCTGTCTTGCTGGTTAGACCACGGATCCGTTAGTTGATATCCTTTGCTGCTGAAGCTCTGTTTTATACTCGGTGGGAAGACAACATTCTCTTACCCTCATAGTTGTGTATCGTGTTGTGGGGTAATAGAAATTTCCCTGCCTTCTATCTGGTGAGAAATAACTCTTTCCAGTGCAGCCTGAAAATATGTCTCTGGCATATTGCTAACTTCCATCTGTCCAGAGATACTGGTAGTCAGGGCTTCTGAAAAAGGATCTACCTGTGGTGCTTTTGAGAACCCTCAATGGGCTGTATGCAGAACAGCTTAAGGGGTCTCTTGCTTCTTGCAGCAGCAGTATCGTGGTTACGAGAAAAGTTCTGAACTTCTGCAAGTGTTAGAATAATGGCATTTCAGCAAAATGAAAATACATGTTCTGTTCAAAGACTTAGCTTGGCTTCACACCTTCTGAAAGGTGACTGTTTTGCCTTTATCTATGGAAGAGGAATGCAAGATCACGCTCAGACTGCAAAATTATAATGAAGTATTGGCATGCTGGAATAAATCACTGCCACCAATGCTTAAGAACCCTCACTCTGTTTAGTTTGGTTTAGACCTGGAAACTATTCTCCTTGGTAGATATTAGACAGTGTTTCAGTATGCCATGGTATCTGAAATGACAGCTCAATTAGCATTTACTTTCTAATGTGTGTTTTCTGAAAGACCTTTAGGACCAAATTCTGTCCCACACAGTCTTTCTGATTTAAAAGGTCATTAGAATCTGCCTGAACACCTCCTTCTGCCATTATTCTCTCAGGCCTGGAAAAGGTTAAGAGACATTTGTTGGCTCAGTGAGGCAGATGACTCATAACTTCTGGATATAAGAGGGGGAAGTGGCTGCCTGAAAAGATAGAATCTAGGGTGTGGGCTCAGAAGTCCCAAAGTAGTCCTCTTAGCAACAGGCTCAATAAAATGCAACAGCATCAACAGAAGTTTTGAGCTGAAGTTTATCTTACTTTCCTTGTTAATAAAGGCAAATCCCCAAAAGGCATTGGAATAGGATGTTATGTAATGTGTGGACTCTGTGGAGAGCAAGTGAATAAGGTACCTATTCACAGAAGGGAGCACCAAAGACTAATGCAAAAGGTTTATGCCAGATGAGCAGAGCAAGATCATAATACTGAACTGAGTGATTACACCAGTAAACTTGCATAACCCAGTTTATAGCCTTCTCTTAATTGTTGTGGGTTTTCTTGCAAATATTTTGTTGAAATTTCTTTTCTCGTCTATATTAGCTGACACCTGTGTTCTACCTTGGTTTCACTGAAACAGGTACATAGCATGCAGCATGCCTAGAAACAGAAATATACCTTTTGGTTTTTTTCCTTGGGGGTACGAAAGAAATGCATTCAAAGTGAACATAAGAGAAAAATAAGAGAAAAGTAAACTGAAATCATTTAGCTGTGTTTTCCCTCTGACATTCTGATTTCCCGCATGGAAAAATGTCTCAGTGTATATCATCAAAATAATCTCTTATACGATTATCTCCATGCCACTGCTAAATTCAATTTGCCCTTCTTTAAAAGCATGTAGCTGCTGAGCAGACTTTTCTTTGTTTCTGAGCTCAAATCATCTCTTCTGTCTGCAGTCCACATCAGGTTGAATTTTTTTCTCATTCCATCATAACACTTCTGATGAGATTCTGGTTCTCATTATCTTCAGAGGACCAAGACTAACAGTGCGCCTCCTTTTATAAAGTTCATATGTTCCTGCAATCTCATCTCCTCAAGAGACGCTGGTTTCTGTTATATTCAACTGATTATGTTTTCCTGACCACAGCTGAAATTAATGTCTGTGTTTAGCAGCTGCTGTCTTTGCTATAGATGGATTTTTATTTTGCTAACAAACTTGGAATGTGTGCTTTGCAGTAACAGGAATTGCTTCTAATCCCTTGTATTTTTAGTTTATTGCTTCAAATGGTCGCTTTGAAATTAAGGCATATGTAAATCTTCCACATCAATCATCCTCAGTGACATTAGGATTATGACCTAAGATTGGAAGGTTAAGTAGAGTGCAAGAACATGCAAGGGGAGGACAAAGCTGTCCCTGAACCTGTGTTGTGCAATTTGGGGAACAGAGGCAACAGGATATTGTTTTGCAAGCTGTTCCACTTTGTAGCAGTTCAAAGCCAAAACAATATGGATACAGAATCTCTGGGCTTTTTATAATTTTAAATATACATGACCAGAAAAGAGCAGTGCATGTGTAGCCAGAGCTTATTGTATGCTACTAATACCTATTTGCCACAACATTCATGGGTCATTGTAATGGGAATATATTCTAAGGAACTAGGAACTAGGAATGTATTCTAAGAGAGAAAAAAAAATCTTGCCTTGAATTCACCTGGGGTTTACCAGGAAGTCTTGTGGCACTTTAATTTGAGATGCAGCTCAAGCTCACAATCTGCCATCATCCTACTTATCTTTCTTCTCTCTGCTTTTACAACCCCTGTAAACTATTTATTTCTTTAGGCATTCTAGCCAATCTCCTTGTATTACCATGTACAGTCAATATTCATACATATGTGATTTTAGAAATGAAGTTTCTGCAGCCCGTTTCTGTTTTTTAATTCAATGAGATTTTATGTTAAGCTATGAATTTTATGTAGCTCCTGATGTCTTAAGAGTTTACATTGACAACTGCCATCTGCCAGGCTAACCTAAGAGTGCCATTCCTTCAGTCCTTTTTTTCAAAATTGATTTCTTTTTCTTCTTCAAGAAATAACCCAAATTGCCCTCAGTTGAGTAGTTCTAATTAAGAAATATGAACTGCATTTCATATAGCCATCTCTTTGGCAAAAAAGGATGGGAATTTACACCCAAGCAATCAGTTCATTGCATAATTCTTGCTTAATGTTCCCCTTACAATTGTTGTAAACGAGACAGTGGCAAACAGGTGCAGTCACTAAAGGGTATGGCTTATACAAGTGATCTCTGCCAAGCACAGAATTCTTTTTCTAACATTTTCTGAGTGCTTCAGAGTCTTAGAATCAAAGTCAGAAGGAGCTCATTGGTTTTATAAAGACTAAACTTAGAAAACTAAGTGCCAGGCTCCTCTCTTAGACCATTTTTCATTAATGTGACACAGTTAGCTTAACATAAACCATCTTTGATTTACATTAGAGTGAGAATGCACTCCATGGGGCAGTATTTTCTTAAGTAGAAAATTAAATATCTGAATGCTGTTTTTTGCTCTCCTCTCCAAATATTTAATGCTATGATATTTCCATAGCATTCAGCACCACACAGAACTATGTAGACATAAGACATGTTTATTACATTTACCACTTTATAGGGTAATTGACTAAAGCACTTGATGAACAAAAAAAAATCATTAGCACAAAATCTGGGGAGACCCACTAGAATATCCAGTCCATTATTTGCCAAGCCTCAGGTACACTCCTTTTAACCTTACCTCTGCTCTCTGCACTGTATTCTATTACAAACACAACAGATACACTCTCATCCTCCCTTGGAACTGCACTGAACAGGAGCTTCTTCCTTGAAAACAGTTTATTCCATTAAAAATCACTATAATGTCTGCTAAATTTTGTAGTCTCTAAACCTCCTCATCCAGTCTCTTGTCTCTTATGCACATAATGCCACTTAACACTATACTTCTCATATCCAAAGACTAAATACATCTCCTATATTTCTGCTAAGAAACCTGCTGGAGCATCTTTCCCTTGCTGTCTGCATAACACAGTACTGAAAAGAGATATTCAGCACCATAAATCTTTTCTTCCACTACACTGAGGTCACCCCCAGGCATCACTCAGGTGCATCCTCCCATAAAGTGTTATGTGTCCCTCTAATCACCGTCACAGCCTGCTCAGCAGCTCAGCCTTGCCTGTGCACCATTCATTACAACCATACCATACAGCTCACATGGTGGTGTGCTCACAGATATCTGTCTGCATCAGTCTGACTGATGCCCATTTGGGAAGAAAAGCTGGATGGACATGTCTTACTAAGTTATGAGTGGTAAAAGGTCAGGCAGCATTCATGTGAGATGAATAACATGCTATGTCAACATTTTTTTCTTATATATCTTAAATAAAGATATTGCTTGTAAGAGTTAGTAAGCATTTGGATAACTGTAGTTGTCCTGCTGGTTTGCATTTGAGGCAGTAAGTCAAGTGTATGATACATTCTGTAACTAGTAAACTTGCTTCTCAGCTCCCAGACAGTCGGTAGTAATGGAATGAAAGTTTCCCATCACTGGAATATTTTAAGTGTAATGTTACAAACACAGCCAGAGAGAAATCACAGATAAAATCTGCGTCCTACATTGTTGACTATCCATTAAGCAGTAGCATAGGAACATCTGAGTGAAGAAACAATATATGAATTCTTCTCTCTCCTCTTATTTCACAGTCGCCTTCAGGATTCAATGCTGCCCACCACAAATCTCATCATTCAACTTCATTAGCATGAACAAAGTTGCTCTCTGTTGCCTATTGTCTTCTGCTTTATACCTGGTTTTGTCACAGGCGCCTCTGATAGGAAGGACACTTCTTTCCTTGGTTACAGTACCTGACATACACTGACAGGTAGATAATGTTAAGCCTTTTGGTCTCTCACATCCAGAGTAATTTTTAACAAGTCACTCCCTCTGGCAAATGCTCTCAATTCAGGTAATTTTGGGGTGATATGTAGAGACTTTCCAGGATCCTTTTAAAATTCAGTTCACCTCGGTCCAGAAAGGAGAATTCAGACTACAGAAGGAAACCATGACCTTGCAAGTGAACCTTGTGTAGTATTTGCACATATATAGGGGGGAGAAAATAACCCTCAAGAGTACCACAGATCCTTGATCCTGCAGTTATGTGGGCTTAGACACAAAAAGAGAGGCAGAGAAGTGTTACCTCTGGAATGTTTATTTAGCACTTTGCTATTTCCTGAATATGCTGGTCAATATTACCCAAAGTGGCAGGAAGATACTTTGCAAAAACTGGGTGAGGTTCCAGTTAATGAGAACGTTCAACCTATGACAGGAGTCATGCTGTTATTTCCAGGTGTGCATGAAAGGAGGTTGTGATATCTGTCAACCTTCAAGAAACACAGTATCTGCTGGGTGATTTATCTATGAAAATACTGGCAAGAGTGACACCTAAATTTGTTGTCTTTACTATGCTCTATTCCATCAGGAGAGACACCAAATCTGAATGTGTATTTTGGAGAACTTTGTAGCAGTAGGTAGAACTGATGGCCTTTAAAAAAGCATGATTCACACTGTTGGTTGCAATAGAGCTAGTCATCCGTATATTGAAAGTTATGATGAAAAAGCTGTGTGAGTTTTTTTCTCTACCTGATTTCTGTCACTGTGGTTCAACACTGGGAAAATACCCATGGAGCAGCAGTGACTTGAACATAGGCACTGAGCTGACCCGAGTGAATTCTTGGAGATCTTAGGAAAGAAACTTGGCAGGCAGAAGACTTTGAAGTAGGGTAGCATTTATGCCCATCAGTGTCAATGCTGCATTATATTACATTTCAGACTGAGATTTTTGTTTGTTTTCTAGTACAGCCTATTTTAACTTGTTTGTTATAATGAAGGTGAACACAACAAAACAGTTGTTATATAAATGTTATCAATAATATTATTTATGTAATAAGACATCAAGGAAAGAAACTTGCTGGCTGAAAAAATGTTGCTGAGTGACCATATGGTAAGCCTTTAAGGAAGAAAAAACAACAGTCTGAACTCGTCGTACCATCCTGGAAAATCTGAGCCTTAAAGTTACTGTGGACAGTCATTCACTGAAGAAGTAATGGAAAAGTGCATAATTTCTGTCATCCAGCCCACAATTAATCTTTGGAGTCTGTGTATCCCACCTATATCCACTTGTCCCGTCATCTCAGCCAGCTGGCCATTGCAATCAAAGTGCTACTAGTGCTGAAAAAGGGGTTTAGAAATACACAGTGGAAATAACTCTACTCATGCTGGAGATGTGCTTGAATAGGTTTTCCTAATCAATTGTCTTTATAATGTTTTCTCAGTCGATAGGAACTGAACTCTTCTGAGAGCTCTAATGAGATTGGCTAAAGATGCAATGAAAATAACACCCAGAGGGATGCAAGGGATAACCGTAGCAGTTACACAAGTGTCTGTTCCTCCTTTTAAGTAACACAGGGATCAGTGTTCTTTCCCTGAATCAGGTCAGAACAACATGGAAAATTCCCCACAAGTTCAGACTCACATCTAGTGATTTTCCTGCTTACATCTGGGCACTGTGGAAAAACAACATCCTAAGACACAGCTTTGCCCAGTTGTGTGCAGGCCTGTGAACCCAACAGCTTGACAGAGCACCCAAATCCAGCGTGCTGTTCTTTTGCTACCAGATGTGGCAGATTTACTGCTGCCCAGCCTGTGGACAGCTGGACTGGGGTCAGTGCACAAGGACCGCCATCACTGTGGTTACTTTACTGAAAGCTTTATCCATTTGGGAGGCATATCCATTTGCAGCACAGTAGACTGTGGTGCAGGGGCAGAAGTCGTAGCCCTTCTTGTCCTGCCAATAAGATGGCCTTCTCCTGCCTCACTTGTCTTGCCTCACCCTGTAGAGGGGGTTAAGGCTGCAGGTAGTGGAATATCTATTAAAATGCTACCTCTTTCTTCTGCACTTAAATGGAGCTGAGGGCTACAGTCATTGACCAGTGAAGTGTTCCAAGCAGTCTTGGCAACAACAGTAACATCAAAAAAACAATGCCTCACTGTTCCACATTTGTGGTTGCCTCAGGTTGTCTTGCTTCATCACAATGACTTGGAATAGTCTGGATGTTTTATACCCCTCATTCGCGTGAATCAGGATGCGCTGCCTCATTTACAGTCATGGAAAGAATGTGCTCAAGATTGCAGTAATGATTGTACTGCAACTCTGCAAAGAGCTGTTAAAGTCAAACCTTTTGTAATGGTTCATTTTCCACTTCTGTGATGTCAGTAGTGTTGTCTCTGTGAGTGCCTGTTTTGGTAAACAGCACAGTAATAGAGCTCAAAACTCCTTTAACAGTTTTACAGTTCAATTCTGTATGCTGAAGGGCAAGCAGCACGCGAGTCATGCTGAGGAGAGTACATCTCATGACAGTGTGCTCATTTGTGTTCATATTTATCCAGTATTTTGCTTTCAGCGATTTAAAAGCAATGTAAAGTATAAATCATAGTGTCCTCCCAGTAAACCAGAGCAGTCAGAAGGAGGCTGAAAGCAACGGGGGCTAAACGAGGGAAGCAGCACTGCTGGTGTTTGCCACAGCTCACTTAAGGGGTTCTGCCAGAGTAATGGGCATGGCCCCATGGCCCTTCTCCTCCTCTCACTCGCTTGCACAATGCAAAGGCCAGGTAGAGCAGCAGTTTGGGGAAAATGCAGCCTAAGCATCACAATTGGTGCCATAGTCTTCACATTTCCTCCATCTCTTACGATCAGGCTTGTATTTTGTTGTACTATTTTGTGCATTAGCAATTAGCATTTTTTTCTCTCCTTCTCTCCCTGTAGGATGCTTTCCCAAGAGGAAACCTACTTGATTTTTAAAAATCTCTCTTTTGGTACCATAGTGAGAATCAGATGAAAATTAATTACACTGATTTATGTCTAAGAAAGGGGAGTGAACCTGATGTTAAGACTCCAGCAAGGTGTAGGGATTGTCAGTGAAGTCCTACTCTAATTCTCCTAAAAACTTAACTCTCTATTCAGTAAATATGACCAGAAATCTGCCCTAGACGATCCAAATCAGTGTATAATTTCATATTATGCTTGAAAAAATGCACTTGTTAAGACCACACATGTAGTGAAATACAATTAGGCATGTATGAAGAAAGAAAATCTTCTTAAAAAAAACACCCTCAGGATCTCTGCTCACTGTGTTGTAGATGTAGACTCTGATCTGAGCCCTCTACAGTCCATGCAGAGCTTTCATTTCAAAGGATTTTGGACTGAAACTGTGAGTGGTGGAGGACTGGGACAGTCCATGTATTACACTGTACAGATAGGATGAAAACATTCTGGTCAGGAATCATTTTTGGCTACTTTAAGCTTATCACTTATGCTCCATTTGAAAAGGGGTGGTGAGTCTTCTTAGTTGGTTTACACATCAGTGTTTCCATAAAAAATGTTCCTTCCTCCTTTGCATTGTGTGTTCAGTAAAGCAATCACTTCCTGCCTCAGATACTCGGGGAACTTTCTTGCACTACTTCACAAATGAAAATACTTTTTTTTTTTTAAACCAGTTTAATGCATTTTTCTGGTCAGAAGTGTGTCTAGTAGCATATGAAAAGATAGAAATGCTTGTTCTAAGTTGAAAATATTTATGCTAGGGTAACTATTGTTTTATGGAAATACTAAAGTAAGTTATTTCCGAAACATTAATTTTACAAGTGATTATTTCCTATGTGTATGTCACACCTATTTTTCGGTGTTGAAAGGGCCGAAATCTTGACTCATTGTGTTTAGACTGGGCAGTGCAGCCTGTCTCTGGATGGCTCTGCCCTGACATGGCAGTGGAGTGTATCCATCACTGTGTGCCTCTTCCAAACAAGGTTGGAATCCGGCTCATTAAAGGCAGGAAAAACATTAGAGATCGTCAAGTGAGAACTAATGACAGTGTCAGTTGTAGCTATTGTTTTCATCTTCCTGTGAAGATAGGTCTATGTGCTCTGGCAAGTTGGCCATTACATGGACTTCTCAAACAAAGGAACTCAGGCTAAGGTGGAGACAGCACTGCTTTTGGGGACAAGGTAAGGGGCCCATACTTTGCATGGGATTTAGCCATGTAAAAGTATGCCGAGAGAAGACCACATAGTAAAAGCTTGATAGTGGTTTTGAATAAATCACAAGGAAGGAGAAGTGTTTTGCTCTGTTACCCTGTGAGCAGCCAAAGAGATCATGCCTCTGTGAGCCACAAGAGGCAACATATGTGTTGATTTTGTGACTATTTAATTCAATACGGAGTTTAGCTGGTAACCATAGGAATAGTGGAACGATGGTCATATTTTAGAAAACAGTAAAATTCACAGGAAATAGGTTGTTCCCTGGAAATTGTGAAAGTTCAGGGGTAGAAAAACTAACATGTGATATTACATTTATTATTATGTATGTTAGAGAAATGAAGGCTAATGAAATAACAGATCTGTTTCATTAGAAGAAAAATACATCAAACGTACTATATCTTTAAAGAAATTAAAAACAATAGTGGTCCAATAATTTGTGCTTTTGATGCTTCACAGTAAAAAAGTTCATTAATATCTCCTGAGGGAGAGGAGGAAATGGGAGTACCTCATTTAAACAGAAAGCCACAGACATTTGACTGATCAGAAGGTGAAAGCCTTACCTGTAACTTTAAAGAATATTCTCTTTTTATAGATAGATTTTTAAATTTCATTAAGAGTATGCCTGTGAAGTCCCTGCATTCCCTTATTTAATCTTTAAATATTTGCATCTTGCTTGCGTATTCTCCAGAGAAGGCACAAGTTTTACAGTACAATTTTTTAATTAGCTACCTGGCCAGTTTTGCGCACTTCAGATTTTTTAACAGTATATTAATTTACAAGAGGAAAAAAATTAATCACATAGAGAAGAATGGAAGTGATTCATTGCCCCAGAAAAAGTCTGCTGAAAACAATGGTAGGGGTTTTTGTTCTGTATTATTTCAACAGCTTTGAAATGCGTCACTTTATAAAATTACTTAATGATTTGTTTTCATCTTTACCAGCACTAAGCTTTTAGTGTGCTTGACTTTAGTAAAGCCGCTGTTTAATGTTTTGTGGAAAAAAAAAGTACAACTGTACAGTCTCAAGATATCTAGAACATAGGTACACAATCCAACAAAAACAACTTACTTCTAAGAAAAGGAGAATTATCCTTTCAGTGAAATGCTGGGTTTGACTTCATGGAGGAAGCTGTGAGGACGTGGAGGTTTTCATATCACCCAGGAGGTATTCTAAATGTGACAACTGAGTAATGAGCAGGAATTTCAAAGGGGAACTGCTCCTATTAAGTTCGAAAGGAGTTTACTTGACCTTAAGATTAGCAAAATTGAATCTTGTATTATTTTTATAACATATTTACAAGGAAACTCGCTTCCTGCCTGCAGCACAGTGCTGTCCGTGGTACATTAGTTTCACTTTCATCCTGCTTGAACTGTCTTAAATATTTTTTGCTGCCCACTGCACCTTGGGAATGGAATAGGAAGCAGGGCCTCCTTGTAGCAGTGGCAGTCATCTTCAGTTTTTAATTAAAATTAATTATAGATTAAAAAATGCAACAATTTTGTTTCTGTGGTTCCTCCACACTCAGGACTGTTAGCTAGCACATGGGTGATGTTGCAGTAGTCCTTCTGCAGAGGTGGCTAGCGCAGCAGGAGCTGCTTCAGAAGGGAGTTGTGCATGTGAAGGATTTCCTGGAAACTCCTGGAACTGGAGTGGAAGACCATTCATAGCTGGCAAATGTGAATGGCTTTAGTGCAGCCTTCCTTTTGGAGGTGGAGGGAAGGGGGGAATTAGATGGGGTTGGAGCTTGATATGTTTATGAACTACATGATTTGATTTCTTAACATTGCCTTCATGATCCAGAAGATGCATTCTAGTTCTGTGTTCCTAACATAAAGTTGTGTTATATCTAGAAATTAGAACAACCGTAATGGGGAAATCCTAGCAAATAAGTACTGTAAGTAGGAAGAGTAAGTGAACTTTAAAAGACCAAAAAGAATCTCCACAAATACATTTATAACCCACCCCCCTTCACATTTCCTTGTTCTGTCCTTTAGAGAGGCTACGGAAATTTGAGAGGGAAAGTTACATGCAAGAGCATTAGCAATTCTCATTGTCTTTTCTAATTCGCAGAAATCCCAAATATCAAATCAAGAAGCTAATTAAAGACACGATTCCAATTACAATGAGATTTTGTACTGAAAGTGACTCAAAAATTGCATAATGAGCCTCCGTTATCTTTCAGTGATTTCAGAACAAAAGTAGCTAGTGTATCAGGAAAAGATAAACTTCCTCCTGTAAAGTCTCACTCTGCAAAACAAGTCTGTGATTTAAAAATGAAGTTTTAAAGCTCATACACAGTTTGGTTGCTTGCTAGTCCTTCCCAGAATGGCACAGTGGGTAGTTCTGTTCCCCAGGTTACAGCTGCACATCATGCCAATTTGACAGGCATGAGAATGAGCAAAGTCTTTCCCACTGGTCCTCAAGGGTTTTTATGCTGCCGGGTGCCTCCCTCTGATTGTGTGCAGAGCTGAATTGGTAGCCTGTGGTCTCCCTACCACAACATGGTGCTCTGATAGTGTCTCAGACATTCAGTGTCAGATCCGGTGGGCTCCAGTTTTACGGTCCTTCTCGAAGAGCCATGTCCCTTCATGCTTTAAGACAGCAATGCTTATAATTATAAGAAAAAGCATACTTAATGTGCAGGTAATGCATGATTTCTATAAAATTCATTTTCAGATTAACACACATAAATCTAGGTGCCTGTGGGTGGATGTCTTCATATGAATGAAGCAGGTAATCTTCTACTATGGCCAATGGTGATCTTGCCAGTAGTCAGTGAAGTCTAAAGAAAGATTTAGTTTAGCTGCTTTAATTGTTTATGTAGTGAACTAAACCTCCAGAGCCATAACACAAAATCTGTGATCACGTGTTCCCTACAAAAGAATGTTTAAAATCCATGGATCCTACAAATGCCCAACACAAAGTAATTATACTATTTCTAGCATATTCAATGCCCTCTTGGAAATTTTAGAAAAACATCAACTATGATCACCTATGGACTTATACAGACAATTGACTTACACAGACAACTGATAAAGAATAGAAATATTAAGCTACTGTTCGAGGCTAATTCCCCCAAAATGAACACCTTTTATTGAGGTTAAACCCAACCATCATCACTATGAGATGCATATAAAGGGTATTTAGCAGAAGAGTCTGGGAAGTGAAATTCAACCCTTCCCAGGTTACAAAAAAATAATGCACTCAGAAGAGACCCTGGTTTTATGTCTTCTTACAGTCTTTCTGCTGCCACATCTCTTAATCTCTGATACCCAAAACACTTCTCTTTCTGTGTCCCAAAGTCTCCTAGCTTATCAGTTCTTCTGCCCTTAAATTGTGCTACCTACCTGTTTTACCCAAGTAACTGAAGAACATTGTAAGTTTAAGATAAGGACTTTTGTGCCTGACCTGTTCTAGCCTGGGATTTTGCTTCATCGTAATAGCTTGTATGAGGGAACTGCAGAACTGGATTTCCACAAGGGAACAGCCTCAGTGCCAAAGGTAGTTGTTGCTACTCACTCGTTCCTGTCCCAGCACCATATTCTGCTATCACCTCAGCTTTTCTGATAAAGCTGCTTACAATGTCTTAACCGTATCAGTGAATCAATTTAAAAAAAACCAAAACCAACAACACCACAAAACCAAACCCACCACCTTTCATAAAAAGGGGTTATTTTTACCCAGATGACACCAACGATAAAATTCATCATGTGGTCCATTACCACTTGCATTGACAGCAGTGGTGGTGTGAGGAGCTGACAATGTAGGGATAGGATATTTTTCATGCTGGCTTCCCTGACAAAGAAAATATATCATGTAACCCTGAATCTAAAGTTGTCTTCTTTTCCTAATTATCACAACTTGTCTGATAGAAGATTAGAAGATTAGTAGATTACTTATGCCTTCAGGCTGTTTCCTTTCTATCCTTATACCATCACAGCTGCAGAACAGTTATTTTAAAGAACAAAGTTAAAATATTTTTTTAAATAAATAGAACTTTGAATAGCAAAAAGCCAAAGCTGTTGAATAAAAAGCTGGATATTTTACAAATTCATATTTACTTGTATAGAAGGAATACTCAATTTAAATCCAAATTAGAGACATCAATATTACATTTTAGATCCAGCCCCAAAGCACAATTTTGAAGGTGGTTTAAGATTCACAGATAAAAAATTTGTTGTGCTTACCTTCACTAGTTACTTACCCATTATTGATATGCATGTAAGAAGGTGTGCAAATTTACTAAATATCTCTTGCAAACTCTGTTTCAAAAGACATTGTGCTTGCTCATAATCCTTATTCATATTTCTCATCACAAATAAAGTCACAGTAGGTTAGAGCTGTGATCCCGTATTATGAACATTTAACTTAGTAATGGGTACATCTAGTGCAGTTTACTTCATATTAGTATTGATTCGATTCTTAGCATAAAGTTAGTAATATGAAATTAATTACTTTTCCGATCAGCAGTCACTAATCCAACTCTGTTATTGATGCATTTTTATGTGTCTGCTCTATGATTTATTTGATTCTTTTTTTCTATTAGAAATAGAAACACAGCAAGTACGGCAGGGGTGAGTTTACTGGATAGAAGGCAAAGGTTAGTTGATAGCTGGGCAGTCTGCAGCACCGTCCAGGTGGTAAGAAGGGGAGCAGCTGGGGCTCCTTGCTGCGTGGCTCCCGCGTGAAGGCTGTTTCCCCTTTCTCCCCTCAAGCTGCAGCTGTCCCTGTCTGGCAGATTATCTGGTATGCGGATATGTAGAAACTGAATCTGATTTCAAAGTGCATTATCCTCAGTGGTCAGCTGTCTTTCCTTAAAGACTATGCAAGGGTAAATTAAATTATTTGGCTATCACAATGCTTAAAAAAAATATTCAATTAATCAAAATTTTAAAAATGGTTATTTTAATTGCTCTTGTTAGTTACAAAATTAGCTTAGATATTGAGTTCTTTTAACGTTGGACTTGTACTTTTAACAATGAACAAATTTGAAAATCCCACTTAAATTCCCCTTTTGTTTTGATGTTTTCTACTTTGTCCTTCACTTGTTTCCACCAATGTTCTTTCCTCATACTCCATATTATTCTCCATTTCCTTTCTTTTCCTGTTTCACAGTTCTTTCTTTTGAATAGCCATTTGAAAATAATGTTTGTCTGGTAAGACAGTTCATATTTAAATATACTGGAATACTAAAAGTTTTGCTGTGATTGAACACCAGTCCAAAGACAACTGCAAAGTTTTAATGCTGCTATATGAAAGGCAGAAAAACGTGTTTCTGAAGAATTCTGAGGCTTTGAAATGCAGTTTCATTTTCTATCAGAATTGAGCCTCTAAATTCTTCATACAACCCAGTAAAAATAAAATCTTCTTTGAAATGATTCAGCAAAATCATGTCAGATATGCAAAATTAGTGAGGTTTCCCTTCACACAATTGTATGGAGTACCTCAACTATACACAGAGATACTACAGAAAATCTGAGGAGGTACAATGAGGAAGAAAATGGTTTCATTTTCTCACAGCAATGTTCTTACTGGGGACTTTTTTAGTTTTGTAAAATGTGAATTCATATGTTTATTTTATTATGGTGTCTTTCGTGAGACCTATACTCCAAAGTACTCACTGAATTGAATGACTGGAACAGGGACATTTGAGTTTTGGGGTTTTCCTGTGGCAATATGTGCTTTATGCTTTACATACAAAAGTGTAAAGGGTGTCACTGTTTATTAAAAACAGTGTTTGAGTGTTGCTGCCTGCTGGAGAAGTCCATGGTAAGGAGAAAAGCCAAGCCAGAAGGGGTGTTTGCACACGTGTGGCGGTGATGGACATGCTTCATCCATTGGGTGAGGAAGGGAGGAGGATTCCCGCCATAGGGGCTGGGATGCAGGAGCTGTCCCTGGGGTTGGCTGCGGTGGCACCACAGCCAGGGGCTGAAGGACCAGAGGAAAATGCTTCTACCCACTTCCCAAAGCCTGCAAACCCAAAGGGCAGCCAGATGTTTCTCGTGTGTCCTTTTTGCTTCACACCTGTAGGGAAGTCAGCAAAAGAGGCAATGTGTCAGTCCCTGACGGGAAAATGTATCATGAGCTGCGTGTGAGGAGCCAGAGGGGATGGATTTGATTCAAAATCAGCTGCAGCAAAGTGTACTTTAATCAGTATAAAATCTTGTAATACCATCCTTAGATCCACAATTAAAGGAGAATTGAGGGTCTATTAACTTTAGCTTTGTCCAGCTTTCTCTTTGGCAGATCGCAGACACCAGTCGTAACCGTATATGGCCTTAAAAATAAAAATAGGTCACAAATGGTTTCATGTCAAAAGCCTTTATTTTTGAAAATGCAACCAATAATCAGATCCTTGAAGTGTTGCTGTGACATATAGCTAAGCATACACATAAATGAATATATATGTGTATTCATACTTTTTAAAATCATTTTATGATTGTCCATCAATAGTGTATTCAGAGAGTGAATAGAACCCCTCTAATTTCTTTCTCAAGTTATTTTCTAAGTGTTAGGATCCTTGCCTGTGTGTGTATGTTTTACTGACCTTTCTTTAATTGCCCTGGCATTTCCATTACAGCATTTGAAAATTGCCATTAGTTTATTTGCTGAGTTGCCAATGCTTGTATTATGTTTGCCACCTACAGAGAACCGCAGTAATACTTGCTGATAATATCACACATTATTCTTGGCTGTACTTTGGCTCAAAGAGTAGAAGGGGGCTGTGTGTCTTTTCCCTAGCTTCAGTGTTCTGTTTTTTTCTAGATAAAATCATTTCACTGAGATACAGTGTCCCTTTCCACCCAGCAGGGCAATTTAAAAGGCTCATCTCTGAACTTAAATGATTTTTTAGTTCAGAGGATAACAATTGCAAATCTGAGTACCATACATGTAAACTGATAGATACTGCACTGCATGAATAAAAAATTAATCTCAAGCATATTTTTACAGTTTATTTTCATATTTGTGAATTTTAAAAATATCTCAAGCATGTTAGTTGAACTCCTGTCACACACAGTAAAGCAATGCACAGCTGTTAAATAAGTGGTCTTCTGAAAATCTGTGTCTGCTGACTTTATATATTTAGAAATATATTTTGCAAAAAGTAAAATTCTTGTTAAAACTGAAATTTCTGTAACACCAAGAAGATGTGGAAGTCTAAGGAAAATACTGTAATAGAATAGAGCTTTTTGGATGACAACAGACCCACTTTCCATGTGACTATTCAGGTTGTTTTTTCTCAGCTGTATATACGTGCTTTTCTAAAAATGTAAAAATTACATTTCTATGGGGTTTTTTTTCTTAACTGTACGTGTTTTCTTTGTGGTTTTAATTTGACATTATTTGCTATCTATTTGCATTTTAGTTTGTATCACTATTTCATCAGATGCTGTTGTGTTAAATTGTATTTTACCACCATCCAGAGTGGATCTTTGCAAACTTTCTAGAGGAGTTTAGTAATCAAAATCACCATAATTCAGGGGAATTACCAACCTGTGATATTTAGCTCAAATGTAAATATTTATTTATTTATGTAGAATCACAGAAATACTTTCTGCCATGGAGCCACCTACAGTTAATAGATTCCTATTTTCTACCAATGTCCGTCAGGCATATAGAGCAGGTGGAGAGTACTAATCATAATTGACTAAGGACTTTCTAACATTTTTCAAGGTGTTTTGGAATACCAGTTCCACCACTCTTTGTATTAACCTTAATTTTCCATCTCTATATTTTTTTTTTTCTTCTTTTTTTTCATTGGAAACTTTGTGTCCTCCCAGTCAGGGAGGATCTTTCCTTTCATAGGTAACCTTTTCTAAAATTGAAGATGTGAAATCTACTTATCATTTGAAATCATAGGCATGGCACATATATTTAACATCAGGAACGTTAATACATTATGCTTTTGTGGCAATAGTAATACTCGGCACATCACCTGCTCCTTCAAAACACTGTTTCTGATGATGCTAGTTACCTATTCCTTGCAACCCCCCAAAAAGCACACAAAAAGGTCACACTTAATACTAAATTAACGGCCTCAAACAAAAAGATGGATTTATGTATTGAAAATGTATTTTATTGGGGAAAACTGAAATCTAACATTTCGCTGTTGGCTATTGGAGGCAAACACAACTGAATGAAAATGATCATGAACACAGGCTGTTTTTTTCTATTTCTGGATCATTTACGATCCTTTGACACTTACCTACCTGGAGCAATTTGTTCCAGCTGCTTTACAAAATACAGAACAAAAGAATGGTACCTGTACCTAATCTGCGAATTAACACTGAAACAAATTAATAGAAAAAGCGATAGTAATGTGAGTTTGCAAAGATGTGATGTGACTTGCTTGTGTGCAAACTTTTAACATAACAGGAATATTGGTGAATCTACACCTAAAACTTGAATCTGGACGGTTGGATGTTCCAAGTGCTAACAACACTTGGCGCATCCAAGGAAGGTATTCAGAAAGGGTAACAAAAGAATCAATACAACTGAGGCACCAAAGGACTGGTTTACAAAGATTAAAATCACAAATGTACTTTCTAAGAAGAAGATAAGAACGGCAAGCATTTGAGGGATGTAAGCATGGAAAGAACTGATTAGAATACTCCAAATGGATGTGGCTAGATGTGATGGGATAGATGAAAAGGATTTGAATTTGACAGGGAAAGGAAGTTTGTTAGCTATAAGATCTTTAAGCTGCTTAACAGTCCACTTATACAAATAATAGGAACTTTATCATATAAGTTTTAAACCAAAGTAAAAAATGTATGTTAGAGGATTAATTTTATATAGGCAGAGGAGGAATTAGATGATTTTCTGATAATATTACATCCCTGATTAATTAAATCCTGAGTAATCAGAATACAATTTTTCTTTTGAGAGCTCATGACCTGTGTCTGGAGGTGCTAGAACAGCCCTGTGAGTTCTGAGGAGCCAAAATAAAGGAGATTTAGGTCCAAATCATGTAAGCATGAGAAGAATCCAGAGCCCAGTTCTCCCTGTCCTTGAATCAGCACCAGAACATTATGCAAAAGCAAGCTGCACAGCTGTTACCTTCGTTCACCTGATAAAGCCTGGCTCCCAATGTTGTGTTAGGAGAGATACAGGCACTCATTTATCTGTATAAATATATTGCTGGGTCTATGTATTTCTCTGAAGTTAAAATCCAAGAGAACTCTCAGCTCAGAGAGGGCACTTGTAGGTACTTTCAAGACCGGACAAAAATTGAAGTTGAGAGAGCTGACTCACTGGCTAATAACCTCTTGTTCATTATCTAGACTTACAGCATTTTAATTTTCTTGAGATTGTTATATTCCATCCTCACTTATTCTGATACAAGCTAATGGAGAGTCAGACAATTTTCTTTTTTTCTGAGAAAAAGAGGAAAATAATAACTACAGATTACATTGTTCCTTAGAAGTAGGCACTTAGATGCCAATATATTTAATATTGCACCTGAGCAAATACTCTTGTATTGACTCTCAGTACTTGTTCTTATTGCCAAAGCATGCCTTCCTACATCATGTTAAGTTAGTGAGACAGCTTTTCCACTGTAGCAGATTTTTGAGTTTTTTCAGATCTTTGTATGAAAATTTATTCTGACAGCTCCATGTTTGGTCCATCACATTTGCTAACTGTTCTCAAGTTGCTAAGCAGTTTTTTTGCATTTCCTCCCCCCATATTTTAAAATGAAGACTTTTGATTCTTCAAGACTTCAGGTTTATTCATGCTTTTTGATCACTTTTCACAAAATCTCTGCACAATGGAATATTAAAAATACAAAGTAAAATTTTATACTTGACTGTCTTCTTCCTTGAAATTGTATCTGTACCTCAGCATAGTACCAAATAATACCAAATTAAAGTGAGCCCTGCTATCACATATGGGTCTGATTTTAAACTTCTGGGGAATTGGGAACTGATACTACATGGTAAATACATGCTTTATTTGTAGTTGTATGCTATCCAAGTGAACAAAGAGAGAGTATGGTATGTTATATTAGCAGGAAAAGGAAAAAAATATATGAGAAGTGAAATGAATGAAGCTTTTACCCAATTGATCTATGTGTTCAGACGAGATTCTCTGGCTTTTAATAAGATAGAGATTCTGATGCTTTTCCTATAGTTGAGACATTTTTAACACCTCTTTCTATCAAAGTTTAGGGTCATATTTCCCTAGAATACCATGTAGATAGGGTCTCTCTCTTTTATCCAGACACTAATTTTCATGACACTTGTAGGCATTTCATACTTCTGAGGTCTTTTCTTCCATATCAAATGTGAATTAAATTGGCAGATGATTCAAAGTCTTGTAAGAGGAGGACACAAAAAGTGCATATACTTACACATAGATACAGTTTGATGCTTAAGCTATGTCTGTGTAAGAAGCAAGGCTAGAAACTGCACTGAATACCCTCCAAAGACTTCTTAAGTGCCTTTGGTCCTTGCAAATCCAGTTCTGTCCTTAACGTATTTATTTTTCCTATCTAATAGAGAAAAGCATTGAAGAGACATAAGAAAAACAAGCAGAATACTTAACAGAAACGACTGTCATATCTGTTCATTACTGAAGCCAGAGCAAGTACCTTGGGAAACTAGAGACAGCATCTAAATTATGCAGGCATTACTGTGCCGTCACTGCAGAGTTGCATGTATTATAATATTCAGCCCAGACATAACTAGAAAACAAGTCCAGGGAGCTTAATTTTTATAAAATTATTTTCAATCCAAAACCGTTTGTTGTGCCTATTAAGTGTGAAGTCCAGAAATTAGAATTATTATGGAAATGTTGTGATGCTTCTATTTGTCTAATCAATTGTGTCACCCAGGCTTTGGTCTCAGGCCTCCATCATTACTCAGCGTGGTGTAGCTGCAATGCAGAGCGGTGGTGCAATAAGCCAGCTTCCTTACTCTCAAATGCAGGGGTCCTTATGTCCACTGGATCTCTGTTACTAGTTCAGCTCCACTAAATCAGCTAGCACCTTTTGTCACCCATGTTCCTCATAGGCCTGCTGTGCACACACCTCTGCCACAGTGCAGAGGAGGGCTGGTAGTGAGGTGGTCTTTAAAGTCAAATCTTCCACTGTCTTTCTCCAATCACTCCTACAACAAAAAGGTGAGCTTAGGAAGCAGGCAAATTTGCATCTCAATCTTAATCAAAATGTTGTTCTTTTGTGGACTTGCTTGCTCCATATAGTGGCAGCAACTTCTACTGCAAAAATTCTGAGCTTGTATTAAGACAGTAATTTCAGTTTTTGAGATGTGTTTGTTCTGGTGAAACCAAAGCAAAAATGAAAACTGAAATTCAGTATTTGAAATTAAAATAGAATTGAAAGACAGCCTGATGCTTCACATGAAAGACTCAGCAGCCATACGCAGAAGGGTTGTTGGTATCTACTAACATGAAAGCAAAAGGTGTGTTGTTCCAGACACTGAGAAGTCCTGTGTTAGCTTAATGTACAACGTTATAACCCCCAGAGACACAGACAGCAGTAACTCTGAACATCTGGTTCTTCCAGGAGAGGGTTCGCCTGGAAAGGTTTATTTTGGATTAACTTACCTGGGTTTGAGAGCAGGGATCATCAAGTCCCACCTCAGAAACTCTTTCTGTCCCACTCGTGCCCCACTTCTCATGAGGCTACAGTTTCTTGCAGTACAGGGGTGCAGGATGCACACTGGCCAAGAGCTACTGAGAGCTGGTAGGGCATGAGGTTCAGCTATAAAGCCTCACAGACTGCTGATCTCAAACTAGCAATGTGTCATGCCCACCTCCTCTTTCTTTCTCCTCCTCTCCTTTGGAAATTCAAGCTCTCAGACAGGAGATCAAAGCTCCTACCTGTCCTGTCTTGTATTCTCAGAGGAACTGGTAGACAAATGTTATTTCTGGGAAACTCTGATATTTTTATATTTGGCTTCCATACATAAAAATCAGAACTTTAATTACTTTATTGCTTGGGATTAATGTGGCCTTACTGTAACATAGAATTTTAGTAAGTAATAAAATATATAGAACATATAGAAATCAAGTATAGGTATAGCATATCATATATACTTTATCA